>JAQISU010000236.1:7625000-8030000 GCA_029339505.1 Unio delphinus
CTGTTTCAATGCTCCACTGAAACTCTCACTCAAACCATTGCACGGAGGGTGATACAGGGTATTTATCTGGTGTCTAATGGACATCAGTCTGTTTAGTTCTTCCATCACCTGGCTCACAAACTGCGTTCCTTGGTCAGTTCGTTTCTCTTCAGGAACACTAGTTCTCGACCAAAGTCATAACAAGGCCTCAGCCACCGTGACTGAGTCAATGTTTTTCAAGGCCACGGCCTCCGGGTACCAGGTGGTGTAATCTAATATCGTTAGTATATAACGATTACCATTTTCTGCCGCCGGCTTTATCGAACCTACTAGGTCCATCGCCACCCTCCATAAAGATTCGTCCATTAGTGAGATGGTTTCTAGTGGCACTGGACGATGGGAGGTCTTAGATGCCACCCGCTAACACTTGTCACACGACAAACAAAACCTCATAATATCCCCGTGCACACCTAGCCAGTAGAACTCCCTCACTAACCTATCTCTGGTCTTCTGGTCTTCGCCACGCCCATGTGACATCCACGTAGACCCTCATGTGGCAGCATAAGCACTTCTGCTCGCTTCCCTATGGGCACAACAACTTGTTTAAACGTATCGATCCATTTCCTGGCGTACTGGTACAAAATAGCGCGTTTTGTCGCGAACTTCACCTCGCACGTTGGAAATTCCCGTTTGGACCAATCTTTTGCGTACCTGCGTACCTTGTTGAGAGATAAAACCTCATCAAGAAGTTTCCTGCCTGAACTCGCCAGGTAGCGCGTTTTCTATTGGCGAAGTTGTGGGTCTTATCGGCTTTAACCCTGACCTTCGCTTCATAGCCCTCGTATCAACGGACCCCACGGGTACAGATGTACACGTCATAGAGTTAGACATACCTACACCCTAAAATTACGCCATGAGACAGTCCCGAAAAACACACTGCTTGAATTAGTCCCTTTACATTCGGCAAATCAAGGTCGATGTTAACGACCAGAAGCGAATCTTTAATCCAGCTAATCTGCTTAAGCAGATTAGGGACGTCTAAGGCGAAGGCTTCACCTGAGGACGTCTAAATGAATCAGGTTAGTTCTCCGAAATGTGGAGAGTAAAAATCGCTATTTGACACTGCAACGGGATGCATATGTGACGGTACAAATTTCTGTCGATCTATGAAAAGCACATTACTTCGGGCCATAGAACAATTAATTAGATCTATGGGAACATGTGCTTGTTAAATCGCTATACTACAATGATTTCTAATGTCTGGTCGGGTGAGGAAGTGATTTTTAATTCAGCCTTTGTTTAATTAACCGTTTCAGACAAGACTAACAGGAAAGGTTAATTTCGATCTTATATCGAAAACGTCAGAATTTGATATTTCCAGAACAGTTATTGAGAAACCTAGAATCTTTTTAACCGCAAATTTGTGGCGCATAGTTATAAAGGCGGCAGACATATTTAATCCTGATTAGTTACGCTAAATAAGGGTATTGTTTCCCACACGAAAGGTCCTAGTTTTAAAAGAAATATCCATCTTAAAATCTAATTAGTCCGCGTTTTTGCTGCAAGAGTGAAATTAACGTACTCCAAGAGTAAATTGGGAAGAAATACTCTCGTAAATCAGTTGTCCAAGGGACCGGTTGCCCATTTTCTTGAAATGAGTATAACTGTGTTGAGTTCATTTATCTGAACAATGATCTTCTTTATACAAGTTTGTTAAATTATTGTAATTTATCGTTTTTTTATATAGGAATTAGATAATGTCACGATTTCATACATTACTTTGGTTCGTATGAGTTACGAGAATCCGTGTGAATTCACCGATCGTAGATGATTTCACTTATGATAAAGACTTGAATGCGTAATGACTGAAATTAACATTGATGAGTTGAGGTTTCATGATTGCTAAAGACTCGAATGTGTGTATTGACTTAAATTAACTTGGTATTCCATGTAATGAATTTCATTCATTTATTTGTGTAAATGAGACGAGAACGGAACTGTTATGTTTCGTGTGGTGTTAATATGATTCAGTGGTGAAATAGTCGTTAGGAAGCACATTAATCATATTAAATTAGGTGGTTTTATGGTCTGCCACGTTTGCCCAGACTAGATAGCCCTTGGTATCTGTTGAATTCCGATAGAACGATATATGACATAATGAGAGGGGAGTAATTATATACCCCCAGTAGGATTTCATATGGAAGACTTAGGTCGCTTCTCTGTTTATTTCAGAAGAGGAAATAGCTCCACCGAAGTACGTACTAAGTTCCTAACGAAGTACATACTGAATTACCTACCGATTACTTACTGAGGTATATACGTACATATGTACATACGTATCCACCTACAAACACAGCATTTGGGGGATGAAAGGAGGCGAGATAAAGCAGAGAGTTTGGGATCAGGAAAAAGAAAAAAAAGCTAGAACGACAGAGAAGAACAATCGTTGTGAAGTTGGAGTGAACTGGAACGAAACAGGTTATGAAGTTGTACAAAACAATGACTTTGATAGTTCTCTCGTTTTACTGATTCTATCATTTAAAACAGATCGGCTATTCATATAAATACTTTTGTGTTTGAAATTCGGTGAAAATTTTAATTTCAAAATGAAGTGTATCTTCCTAATGCAATGTAGCATGTGTTTATGTAATTGATTACATTGTTTTATTTTATGGGACATTTTTGTCATTCTGTTCTAGATATATACCCAGATCTTTATTCATTCCACCTGTAAGTTCTAATAATATTACTCGATCCGAGCAACAACATCCTCTAGATAGCGAGAAACAAATAAAGGGGACACCTTGCAAGAAGGTACAATCAGTCGTCTCCCAACACCCCTCCACAAATGTACAATCGTGAACTTAACAGCGAGGTCAGCGTCTGTAATGTTGTTTGGTGTTTAATAGCTTATCACAGATGGCAAGCCTGGTGAATGTTTTCATTAATTAAAAAAAAATTGGACGACGCTATGTACCCTCGAGGTCGTTACGATTAAAAGAGCATATACTTTTATGCTTTTGTTTTCCACGTGTATCGAAATTTTGTTTGAGAATGAAGAAATAATTGATAACTATTACCATCTTGCAAATGTCGTTACAGCTTTGCCGTGTCTACAACTGTTACTTAAAGCACAACCATTCTCATTGGTTATTATATAATGTAAAAGGGGGGATTAAAGGGGAAAAAGACAACAACTGGTACTTGAACAATTACAAAGTTACTAGAATACGTGACCATAAAATTACTGATACAAACGAACATGACATTCTTTATGTATTATGTTGAAATCAAGAGCAACACAAATATCAAAGTCTACTAGGATGCACGCAATGGGATTCAACTTCAAGGAACGATTCATTAATATATGTACTACTACTTTGAATGGTACAAGTTAGATTACATTTTAAGGCAGTCCCCCCACCCACATACACACACACGCTGTTGTGAGGACATTACACTCGGGTCCTTTCTCTAATAATGAAAGAAAAACTTGATGCAACGTATATGTCACTGTACTGTTCACTGCTTGTGTCAAACGAACAACTATATACTCGAAATATAAACATCACAACTTAATCATTGCACAGGGAGCACACTTCATTTAAAGTCAATTCCACACCCAAGCAACAATCATCCTGATTAGCCTTTGGAACAATCCGCTGGTAGGTCAGGGTCTATTCTCTATTGATTACTCCATCCAAACTGCATAAACTTCTTTTTTGCATGATCAGACGGCATATCTGGTTTTATAAAGTTTGCATATGCACACGTCGTATAAAGGAGTGCGTGCGGTAATGTTTTTGTATTTGAGAAGGGCAAGAAGGCAATATTCATATGACAGTTATATTCAAAAGTTCATATATAATGTGTTCCACCAACAAGCTTCAGTGCGTTTATTTGTAGAACCAAAGCTTCCTCAGTGCATATACCCCAAGTAGCAATGTATACCATTGATTACAATCAAAATAGCAATTAATGATATATATTAGGTCTTATTTCAATACTTGTACCTTGTAATCGTATTAGGTTCTTTTGGATAATGTGTTGGATATATCCGATAGAACAAACCAAAGAGTAAAAGTGCATGTATGTAATATACAGTATAATATAATTTATCTTGTAAAATTCCTGACTTAAGACATGTGTATACAATCTGGTAACCATCTCTTAATCTAACTAGTTTACATAAGTCATTGAGCTTATATGTATACAAGGCGCTAGGTAAATTTGATTAGAAACATATATACCTACATAATTTTGATACAAATAATTATGCATTGAATATATGAGTCTGCATGAAATAAAAATGTATCAATGTAGATCAATTAAACGGTTTGCTAATTGCTATGTTTCTCACATCCGTCGGTACACTTTAGTATATCAGAAATCAATAACAATATGTTGAAAATTCTTTTGATGAGGAATTAAAACAGTTATTTACCACCCAGGAAGCTTCGAAGCGATTACCTGGATGACTGATCTGTATTAAATTTTAAGATCATTCATTTTCCATTAATCACGAAAGCTTCACGCAAAATGGATCTTCAACAGCATGACAGTTCAAAAGTCAAGTCGCTAGACGGCTGCAGCTGTTTTGATTTAAGGACGAAAAGCCAATGGATTATGCCATTTAATTCAAATAGTCTGCATCTGTAACAGCTTGCCATTACATGATAATGTAAATTAATAATAGAAGAAAACCAAGTCTCTATAACATTGTCTTAGTTACAATTCTGGTTATCTTTTGCTGCAATGTTGGTTTTCTATAAAGTGTTTATATTATGCATTTTGTCGATGGATATTTTTTTTAATAGTTATTGCCCTTTTTAACAAAGATCTTTATGCTTCAGTTGCATCATATTCGCAGAAGCATCCGTTCCTTATGGACACAGTTGCAGATATAATTTCTGATTATATATATTACCCAAGCTCTTGTACCTTTCTGGATATTGTGCCTACGTGTTCCTGCCATGGATAAAAACGTGCCAGAGAGAGAGGATAATCAGTCTCCAGATAACAAGAATCCGTCATGTTCTATCACTTTATTCTTTGTATTTTACGTGATCAAAGCCAAGGAGAATTATCTCTGACAGTTGTAATTTTTATTGCTTTCCATATCAATTTTGATGAAAGCAGGCGGGTGATAGAGGAGGAACATGAGGTCAAAATGTCTTTCAAACGTTGTTAAATAATCTGTTCGTTTTGTGATGCGGACAAAACATCATGATTAAAATCCGTTTACATTTTTAAACATGAGTTATATGTAGATGAGTGCAGCGACATTTAGGCAATCAAGTGAGTTCAAATGAGAAAGTATTTACAATTTCGACCTTATCTAAGTATGTTCAAGAGCCCATTGTATATTATTTTAATCTTTGATATAAAAAAAAATCAATGTTGTGCCTACTTATCCACTATCATGTATATTTATCATTAACGTATTTCCCTATCCAAAGAAACTAGATTGCTCTCTAGCGTGAGTCTCTCTCTAATCGGCCATGTTATATCAATCGTGGAAGGTAGCACAAAAAAACAAGTTACATATTTGATGTTATTATTTTAGTAAAGACACTAACTGATAAATATGCATATTTTAACACGTATGCATATTTCATATGGATAGCCTCGTTGACCTTAAATCAATGAAATGCCTCAATATTTGTTCTACTTTTACTTGTATTTGCTAAAGAAAGGTAACTCAGTAACTTCCGATTAGTTTAAACATTATGACACTTGTCCCCAGCCTTTATGTGCCAACTTGCACATTTGAGTTATGAGAGAATGGCGGGCATCAACCACTAACAACAAACTCTGATATGCATAATGTGTTTTCTTTTCTCATATTACGGCCTTCATTATTCATTATAACCTCTGTACGTAAAAACGTATAATTTTAATTGCTGAATTCACTAGCCTGAAACACACCCACACACCCACACATGCCTTGCTCGGCGCCATGGCGTTTAAAGGCGCCGTGTTGAGGCCCATTGCCGATGACATTAATTGCCAGTGCAATCCTTTGACAGCGCAATTATTAGGACGAACATATACATTATTAACTATATTTTACTGTATTTAATATGGAGCCATTTTGGGGTTAGGTGGTGTGGTGTGGTGTGGTGTGGTGTGGTGGGTGGGTGTTTCTTTTCTTTATTCTGACACTTAGCAATTTTTAGAAAAGATGAACAATGCAACTTAGTTATATATATATATATATATATATATATATATATATATATATATATATATATATATTCATAAACAGTCGAGTCTGTTGTGACTATTAACTATCGAGACTGTTACTTGTTGTGACTATTAACTATCGAGACTATTACTTGTTGTGACTATTAACTGTCGAGACTATTACTTGTTGTGACTATTAACTGTCGAGACTGTTACTTGTTGTGACTATTAACTATCGAGACTATTACTTGTTGTGACTATTAACTGTCGAGACTATTACTTGTTGTGACTATTAACTGTCGAGACTATTACTTGTTGTGACTATTAACTGTCGAGACTATTACTTGTTGTGACTATTAACTGTCGAGGATACTACCTGATGTGACTATTAAATGTCGTATTGCCTGCCGTGACAATTTATTGTTACAAGTATTAACTGTCGAGATTTTTAAATGTTGCGACTATTGACTGTCGAGACTATTACTTGTTGTGACTATTAACTGTTGAGACTTTGAACTTGTGACTATTAACTGTTATGTCTCTTACCTGTTCAGATTATTAACGGTTGTGACAATATATTGTTGTGACACTAACGGTTAATACCATTAACGGTTGTGATTGTTAACTGCTTATTCTTTGAAAATGTGACTATTAACGGCTGTGACTATTAAATATTGTTACTTTTACCTGCTGAGATTATTAACTGTTGTGACAATTTACTGTCGAGACTATTAACTGTTGTGACAATTTACTGTCGAGACTATTACTTGTTGTGACAATTTACCTGCTGAGATTATTAACTGTTGTGACAATTTACTGTCGAGACTATTAGCTGTTGACACTCTTAGTTATAGTCTACTATTGTTACTTACCACGAATCAAAACCAAACGAGCGATGAAAGAATTTTGAAAAAGGACCTCATTCCACGAATTTTAAAACAACTAGCATTGAAATCTTTCAGGAGAAACAAGAACTCCAACCCATGAATTTAACCCACCGAGCAATGAAGGTTTCTGTGGAGAAAATAGGACCCCAATCCACGAATTTTTACCCATCGAGCAATAAAAGCTCTATAGAGAAGCAGGATCCCCAACCAACATTCTTAAATTCAAACGAAACTGGAACATTTTGCCGAGACACAAAAATGGCTAATAAAATACAGTATCATTAATTTACTAGACACTTGAATTGTAAATATTGACTTGGATATGGATCTCATGTTAATGTATAGCGTCAAGTACTATATTATCCACCGCAGGCTATCATCATGAAGAACCGAGCAAAACAAATGACATTATTATTAATGAGTAATCTGAGATGTATCCACATTATCATTAATTGCCTTTCACCAAAGAGAATGATTTATCGCGAGAAATGAGCGAAAAAATGTCTGAGAAAACACGATATCAGATGGGCTTAAGATCGTTCATAGCATTTCGAAATATCACGTTTAATATTTAATAGACCATATACGTTTTAGCTGGCTTGATCACAGCGGAAACGAGCTATTAGCCCAATGTTATGCCTATCTACAAGATGATTCAGTTGTGAGATCTGGTGTTTATTTGAGTTCAGTTATTTTTATTTACACACAACCATATACTTATTCCCATGGTACAAAGAAAAATATATAATTGGTTGTTCCATCAGAGAATTGCTGTACATACATTTAAAAAATTTTCAAAAGTTACAAAATTACAAACTTCTTGGCAATACACATATTCTCAAGAAAATTCAGAATAACATTAAGTATATATCAGTCAGAACATGTAGTAATTAAATTTGTCCCCAGTATGTTTAAACCTTTTGGACATTGAGATTAAAAACCTTGCTACATTGCGAATATAAAGCATAGAGTAACTGTCAACGATCCAAAAGGGTCATTAAATACAAGATATTCCTACTTATGGTATACAAAATGGACTTGGTACGGTATATTAACTAGGTATATGATGACCGTGAGAACAGTATTTTGCAGTTTCTAACTTCCAAGCCAATGTGCTTTTTTTAAAAGCACAACAGTAGGCTGAGGATTAAAAAAAATAATAGAATGTGATGCTGCCACGTGTTATAAGGAAACATGAACCAGAGCTATATTTGTCAGACTGAATATGGATATACATCTCAATCAAGCATTGCGAATTTAATATATTGTTTTCTCTTCTGGCGAGACAAAATTATCTGGTGGCGACGGCAGCGGCGGACGAGTTGTCACACAATGACATTTGCGACGATCTTCCATATTAAAGTTATTGAATACCATATGCCTGCCGCATATTTGTGTTGTATTCAGCCAAAGCTATTAGCATATTTAAGGGTTGAACGTATGCTAGGATTTCTCTTTCGCCTGACTAATCTAAAAGCGGGTGGCATAAATGTCGATAATGCAAAGGCGCTCATCAAATATTTGGAAAGTTTTATATATATGCCAACGGTAATTCTTGAAAGAGATGATCATAATTATTGAAAGATACAACGGTAATTCTTGAAAGAGACGACACCTTTTGCATGGTATGAGGATTATGATGAGGATAAGGGTATTTGGATTACACCTGTGCCTTAGAATGATTGAATATAATTTATGGGACTCAACCACTTTCACTTTATCAAAAGCCGTCTGTCAGTTTTTAGTACCAGCTCATGTCCAGGATATTGTTGGCCCGACGTGACAGATGTTCGTGAATAAAGTTAAACAAATCTATTTTGCTTTCTCAGTCGCAAAAGTGCCTTACGTACATTTTGCAGTGATTAAAAAATCCGAAAGTGAATTTTGTTGGTACTTTATTTTTTACCCACGAGAATACAGTGTGATATGGCGGAGGTGAAATTGACAAATCAATCGCAAACTGATCTTGTATACATGTATTATAAATTCAACCTAACAACGGATCCAGTATACATGTATTATAAATTCAACATAACAACGGATCCAGTATACATGCATACTATAATCTCTGTTAGATGTTTGTTAAACTTGTTGACCTACGGTTCATCTTCAACAACGATCAGTAATAAATAGAGTATGGCGCATTAAAACATATAGGGTTTACGGGCACGTTAACAAAGTCCTAACCATATAGTCTCCAGGGCCGTAAAGAGTGATCACAGGCCTTGGGGTAAGAAACGCTTGGGCCTCTCCTAGTTCTTGTTCCAAAAAAATAAATTTTATAAAATACTACTTTACGGGCCCAGGCTCTGTTTCCTGGGATATATCCCCGGTTGCCCACCCCACCCCACCCCACCCGGTCGACCCTTCGTATAGTTCCAATTAAACGTCAGTTTCTAAAAAATTGTTAAACTAAAACTTACCAAAATATTTTAAGAAGAAACGTCATTCAAAATAGACACAAACCATAGCCCTCTAGGATAACAGATAAATGTAAATATGTTAAAATAGACATTTAAGTTAATATATGTAGGTGTAAAAATGCCTTAGCATACATGGTTAACAATACCTCTCATTATGTGAAAATTTCTAAAATGTTCTTTTAATTTTAATCTTGTCTAGATATACGAACTGTCTATCAAACAACACACGGCCAGGTTGGGGATTCTGAACAGCGAGATGATTGGTAAAGCACATTTTGTAAAGGTAAATACCAAATGTGGGTGTAGTTGAGTAATAACCAAAATAGCGATTTGCGATTTGGGAATTTTACTGCATGGCTAGATTAAGCTTTGCATCGTCTAAATAAAAATAATTTTGTATGCCGAAAAGTTAAATTAAATTTGTCTTTTGTTTTTGTTTTTGTTATAGTACAGGGTTTGGTTTTATAGTAAAGACCACGCCGGTTCAATGAATTAGATAATATGATGACAGTTAAAGGATGAGCCATTTATATTCGTCAGAGATAACGTTATGATTCATTCTTCTCCAAAAAGGCTTTCTGAAGGGAAGCTTCTAAACGTCCACTCACAAAGTATAAATACCTTTTCGTGTAACGGATGAAGCATCTGTAGGTAAGATTTGCTTGTTGATCCGTACACAATCGCGCCATAGTCAAGTTTAGAACGTCAACAATGTACTGTCAAGCCGTTATTTGGAATAAGATATACCGGTATTTTCCAAACTTGATGTTGACCATGACTCGTAGGAAATCCAGGATTTGTTAACATTTATCTAGTATGCATTAGAACAGTTAGATTTCTATAAAATTGAGTTCTAAAGATGGAAAGATCGATATGGTAATTCCTTCGAATAACAAGGTCGGTTAGTATGTTGAGGGATATATCCGATATATAATTTTGAAATTGATAGTGGATATTATCTGCCCCTGATGAAGTCTCGTGGGCTAAATCATAAATGTGAAAGGTTTCTTATAATCGTCAGTGCTAGTAGATCTGAAATTTAAAGGATGTAAGTCTAAATATTAATAAGATTTCACTGAGAATTAGATAAATATGCTGGGTCAAACGTGCTTCATATCCATGCTATATTCATGTTATTTTGTGTTAAATTTTAAGGTTGTACAGTCACATCGATGAAATTAAAAATGTTAAAGTATACATAAACACAGTCATTAATAAAGGAAATAGAGTTATTTATACTTTTATTTTGAAATACACTAATGTTACGAAATCGCAAAACTATTTTGTGTAAGCTAAAGCTTTAAAGCCAAAAACAGTAGAGCCAGAATGTCTTTTGTTCATTGTAAAATTTTAAATCACTTACTAAACATTCGGTTATTGGTTAAGAAAATAATCATTATAATAGTTGTTAGATGCATTACCGGATTCATTTACGCGTTAGTTTACATATTCATGTATGCACATATTTTTATATTTTTTTTTACAAATACATAAAATAATTAGTTAATAAGGGAATACTTTAGTGAAAGTAAAGGTACAACGATTATATCAGATACTATAGTATTCGCACACCCTCCCGTTTATTTTCATTAACAATGATGGGCTTCACATAATAACGCCGCATTTTTGTTGTTGGGGTAATGTTTTTGTTTTTTTTATTAAAAAAATATTAAATGCATTTTTAAGTGCCAGTATCGCAAGAGTCGGAAATGCTAATTAAATATAAATATATTATCAAAGAGTTTGTCCGATGCAAATGATGGGATTTTAAGTAAGAAAAGTATGTTGTGTTCATTTTTTAATATAAGATATGGAATGATATTTATCTTAACAACGTAACATACCGTTACCATGGGAAAACACTTGATAATGCTAAATGTATCATTATCATTCACCATTTCCTTTTTATATCACATTAATAAATGTGTTCTTGTTTCTTTTGCATTTTTAGTCTCATCATTCTCACTTTAATACCGAGGGTGGTAATGAGATAATTATCCAAGTAAATTACAAGTGGACTTCATGACTTCTGCAGTTTAGATTTTGTAATTATTGTAGACAGCCTGTACTTGTTGACATCATATTACTTTACTTTAATGGTAGGATTGAATCATTTTAGACGGATCATAGTCTGTGATACTGAGTAAGCTCTGGCACTAAAATGGTGTCATTTTATGTCACGGATTTGGCAGATAACCTCATTTCCTAATTTTCAGACTGATCTAAATTATGTGGTTTATGTATTAGCGCAAATAATTTTCTTTATGGAAAATATTTAACTTAACTAATTGAAAGTTGATATGGTACCTCCTTGATTCTTACCACGTGGTGTTGTATCAAGTCGTCTTGCTACTTCGTTTCTTATGTTATAGTAACACAGCGCTTTCGATGGAGATTTGGTTATAAATTTTAATATGCTGTTACTTCGTCGTTTTTATTTTCCATAACCATTGCATATTCCCATGATAAACACCCTATCACACCTTCGATATAAAAGAAGAAGAAATACAAGCCTAGTCTTAAACTGACCCCTTGTTAAGTATGAATGTTTCGCTTTATGTCTTCGTATCTTAGTTCATAAAGCTAAAGAACATATAATCGTGTAAGAAAGTACTAAATTTGTCCAACAAAACAGTTAGTAGTTAGTATTTCAGATATTCTTCGAGAACAAAATACCGCTCATTTAAACGAATAAGACGTGTCGAATGCTGTTCACACACCTATTTCAAATCAGAATGTTGGTGACATTCTAACGAGGCAGTCAAAAGCGATAATAAAATTGTCGCAAAATTATGTAATTTAGGATTTTTAACTCCAGAGGATATCAGCCATCGGTGATAAAGTTTTGTCTTAGAAGAAACTAGAATTGAAGCCATTCCACGACATTCACTAAATAGTTCAGTAACATTCGTCAGAAGTGCGAAGACTGCATTTTGGAAATCAAATCATCACTGTGTATATATCATTTTTTCCTCTTTCTCATTTCGTAGCAAACTACAAAAAAGTTAGTCTTTGGAATTTATAGATACATAAGCAGCATTACAGGAAACATAAATACGGAGATGATCATGTGATATGATACTTAAGTTCGTTGGGCAGAGGTTGGAATGCGGATATACCTCAATGCAACATGTTATCAGTCCTCCTTTACAATATCACAATTAACAACATAGCTAAATGCCTTAGTCCTCGAACTGACTGTGGAGGTTACGTTGACGACTTTTATTTATCAGCTATACACCAAAAGCATGCATACTACAGGACATTAGTTACATATATGCCTCAAAATGATCAGAGAAAATGGTGTTCAAGTTTTCTAAATTTATAAATGTAACAATGTTTCTTCTGATTGCATAAACAGTTACCATACCCGTTCTACGTCTAGATTATTAAATGAAGTTTTCATGTGTACAACACTAGTCTCAGTCTCGTTTAGTGTTAAGTATGTATGTATGTATGTATGTATGTATGTATGTATGTATGTATGTATGTATGTATGTATGTATGTATGTATGTATGTATGTATGCATGCATGCATGCATGCATGCATGCATGCATGCATGAATGTATGTATGTATGTATGTATGTATGTATGTATGTATGTATGTATGTATGTATGTATGTATGTATGTATGTATGTATGTATGTATGTACTACGTGTGTGTGTGTAGGTAGGTAGGTAGGCAGGCATTCATGGATGGATGAATGGATGGATGGATGGATGGATGGATTAGTGTTCAACCTGCTGAAGCTAATACATTCAACAAGAATATGATCCAATGTCACTGGATATTGGCAGAATGCACACTGTGGTCCAGGTTCACCCTTCAAGAGGTATACATATGTCGGGTATGAGTGTCATATACGATGCAACAATATCACCTCATCTCTGCAATTTATGCTAAGTATTATGATGACTGATTGTGTAGTTTTCATTCCACATATATAGCCAAGTATACAGAACATGCCGATGTATATGATTATCAGAGATCAGTATATGGAATCTTCAATCCAGAACTGGGTGACTGCAGGATAGCATCGGCTCATTTACCTAACCTCTCATTACCCGTAATACTAGTTTGACTAGACAGCCAACGGTTTGGGATACATTTCTAGATTTCACTAGCAAATCTGATTCAGATCGAAAATAATACCGGGTTTTCATTTCTAAGATGCAATGCACATAATGATGAAATTTGTTTTCTAAGAGGTTTCATTGTAGTACAAAATAAGGTATCGTTATAATTTATGTAACATAAAGGAGGCTGTACCCAGTAAACGGCTTGAGATGGTGCTTGTGAGATATTATAAAGACAACTCCACATTATTTCAATGTTTTGAACCGTCTGTATGCAACGAAGAATAAGCACGATATAAGGTTGTGATTTCGTTAAATATATTCAGTTAAACGAGAGGATTTACCCAAGACGTTTGAAACAAATACTGTTTTAAGATGGTTTAATAGTTATGAGTTTGTATCATAAAATACCACCGCATTTCCCACACCAGCGTTTCCTGATTCAAAGCGAGGACGAATTCAGATGCCAAAATGTCGAATGAATTTAGCTTTATGCGCACACATAGTTTTGTATTTTGGTATAAAGTATACGGAATAAAATGGACCAGACGATGAGTGAAATATATGGTGCTGTATTCTCCGCAATCTCCTGGAGTAACTTTGTAATATGACTACCCTGACTACTATCAAAACGGTCAACCGTCAAATAGGGATCGAAACGTTTACCAGTTTGACTTCTTCGATTTGCATATCTGCCTAACTCTTGAGGTTTGGGTTTAGTAAATTTTTACATATACTGAATTGCGATAACTACTTCAGAGGCCGTCCACGATTTCCCAAGAGTCGTAAAGTAAACGAAAATGATCGCAGATGATCAGGTCAAAGGACGCATTGGTTACTGTAGCAGAATGTATGTGCGTATGCCACATTTCAAAAATGTAATTATTTATATCCCTCTGTCGTTGATATCTCTCCAAATAACATCGTGGTCATTACAGTCGCCATGTATAAACAAATGCGTTAATACATGTTCAGTAAGACAGTCGTAGGCAAAATCTTGGACAGTATTACTTGGAGGCAATTACATTGAGCTAAGTGAAAGAGTTTTGTGAATGGATATACGAACGGCTTTGTGGTATTGAGATCAATTTTGATGTGACCAGTTATATTCTTCATGATCACAGACACTCTTCTTGGCGACTGTGACGGTATCAGTATTTCTTGTCGGTTATGACATTTGTCTTGCTAGATTATTTCTATCAATATCTTTTAGAAATGCTTCCATATGACAAATAACGACAGGGTCATGTCATTTTGGTTAAAGACTATTTCGTGAATATTTTACTTATGAAGGGCTTCTCCACTGTCCATACTTTCTAGACTTCCACATTGATAGAAGGGCTTGATGTGATTGTCAGACCCTTTCGAACTTAAGTAAATTATGTAAACTGTAAGTATTCTGGTTGAGCGCATATTCTTAATGTGTCTATTAGTTTTCACACTGTTCCTAAGACTGATAGATACAATGCCTTGCTGCTTTGGGTGTGTATGTGTGTGCTGGATGTACGAGTTTTATCGTCTGCAGCGTTTGGTTTTATCAGGCACACAGTGAGATTGAACAATTGTCTTTTCTGCGTCACTCTTGGTATGGGTGGTTGTTTGTACAATTACAGCAAGTGTCGAGAGTGTAGACTCTTGGGCCAGACAATAATTTGGTGAAGGGTTATTCTCCATCTTAGCTTTGCTGGCTTTGCATTTTCTAGTAGTGTTGATGCTTCCTTAAAGTAACTAACTGCAGTATGTCCTTCGGCAGCTTAAACTTGTGACAATATTTACAAGAGGGGTCTTCCTGGTAATTCGCATCAAAGATCTTTTCCGTGCAGGACATGCCATCATCACCACTAACATCTGGAGCTAACTTATTTTCTCGTGTAGCTATCTTTTTGGTGGCCCTGATGCTGGCGGTTAAAGCGTTGAAAAGAATTAAAGATGAACTGTCGCCTGGGATGTTTATAATCTGGCTTTGATTGATGCAGGTACTCTGGCACAATAGTTTGTCAGAAATGTAAGAGTATGTTGGAATCAACTTGCCGTTAAAAGGAATGTTCATTAGTTTCACTTGCGAACCCTTTTATAAGCGAAGTAGATTATCAAAGTGAGCCTCGCAGCATCACCCTAGGATCACCTGCCCTGAGATGAGCCATTTTTACCATTTTGGTCTCTTGCCAAACCTTGAAATGCTTTAGCTATCACAAAAGGTGATACAAATTGTACTCTTTGATTCTCATCATTGGACTGAGTGCTGATAAAATATTGCCAATGTTCTTGACTCGGGGGACTCATTGGATGAATTATTATTAGTTGCATGATTTTTAACATACAGAAAGAATATTACTTTGTAAGCCGTTCTCCCCATTTACCTCAAGGCCAAACAGCAGGTCATATTACACATTTACACTATGTATTGAGTTTCTCATGTCTGGAGGTCATGCTCTTTTCATGTATTTAAAGTTCAACGCTATCTTTTCTTATCATAATGTTGACTTTCAATTGTGTGGAAATCAAGGTAACTGAATATATTTTATCATAGTCCCTGAAGATTGACTCGTAACACCGGGTCTTTCTAGACATCAGCCTAGCTGAAGTTGCGGTCAAAGTATGGAGTTCCTATAGAATTATAACAAGCGGCCTCTCTCTTTCGAATACCAGGATGTAATTCTCCAATGTCAAGTGCTAAGTCCTCGTCAGACACGTTGCTTCAACTTAGTGGCATCGGATGACACTCCCCAGGAGGTGTCGGGCTATTCTACAGCCCCTCGTCGGCAAGGGTTCGAACGATAAGAATTAAATGAATGGAGCCTGAGGAAGCATAGAGTTTAATTTGTATACTAGTTTTTGCCAATTATGAACGGTTTTTGATCATAATTGTTCAAACTTAGATCTACTTTCAATCGGTAGTAAAAGTAACTCTGATCCACAGCATACGGCGTTGCAGTATTTCGAAATATATCTTCAGACATATTTTCATTAATTTTGATTGTAAATACACCTTAAATTTAAGAAATCACATAAAAGAGAAAAAATATAAAAACAAAACACACTTTAAGCAACCATATTTAACTTGTTCACGGCATTCATATTTCACAAGACAAGTATGTACTCGGATTATTTTTTCCTATCATGTTGATGAGTCAATTGTTTCATCTTCGTTGAGGGAACGGCGGTATCACTGTTGGTAGAGTGTCAAGTGCCAAATTTTTCGCCAGTGAAATTCATTAATTAATTCTTAGTCTAGCCGACAATTAACTGTCTTGGAGTAGGAGTTTGGACGAAAGAATGTTTACTTAACTGGGTCAGGCTGTTAGAATATTGATCGTAGAACCGAACTTGGTGTTTGACACGCTTAAGAGAGAAAATTTCTCACGTATAGATGTCAAAGTGATTTGAAACAAATGGTAGGGTGATATTTCGACCCCAAGTGGCATTTTAGGCATCTTGATAGACGGTGTTTTCAAAATGTCCGTAGGAATAGCGTTTATTCCGATTGGTCAAATGTAGAAGGGGGGGGGGGTGTCGAACCCTAGAATCGGGGAAATATATATTCTCTGAGCTGATGAGTTTGAATTAGTATGAAAATTTCTCTGCAAGAGAGAACCGTTACCAGGACTCCGATCGTTCTTTGCAAGAAAGACGTTCGTAAAAATTGTGGTTCCAGATTAAACTGAATGTGGAACGATTGTAAGACGCCAAAAAACACAAGGAAAATAGTTTGTTAGGAAAGAGTGAGAATTAGCGAGAAGTCAAGAAAAGGAGGGAAAAGAAGTCAAGAAAAGGAGGGAAAAGAAGTCAGAAGTCAGAGTGTGGAATTCCCCGTTCAACCAAAGGGCAAGCTAAAGTCGCGTGACGCACGCAGAAGGAAAAAACCAGTCGACGAACAAGGTTATTGTGAATCACCCAAAAGTCCAATGTTAATGAACATTCGATTTCATGATGAAAGTTACTATCAGTTATTAACGGTTAAATTCATCTATTTTATTAGTGTTTGAATTTTAATTAACGTATCTGCTATTTTAAAGCTTCGGTTGTTTGAAGTGCTTCTGAACGAAGAATAGTCAGAAGGAAAGAAAATTGTAATTTATTGTGTCATTCTTCTCTTAATTGTATTTTAATTAAATTCTCATTTTATCTTTACGGGAGCTCGTGCGTTGTCTTGTTCAAGATACCATCTCAGATTACCATATCCACTCTATGACCGGGCAAATTACACCGTAGATTCCTTTAGATAACGAAAATTAGCGGGAGGCGGTTTTCGAGTGTTGTTTTTCCAAGTTGCGTAATACCTCTGACCAGGTCTTGTGCGATATTGTATTAATAACCTTTGATACCGAGTCAGCCGTTACATAGAGTGTCAGATTCGTAATCCAATGATAACTGGTTCCATACCATACCCGACAAAGAGAAAGAGAGTCACTTAGCTACCATTCTTTATACGATGATGTATTAACACCATAACGGAATTAATTACAAACCAAAAGAAGAAATAATAAAGCAAAAGAAGCAATCAAATCCTCTTCCTTGCAGGAAAGCTGATTCATAGCATTCTTACACGAGAACCATGACATTTTCAAACTTTTTTTTACATCAATGTGCCAAAGACTAGCAAATATGTTGAAAGAAACGTTAACCTTTGTTCATAACATCTGATGGCGATTATTTGTTGCATTATGCATTCTTTATTATACATTTTCGTTTGGCAACAATCATCAACAAGAGATATTACGAACATACTGTGATGAAAAGAAATGTTATCTCTTATGTAGTCCATTTCGTTTACGTCTTTGATGGAAACATTGTAATTCAAACAGACAATAACCACTCCTTACCATCTAAAACATCAAAAAAGCTATGACTGGCAGAGTGAACTGGATGAACTGTGATCAGTATTTGCATCTGAGTGAAGAAATCAACTAATCATCATATCGAATTGATGTGAAGAATGAACCACGTGATTCAAAATCAGATAACAAAGTCTCCTTAAGTGGCTACTCAAGAGTATTTAGATTGTCTAGAAAGAAACTCTCGAACATGCGCCATGCCAGAGATTGCAGAAATATCTATTCTGGAAGGGTGATCCTAGGCATGAAACCATATCACAGAAAACCGGAAGCAATGTATATTTTTTTAAAAACTCCCAGCCTAAGAAAAATATAAACATTATAATTCGCCGTAAAAGTACAGAAACATGAGTAAACGAAGCAGCTTAAATATAGCTCCATGCGCATTTTAAACAGTTGTAGGAGTTTCGCAACAACAAAAGAACAAAAACATAAAGAACAAAAAGGAAAACTTTTTACAGAAAATACGAAGCACTTCCCGAGTATGTGTAGCGTTTCAAAACAGAAAATGTAAAATTAAAACCTCAGGCATACTAAAATTAGCTTTACTTGACAATGTTCTCACTGGATTTAATAGACAAAATAATAATTTGACATTACCAATTTTTCTGAAATGCTGTCTAGTTCACATACTGCGTGATTTATTGGTAGGTACAGAATATAACTTGTAATGTATAACCTGTACCATACGAATGTTGCGTTCTATTCACATATTAGTAGGATACCTGTGTTGTAATAGAAACCGAAATTCTCTTCTGCCCTTAGATGCGGTTGTTTTTAAATGTGATTTTATAGCTCACTGTTCAAATATCCTTTCAACTGATTTTTGTAATCAATTATTTTCGGAACGTAATGTTAAAAATAGAAACAACATTTTGCCTACAAATATTACTCAGAAACCAATGTTGTCGCCAGAAACTAATTGTCAACTGTAACATTTTAATTAGGAGAAAATCAGACTTTTCTAAGAACTGATAAAGGATTAATGTATCCTCTATGATTTGTAATTTTCGAGTGCGTTGTCGTTTATAAATGTACGTCTTATTAGACAATCGAAAATGTAATGCAAAGCTATCTTATTGTAGCATTTTAGTGTCGATATCGACATTATATCGTGCTGAAGA
Source organism: Unio delphinus (assembly GCA_029339505.1). Classification (NCBI taxonomy): domain Eukaryota; kingdom Metazoa; phylum Mollusca; class Bivalvia; order Unionida; family Unionidae; genus Unio; species Unio delphinus. Next base: position 7,644,513 of record JAQISU010000236.1, read on the forward strand.
TAAAACGTGGGATGTATGACCGTGGGAATAGAAAATTTATTCCAGCCATGTCATGACCTCCTACTGAGTGACATTTTTATGAAGCGTCTGATCATGATAGTATGGAATTCATTTTCGTTGTACATGGCTTACTTGTCCAGTATAAAATGAATTCTCAGTTTATATCGGGTCTTTATTTCCTACATTATTATTTCTCCAAAAGATCGGTACTTTTCTTGAACCCCTATCAAGAAAGCTCCTAGTTTTAAATTGCTAATTAATCTTGAGAAAACCCGCCATTGAAGGAACCTTTCCTTGGGATTTTATCATACCTGTCATCTGGACTTAATTTAAGGTTTTCATAATTCCTATTACAATATCTATTTCATATTGGTCCATAAGGCCCATCGAGTGTGATTAACGGTAGTACTTCAGCCTTCCACTACGAAAGAATATACTTCAACATTTAACCTATGTAAGAGCGCCATCGTTAAGTTTAGAAACCAGGAAGCAAAGGGTACATTTGTATGTTACGTATCTTGCCTTATGACGGGGACATAAAGTTTACAGCTCCTGGTTATGTAACACAAATTCGCATTCCTCCTATAGTGGCAGATCAGCAACGTCCAATACTCATGAAAACGTCTGCTAGACAAATTTGCATTCCTCCTATAGTGGTAGTTCAGCAACGGCCAATGTGCCTGAAAGTTTGTTAGACAAAATCGCATTCCTCCTAAAGTGGCAGTGCAGCAACGACTGATATTCGTGAGTTCTTATATTAGACAAAATTGCATTTGTTCTATAGTATTAGTTCACTAACGGCCAACATTCCTGAAGGTTGTTAGAAAAAATCGCATTCTTCCTATAGTTATCGTTCAGCAACGGCCAATATTCCTGAATGTTTATGTTAGACAAAATATAATTTTTCATATAGTGGTAGGTCAGCAACGGTCAATATTCTTGAAAACGTCTGTTTAAAAAATTGCACTCCTCCTATAGTGTTAGTTCACCAACGGCCAACATTCCTGAAGCTAGTTAGACAAAATCGCATTCTTCCTATAGTGGTAGTTCAACAACGGCCAATATTCCTAAAAGCTTATGTTAGACAAAATCGCATTCCTTGGTTAGTGGTAGGTCAGCAATTGCTAATATTCCTGGATGTTTGTTAGACAAAATAGCATTCTTCCTACAGTGGTAGTTCAGCAACGGCCAATATTCCTAAAAGCTTATGTTAGACAAAATCGCATTCCTCCGTTAGTGGTATGTCAGCAATTGCTAATATTCCTGAATGTTTGTTAGACAAAATCGTATTCCTCCTACAGTGGTAGTTCAGCAACGACCAATATTCCTAAAAGCTTATGTTAGACAAAATCGCATTCCTCCGTTAGTGGTATGTCAGCAATTGCTAATATTCCTGAATGTTTGTTAGACAAAATCGTATTCCTCCTACAGTGGTAGTTCAGCAACGACCAATATTCCTAAAAGCTTATGTTAGACAAAATCGCATTCCTCCGTTAGTGGTATGTCAGCAATTGCTAATATTCCTGAATGTTTGTTAGACAAAATCGTATTCCTCCTACAGTGGTAGTTCAGCAACGACCAATATTCACGAAAGCTTATATTATGCAAAACTGCATTTCTCCTGACGTTGGAGTTCAGCTCGGCCAATATTCCTGAAAGTTGTAATTTTACCGACGACATATTTGTTGGCATGCCTTATTGAGAAAATTCTCGTTACAATGTTAAGTACCGAAAACGCAAAATATGTGCTAGCACTTATTATCGTTTGCGAACAGGAAATGACCCTAATCATAAGTTCCATTATTCATCCATATTTTATTTTAAATAAAGGTTTTAGTTGGGGCGAACCATTAAATAATAATTATCCTGAGACATTGGCAAAGCTGAGTTATCTTGAAATTGACCGAAAATTAGCACTCGTCGGAAACTTTGAAAATAGTGTATTGCAAGTGCCACGTCGGCATGTACTAAATGGCGATACCACCAATGTATAGGCCCGTTCCTTTGTTATTTATTTTGTAATTTTTATTTGTTTATTTATTTATAATATATCCAAAATTATCTAGAAAAAATAGTTTTGCAATTCTCTGTATTCTATGAAACACTTACCTTTTCGTATTGATAGGTTGATTATCAATGACAGTTTTGAACACTTGATAAGGTAATATGCTAGATTTTAAGATCCTCATAAGTTAGTTATAACCTGATACGACTTAAAGCGCGGACTATTGCGTAGAGACGACATCGTTGTTTCTTAATATTATGCTTTTTTCCCTCCTAGTAACAACACCGCAATATAAAGTCTCTATCATGAACTATGAGGAGATCATGTAACCTCTTGGCTGTCGTACAAACGGACATTTTGAACTTGGTCCAAATATACGTCAGATTCGATTAAATGTGCAAGAACGATGTCTATGTGTTGTGGGTTGTGTTGATGTGGGTTTTCATTCCTTAGCATTACATGTTAATTATCCTTTATATAGGAGATGAATAAAACTGAACTGTATTTAAAACTACAACAGATCAGATGTTTTCATGCTTTAAAACACTGCCATCGAATTGCGGGTTGGAGTATGGTGTGACGTCATTGTCATGATATTATATCATTTCATATGCATTTTTGGAACGATTTGGTGTCATCTTGTTTATAAAACAAAACATAGAAAGTATAAAAAAATGCAAGCATACATGTTGTATAAGAAATTCGAAACTTTAAATGGAAATAACAAAGCAGTAGATGCAGTAGAAAATGGTCCGCTCTCCTTTTGCTCGCCCTGACCAATATTGCTATACAAAATAAACAAACACTAAAACTGTAATTCCACTAAAAATCAAATAAAACATTTGATTATAAATTTAATTATAAAAACAATAAAATACAAGCAGTTTTTTTTAAAAAAAAGGTATTCTCTAGCTAAAGATCTGTAAACCACAATACATGTTGAGCTTAGTATTTAGTGACCGCATTTAGAGACATGTAGGATTTCCTTTCAGTTGAGTCGATTGAATGTTTGAGCGCATCGTGTACATCTGACTGCCAAATATACCATGACGTTTTCACCATAACATCCTACCTATAGCGTTGTAGAGCGTCCCAACGAAATATCACATGAACCGAAATAATGTTATTTGGTTAGATCATCCTGTTGTATGTTGTCAAGTTGCAGTTACCATTAGTGGAACAGAATGAAGCGATATATATCTCAAATTTTTTTTTTATGGGATGTTGGTGTTAGACAAACATCCAACATTTGAACGCTTTATTTCATTAAATTTCAGTGCTTTGACTAGATGCACAAAAGAGTTGAAATATCTCATAAACCGAAATAATGGTATGTGGATAGAACATCCTGTTGTATGTTGTCATGTTGCAGTTGCCATTAGTGGAACAGGATGACGTGATATATATCTCGAAGTCTTTTTATGGGGTGTTGGTGTGAGCTAAACATCCAACATGTGAACGCTTTAGTTCTTTAAAACTGGCAAGAAGTACATTTATTATGATCTTGTAAATTTCAGTGCTTTGAATCTATGCACAAAAGAGTTGATGAGTGTGAACACACCTCGTGCTTAAAAGATGTAACACCTCCAGACTAGGCCTGGAGATTTTAACATTATTAATAAATTTAAAGGTGATCTTCCAGTAGCAGTCAGCCAATTTATTATTATAGATCCTGGTCAGGATGGAAGAGTTGATCAGGTGACCTCATACTGTAACGCGATAAACCCAATACAAAATAACTGTAACGCGATAAACCCAATACAAAATAACTATAACGCGATAAACCCAATACAAAATAACTGTAACGCGATAAACCCATTACAACATAATTAAACAACGAAATAAAACAATCCAAACAACCACAACCCGCAACAACAAAACAAAAACATCAGGAAACAAATAGAAAACTACATGGTACTAGTTATTGTTAGCTGAAATAAAATACTTTTTTAAAAGTCTGATTTCAAGATTTTGGTTTTTGGGATAAATTGAAAATAAATGTATATCTGGACTTTCTTCATAGTTTATCTTTTCAGTTTCCAAATTCAAACATACCGTTATCATTAAGCCATCTCTAACAGTAATTTATGAAAAAAAGAAAATAACTTATTAATGCAAAATGTTCTACCACAGCTGACCGAAATTTAACTTAGAAGTGACATCATCACGAGATCATATATACATTATAGGATCAGCAGGTGCTTGCTGCAGCCTATAAATCATCCGCCACTGTTTCTGCGACTGTCGACACCTTGCCATTAGGACGAATCTAAATTTCACTCAGCATTTAGCGGTACATATGTACATGTTAAAATAGCTAGATACAGTTTCCTTAGATTTAGACGCCACAAAGTATGTCAAATTACAAGAACCATAAATCAGGGAGGCAAGGGGTCAAACTGATTTCATTCAATAAGGAAATAATTTATAAGCAATACATGAAAGTATGAAAAGGTAAATTAATGTGTGGATGGATCCACGCGTGTATAATTGGTTGTTGATTTCTCTCTAGTAATAAATATCACAAATATTAATTATAGATAATAAAATATCACAAATAGTATTTATTAATCACATGCAAGTGACACGTATTGAATCACTTCTGGGTTGTGTTACGTATATCTGATATATATATATATATATATATATATATATATATATATATATATATATATATATATATATTCTAATGTAATTGTTTGTTTGTTAGTTTAAAAAAAGTATTTGTCATTACGTTATTGTAATGTATTCACTAGAGATTATGTTTTGTTTTCTCCAGAAAATCGGTTGAACTGAAATATTCTTTGGTAAACAACTAATGCTAACCTGACCTTGATTCAAGGTTAGTGAGAACCCAGGAACATATAGACTCTTTTTTAAAAATAGATGAATTAATGCAACTTGCCAGATAAATAAACGGTCTTACGTAGGCTGGTAATTTAGAGATTAATAAGACTCATCATAAGATCTTGACTCACTTTTTTATTGGCCAAAATTAAAAGTCACGTAGGCTCATCTGCAATCTATTCCTGCATTTGACAAGCCATTTAGTAGAATGATGGTAGATTGTGTTAGTCTCCTACCTAAGACCAAGTCAGGTAACCTGACCATTATGTGGGCGTCGCCAAGGTTTCCGGAGGCAATTCCTTTGAGGAATATCAAAACTTTAAATATTTAAAACTCAGTTTGGCCTTCCTAAATGTTTCCAATCGGGTTTAAGTTCCAATTGTAGGTATAGAACTTTCCAGCCTTTTATTCTTGAATTCAGCATTCAGCATTTCAAGTTGAAAATGAAAAAATGGCTTGAAAGAACTACAATGGAGAGAATTTGTAAGTCTGATAACGGAGTCTATCACTCTTGCTCAGTCTTCAAAATTTTCTTCAGATGAGATTTTACGGCCATTACAAAGTTAAGAATAAATTAAAGGAGTTAAATTATAATTTCCTGGATCTAAAAAAATTATATGAGAACCAGTATATTGAAAGAGACAGCCAGGTTAAACATGCAATTAACTTAGTTGTACCTGTCCCACTTAGTGACGATTTAAGAGAAGGAATATCATTGGATTATACTGATATTGCAGTGACAAATCTTATGATAGATCAGGGCTAGAAACTTTCGCATCTGCAATAACAATAAAGAAACGAACTCTAACAGATTTAATTGAACATGAGTACTTATTGCCAGATGTTACTACAAGGACAAACGAAGCTGTCCATGACGTTGAAATTATAAATTCAAAAGCTGTGACACAACACCCATGCAGAATGAATCCTCATAAATAGGAATATTTGAAGAAAGAAATTTCGTATTTGCTGGTGAACGATTTCATAGAACCCAGTACAAAATGAATGGAGTTCACCTTGCATACTTGTACCAAAACCAGATCAAACCTTCCGGATGTGCACTGATTATAGTAAAGTGAATAATGTGACAAAGACAGATTCATTTCCATTATCAAGAATCGATAACTGTATTGATAAGTTCGGAAATGCCAAGTATGTCAACAAATTCGATCTTCTAAAAGGTTTTTGGAAAATTCCTCTAACAGAAAGAACAAAGGAAATTTCGGCATTCGTGACTCCAGATGAATTTTACCAATATAAAGTAACGCAGTTTGGGATGAAGGGGTCGCCAAGTACTTTTCAAGGTCTTATGAATATGATCACCTCTGTTCTAGACAATTGTGATGCTTACATCGATGATGTCATCATCTACAACCACACCTGAAAAAAAAACATTTAGCAACAATTAGGAAATTCTTTGACATACTCAACGATGCAAAGTTGACAATTAATTTATCTAAAAGTGAGTTCTGCCGTGCTAGTGTAACCTTTCTAGCACATATCGTGGGACATGAACAAGTTAGACCTATATATGCTAAGGTCAAGGCTCTCTGAATTTATATGCTAATAAAAGCAACTGATGGGATTTTTAGGGATGGCTGGGTTCTACCGTATATTTTGTTCCACTTTTTCTATAATTGCTCAACCCCTGACAAATTTATTGAGCAAGAAAAACAAGTTCATTTGGACTGAAAAATGTCAGGAGGCTTTTGATAAGTTAAGCCATACTTGAAAGTGCGCCGGTTATTTCAGCTCTAAACATCAGCCACTAAGGTGGAGTTTAGTTTGACAGGAAAATAAAATTGACATATGGCACATCAAAGGAAAAGATGATTTAATAACAGATACACTTTCTGTATGTATTATTTCATATACACTGTAATTCCTAAGAGTACTTCTTAAGTTGTTTGTAACCCTCATATATGATTAATCTATGGTTACAAGAAAATCTTTCTTTTTGTTTACGGTGGAAGTGTTATGTATATCTGATTATATATTATACAATTAATTTTATTTTGTCAGTTTTCTAATGTTTTTTAACTTTATTGTACATGCTATTTTACTAATTTATTCAAATGAGACGATGTTTTTTCAGCAAATGGGTTGCTCTGAATTATTATTCGGTAAACAAGGAATGTTCACCTAGATCCTGACCTTGATGCAAGGTTAATGAAAACCACGAAAACAGTTTTTTTTTTCAAATTCTAAATTGATCGATTGTTGTCAAGGCTCCGCTGGGACTAGTGAATAATTAAGAAGTAAACAATCTTTCATTTATAGAGTATAATGATTGGTTCTCGTCAGGGCCATGTTAGGAGTACGTGAGATAAGTATATCACCTGACTCCTTGCCCCTTCCTTTTTCTCGATTTTGCAATTTGGGTCTTTTTCGAAACTGCGTATTAGAATGCGATATAATATTTGTTTTAGTGAAATATTCTTAGTTTTGGGCTTTTACACCTGACGTTAAGTCATTTTCTTTTCTTGTAGCCAGTTTTTAAATCCATATAAACTTTTTTTCAGTTCGTTTGGATTTAAAAGGATTAATTCGCATTTCTGGAAATATTTGATGTGCTCATACAGAATTCTTGGTCAAAGCTTGTTTTCACTTTTCCTGTTTATTAGAGCCTGAACACATTACAGGTGGTTGTTGACCTTTCAGAATAACGGTTAATTTCTGTATAATATTGTCTCCTATTATTTGTACACTGAATCTGATTATGTTGTATACTCCGATGACAATGTAGAAACACAAGATTGCGAATTGTGTAATAGCTTTTAAATGAATAATGATGAAGACTTTAACCTTGATTGGTTTTGACGAATTAATGTATGAGAGGTTTGACTAGTTAATGTATTAGAGGTTTGACGAATTAATGTATTAGAGGTTTGACAAATTAATGTATTAGAGGCTTGACGAATTAATGTATTAGAGATTTGACGAATTAATGTATTAGAGGTTTGACTAGTTAATGTATTAGAGGTTTGACGAATTAATGTATTAGAGGTTTGACGAATTAATGTATTAGAGGTTTGACTAGTTAATGTATTAGAGGTTTGACGAATTAATGTATTAGAGGTTTGACGAATTAATGTATTAGAGGCTTGACGAATTAATGTATTAGGTGGTTTGACTAGTTAATGTATTACTTGTACAGTCTTTCTTCTGTACTTATCGTACATGCTACATCAAAAGTCAATTTAAAAAGGTCCAACATGATTTATGTTATGTAGCGACCCGTTTTCCCATGCCATTAATTCTCTTTGTATTTAAATTCTTTGTATTTAAAAAGGAAGAGAACTTTTGTTGCTCTGAATTACGACTAAGAATCGCAACTGGTAATAGCTGATAGAATTTATTTGTTGTGTTTCGATATGTGCGCTATATTTGTTTGTGACCGTGCTTGGTAGTGAGATAGCTTTTTTTACCAGAAACAGAGTGTAATATGACAGTGGTCAGAGAAACGTACGTGTTCAGAATCACAATAAACGTGATGACAGTTACTCGACAGCTTTTCTAGTTACAACAGATGCCAAAATCCTGTCATTCCTCAGAACCGTCTGACAGGCGCGATTAGCAAATACCATCACCAAGTGTTATGAGGGAGTAAACCTAATCAGCGGCTTCCAGGTGCAGTAGTGAAATATGTTAATGCTCATCTCAAAATATATATTCTCCCCCGGATCATAAACCTATATTTCTATAAGGACATATGTCTGATGTATGATAAGAATCGTACGGACAATGGAAAGTATTAAGACAAGGATTCGGATACATATTTACCTTTCCTTTACTATGGTCGATAGGAGGGATAGGTTGGTTCTAGAAGGACCATCAGGATAGGCTTCAAAAAAAAGTACGATACATATTTCGCTTGTTTAATATTGATGAGGCAGCAACTGTGTGTAGTTGTAAAGTTTTGGTATTTTGTTGGTTGCATTGAGGTATCTTACTCTGCAGGTAATTTCAGTACGTGTCTCCTTCATCCAATCGAGCGTATAATTATAAGAGCCTAGACCAAAGCAGGTTTGCTGTTGAAATCATTAAACGCGGCCAGCACTTAGCCTGGTGTTCTAAGAACGGAATTATAAACTAATATACTTGGAATAGCATTTTACCGTTGTTTATTAATTCAACACGAAAACATCCACACGTGGATTTCCAATTTTTTTTTTACTAAATTGATTCAGGGAGTCTTGCTTTTAGTCTCCTAATGTTTGAAAACTGAAGTCTTCATATATGTGCTTCAGCTATCATATTATCCTAAGAATTTGTCGTGCATATTGCAAACGTTGTAACGCATGTTTATTGCATGATGTGTTGCATTCCCTTAACCTTTGATCATTCGTGTGCATGTCTTGGGTACAATTATATTTAGAAACAGATTCAATTTGTCCACAGATATATGTATGTTACATACCATGCAACTCGGTCCAAAATGAAGAGGGGATGGGGAGTGGTAAGCCTTCATGAAAACAATGGAAAACAATTTATTGAAACAAGACTTCGTAGTGGACGATTTGAATAAACATTCACTCATAATTTATTGCAATAACGGAATTAATGAATCTACTATATGCTTATTTATATCGCTAATCGAATTGATCGCAGTAAACGGACATATTTACTGTTCACGCTGAGCAGGGTTTTGTATTTATGGGATACAAAGACCATCTCTATTCAGTAATTTCATATGCTACATTTTTCAGTTGATAAGGTTCTATATCTTTGTAATAATTCTTATACGATCAATATTTTTCACTTTATTTTTCTGAAAAGTACAGCGATCTTTTTTCTTTGAAAGGTAAATGAATTATGTTGCTGGTTTTATTTAAATTAGCTTATTGTTTCTGTTCAACACATGCTCAACTCCATTACCAAGTAAACACCGAAGGACATAATACACATACCCATAATCGTAAATAGCAAAACATGGCATACAATTATTACGCCAAAGTTTACCACTGCTTCTATACATTATCTAAATTCGTTCATATCTCGGCCCAAGGTTTCTCTCCGTGTTTCTTTTTTCGAGTTTTATATATTACATCCAAGCGAAGGCCTTTTGCCGGGAAGTAGCAGGTCATTCGAGTATAAGTAATCGACATTGCATCCAAGAAAAAATATTATACGCCGGGAAGATGCAATTCGATGCCGAGTATACGAATGAGTGAATTCATTCGAGTGACGCCGATTATTCGAATAATTGATATCCGAGTTACCAAACTTTTATGTATGTATGTATGTATGTATGTATGTATGTATGTATGTATGTATGTATTTATGTATGTATGTATGTATGTATGTGTGTGTGTGTGTGTGTGTGTGTGTGTGTGTGTGTGTGTGTGTGTGCGTATTTGATGTATGTATTTGGATTTAACGGCACGTCATCATCATATTTTGAGGATTAAAGTTAAAGTTCTTATGTGTAAAGATAAATTGAATTCAAACATGTTTTATTTCCGTAAGTGATATAAAAGTATGATAATTAAGTTCTCACAAAATATAAAATGCACATTCCTTACAGAATAGTGCACATTAACGAATATTACATTCAGTATCATATTACTGGAACAAATAGATATGGCTCCTGAGAGAGAGAGAGAGAGAGAGAGAGAGAGAGAGAGAGAGAGAGAGAGAGAGAGAGAGAGAGAGAGGGGGGGGGTAATAGAGTGTCCCGGGGTTAATACTCAGGTAAAATCGACATTTACAATTAGAGTGTCCACTGGTTAATACTCGCTTAAACTCGACATTTACCATTAGAATGTTAAGTGTTCACATATTTGCACAATCGAAATTCAAATTTTCCAGCCATTTTGATAGCAGAAATGAGACAAGCCCAATGATACTGTACCGTTAGACTGAAATGTTCTGGCTAATCTTTTCATAAAAATATTTTTAATTTTCATTCATGTATTGCATCATTTGTTCCTAATTATGAATATTTTGTTGTGTTTCTTTGGTTACATAACACTCTATCCTCTTTCAACAAACTTAATTTCATTTAGCGATGAAAGATAATAATAATAATAATAATAATAATAATAATAATAATAATAATAATGAGGACTTTGTATGTTACCTAATCTTTCGAAGCTCTAAGCGCTTTACAAAATTTATAATGATCTGACTACGCTACAGAACAAAAAATGACAAAAACAATGAAACTGGAAAACATAAAAACATGCTGAAAACATATAAGATACAAAAAGTTATTAGGTCTCTAAGTTTGTCCCTGCAGTCGAAACAGGCGAGTTTTAAGAGCACTCTTAAAAGAGACCACTGTGCCTTTGTGTCTAATTTCAATGGTATACAAAAGAACATTGTCCATATGACAAGCGTAAGTATCTAGCTGGTGTATACACATGGGTGAGGCTGGATAGATATGTTGGACTGGAGTCTGTAAGTGAAACATAGCACAGAGAACAAATTTTGTGTTTGATTCTGTATCGAATTGATAGCCAGTGTAGGGTACAGAGCAGTGGTGAGGTGTGCTCTGATCAAGGTACTCTAAAAATGATCCGTGCAGCTGTGTTTTTAACTTTTTGAAGTTTCTGGAGTAAATATTGTGACGAACCAGACAGAATTGAGTTACAATAGTCCAGTCTTGAATGTACTAATGAACACACAAGTGTTTTAGTGGCAACAACTGAAAGATATTTACGAATGGAACTGATGCGTCTCAGTTCAAGATCTGCAGCCTTGCATATGTTTATGACATGTTGGTACAATGTGAGAGTACTGTCTAGAGTAACGCCTAGGTTTCGTACTGACTGTGAGAATTTAATGTTGGTGTTGCTGATATTTATTGTCTGAGGTAAAAGATGTGAATGAGAAAGTCTTTGTGTTGTGATCAGAATAGCCTCAGTTTTATCATCATTCATCTGCAGCTTGTTATATGTCATCCATGATTTCACATCAGAAATGCACCTCTCTATTCCATGGATGGTAGCATCAACTTCAGTTGGGTGGCTAGACTTGTATATTTGTGTCCTGTTGATTAAGTAGGACTTGATATTCTGAATGTCGAATACATGCTGGAGACGGCGAAGTAATATATCATGGTCTATTGTGTTAAATGTTGTAGATAAATGCAGGAGAGTGATTACTGTAATCTTTCCACTATCCAAAGTAGAGAGAATGTCATTAAATACTTTCAGAAAAGTAGTTTCCGGTCTGTGGCAAGGGCAATATGCAGACTGTACATTGCTAGAAAGACTGTTTGAATTCAAATGAGATACACGTTAATCATCCCATGTATTTGCGTGTGTTTCTGCGCGTTCAACAAAATGTTTAAATATATAATTTTCTTTCAATTTTAATATTCTTATAACCTTAAAGAACGATTAATAATCTTGTTTTTAAGTGTATAACATAAAAGTTCTTGGTAAAATATTGAAAAATATTGAGTTTTCTTTTGTGCAGCTTAGAATGGCCCATATTTTTTAATATTCAGTTAATAACTTATGTATACGACGAACAAGTGCGCTTAGTATCTTGATTGAAATGTACTAAAATCAAATACACAGCCAATGATATAATGTTTGAAAGCAGTCTTCAGTTTGGGGCACTATGCCGCACTCGTAGAGAATCATATTGTATCAAGGAGGAAAGCATTCGGGATAGTCAAAATTCGTCTTGAAGTCAGACAATTCTGAAGTCAACTCCTTGCATGTTAATTTGTTGTGCAATATCCAAAAGGTCTGACATTTTTCAGGATGGTATCTTCAATGAAACATTTCGCTTTCAACATTAAACAGTTTTATTCTCAGTATTATAAAAAGCGTACACGAAACATGATTACAAGGTTGTCATTACAGGCTATCAGACGTACTTTGTAACGCCAAATAGTGACTTATGATTATGTTGTGATGAAAATTATTTGTTGACTTGATGCATACATTGCCTTGGGTTTGTTTATTTCTCACGTATTTTGATTCATGATAGAATACAATCATTGCGTTAATCACAAAAATAAGTGTGGTTTTGCTTTTAGCAATGGGCATCAATTAGCATGAGGAATGACCACCATGCTAAGGTCAGAAAAAGTGTGTCTGTTGATTAAAAAGTTATTAACGATGTTAGGAAGTTGTAACCTTCGCATCATAAGCTGATTCACTAGAAAGTGACCGATTTTGGCGCCTTAAAGTTCTGGTTGATGTAACATTGACACTTGTTCCACTATGCATAAAGCTTCGCACTATTTATTTCGTAATAATTTCAAAGCATTTAAATACAGAAAGAAAAGCAGCATATAATGCGACTACGCAAAATGACTGAGTTTGTGAAAATTCAGTTTTTATTAAAGCACATACCAGGCAGTAAGTGTCTTGATTGGATTAAAGCTTTGGGTGGTATACACGTCATACTGAAAATGTTTAAAAGAAATAACATCAAAAAGACCTCCTGAGTCTGATGAGTGTATGGTTTACTTTCATATAATTGTTCCGCTGAAACAGGATGTGGCGTTCCGCATTGCACTGTATGAATTTATCAATATGCAGGCCATCTCAACTGCGTAGTACGCGAGGCGTCATGGTCAAGTGTAGCATATAGTCTGACGGTATTGTGTTAGGGACTGCAGCTACTCACCGTCACGATGAAATGCGCCAACTTCCCAAATTATATAAAATGTATCAATGACTTCGTCAGATCTGAATCAAGGTAATTGTTTTTAGAGTTGCCGATCACCTGGTGCTGCTGAATTAACACGGATCCATAGAGCGATATGTTTAATTCAGAGAGGGTAAATCGCTTTTTATACTTCTCAGCATTTTCACATTTGAATTTCTGAAATTTATTCTTTATATATTTGATTCCTTTGAAGGAGTCCCAACAACTGCCGGACATTTTTCCCAGGAAAAGCAGAATGTGTATAAATTAAAGTTATGAAGTAAATAAATTATGTCATTTTGAAATATTTAAAATACTTTTATCGTTCTCTTCTATATTTCGCGCCACATCTCAATGCTTTGTTGATATACGAGCTTGAGTTTAATCAAGCGATGTAGGATATCCACGCTTCCTTAGCTTTCCCAATTATTCGTCGATCTTTCGCTGGGAAGATCCAGTATTTTGAAAGGTTTCATAGTGTCTAACTAGTAATGAACTCTCAAGGACCTACTTTAATTTCCTGAAAGCGTCCTTCAAGCCATGGTTTATTTAAGCTTTTAGGGTTAATATAGTTTCCGAAACTGTCTTCTTAGCAACATCCGGCAGAATGTATGTGAAGAGAGAAAATGGTTCGGTTTCATGCTTTAATCGATCTACATTTCACTTCGTCACACAGTGATTCTGGACATTATCCCAGTTTTCCTTGTTTGGTTTCAATCTCTGTATAATATTATTTGGATATATTTGATTTTAGTGCAGGATACATTGGGTAATAATCATTACCATGAAGGCTGTCTCAAACATTTAATGGAACATGAAGCTGCAGATATGCTTTACGAAAGGTCTAAGGAAAAAGAAGATCCAGTAGCGGAATGCCGTTAAGTAAGCGATTTATCAAAACAAATCACGGGTCGTGCTTGGAAACAAAATCTAATCAGTTTCCTCTTTCATTGTATGAATGCAACCTCAAAACGTACTCTGGTAATTAAATTCACCGTATAAAATACTAGTATCAAAGGCGTAGGCCAGTGCCCAGTTAGGTCGTCGATTTTTTGCTTAGTTAGGTGCTTTGTAGAATGTACATTAAAGACAGATACTAAATGAGTGGTTGGGAAGACGAAGGCTACTCGTCTGTAGTTACATTTGTGGTATATTTTCATGCTGTCTAAAATTAACATTATGATTATTTTGCAAGGAAGAAATACTACTTTCGAATTAAGTTCTTTATACAGCAGATTTATTTAATCAATGTTTGTCTGTCGACCTTGGCAATCTCATTAAATTATGTTGTTGTTTTACATGATTAATGTGGTGATAGTAAGTCACATATGACGTCTTTCCTTGTGGATGTAGACTTACCTCACCAATGTCCACCGAATCTAAATGTATAAATTTATCAAAAGGTTGTAATGGAGTCGTCAGATGACGATTATTGGATCTTTGATTTATTTATTTTGAGTCGACCACTGCTGCTGGATCCACTACTAGTTGTAGTTATGTTTGAGTTTGCTTTCTTATTTTATTTTATTGCGCTGTTTTTCTTGTCTGTCCTACTCTGTGTGTGTCTACTTGTACTCGTTTGGAAGTTGTGATAAGTGTGAAATGTTTGATACGTTCTGGTATAAAGTCCTATCTTATTTGAAGTGGAAAGTTTTGGAAGGAGGCTTTTTGTCCTTTATGTCGCAGTAACATACCATTTTCTGTGTTTATCAAGGAAAATCATAAACTCCACAATCCGATTACATTGGGGATGGTGAAATTGCTTTTCTTGCTTGATCCTTTGAATCTCTCCATACTTCCACTTTGGTTATTTTTGCGATTAGTATTAGTTGTCTCCCTTGCAGTTGCATCATGAGATGGCTTTCTTCAATATTTCACTTACACGTGTCCTCAGGATGCCCACACATTGATCCAGTGACCCAGTGGTTAGAGCGTCCGCCGCGGAAGCGAGATGTCATGGGTTCGATCCCTGGCCGTGTCATAGGAAAGACTTACAAAAATGGTGCAAACAGCTGCCTCGCTTGGCGCGCAGCATTAAGAGGTTAGTATTAGGACTGGTCGGCCTGATATCAGCATAATGTAACTGGGTGGGACATTATGCTACATGTATGCGGCATGATGTGCTACATGTATACGGCGTGATGTCGCAGTGCTATACGTCACCGTAAACTGCCACACTGCAGACATTGTAGCGATATAACTGAAAAATTGTAAAACTACGTTGAAAATCCCAATGACACACACTCAGGATGCCCATACTCTTGACGCTTCAACCAATGCAAAGATTCGTGATAAAGGATCCAACAGTTATTCATATTGTTGGTATTTGGAATCAATTTGCTCTACACTTCGAGTCTTGAATGTTCTTGTATCTGAGGTTTAACAGAGCCACACCGAGGTCTCTCGAATTTGCCACTTACTTTGCACGAATGCAGGCAGCTTTCATTGGAGGGGACTTGCAACTCCATTCCAGAAATATTTGTCTTTGCCAAGCACTTTCAATATTGTTTAGTTTACCGGTAGTGCTTTTGGTGATTATGATGAGTGAAAGGTTGTAAACTTCAGACCCTTGAAATTACAATAAGTATTATGGATTCCAATATAATCAAGTTTATGAGAGCACACCGAGTTTCGTGCAGATGGCATGCAGATGGAACCAGGACACTCACTTCCATTTGTTTGTTGCTTTGGCTTTCTCATCATGGAAGAAATTTACTTGGTCCCTATTCGCATCAGACCAAGCAATGTGGATAAAATCAATTATTTAGTGCGTTAACATGTCAGAGCTAAACATAATAATATACTACAGGAAAGTATAATACTTACATGATAAGTCTTTGACGTAGTCGCAGACGTTCTGTCCTTTGTAAGGTTATATGCAAATGCGTCTCCCTTAGCTATATTGTTAAAGTATGGAGACGTATAAAAAATATATTCTTTTTGTTTCTAAATGCCGCCATAAGAAGGGTAAAAAGAAACTGCTTAGTTACTAGATTTTTCATTGATAACAAAATATATCGCAGAGGGTCGACAGTCCTGAGACATTTTAAGATATAATCATCCTGATGGAGAGAGAGAGAGAGAGAGAGAGAGAGAGAGAGAGAGAGAGAGAGAGAGAGAGAGAGAGAGAATAAGAATAAATAGGATAGGCATAATGTGGAACGTCAAAGACTTATAATGTAAGTATTATACTGAAGAATATACACAAAGACCTATATACTTGCTAAATGGAAAAAACTTGGCAATATCATATATATGATATTACCAAAGTGATGAAATCAAGATATGAGAATGGAGCTTTGACCAAGACACTACAAAGTTACTCTGAATGAATTGGAGAATGGCATTGTATGTACGTACTGTATAAAATTTAATCACCGCAGATCTTTAGATGTTTAAAAGTGTTTCTTTTGTCCTTTCGACTTATTATAAGTATGCATGTCTTATAATTCTCAATAAATTTGTATTTAAATTAATAGCAAAATGGACATAAGTCACCCATGATTCTGATCATTTCTTATGCAATTTTGAGGACAATATATATATGTCAGTCAGAATAAAACGTTGTGAGAACAAACTGTTACGATAATACAAAGAAATGTTCGGACAATAAATAGTCCATGGAAAAAAAGAAATATTCGGACAATGAATAGTCCATGGAGAATAAGAGATCTTCGGACAATCAATAAATAGTCATGTGAAAATACGACATATGAGGACAATCAATAGTCCAGAGAAAATAAAGAGATGATTCAGAGAAATAACAGAGAAGACAGAGACTAACCTAACTATGTAAAACAAAAAAGTCAGAATTACTATGTAAAAATGCATACGTTAATAACTGTATTCATATAAAAGGCATTTTGCCATACCAAATTAATGTGCCAATTGCTGATACGGAATGACGATGTTTAGCAAAGAAAAGAGACAAAATCGAAATGTCCCATTGCACATTGTATCACCTGAAATGTTTTTCAGGTTTATCAAGTTTAGTAAGTGAAAACCTGGTATTTCCAGTACATATTAAATTCAATGAGGCTTTTCTTTATTATCACATCGCTAGAAAATTCATTTATGTATTTTATTTAGTGTGCAAACCTTATGTATTTCAGAAAGCGTGGAGACCAAACATTACGTTGTTTTGGAATCCATCAATATACCAAATTATTCAACTGGCTTCATAAAAACAAATTGTAATTAGAATCAATTTATGTAAGCATAGAAGTATATTTCATATGTGACAATACATTCGCCACATTGATAAGAGTGTTTCCAAATTAACTGGACGCATATATATATATATATATATATATATATATATATATATATATATATATATATATATATATATAGATTTGTTTTATTAGCTCGTGTACATTGTATGTACTGTATATGTTTAGATATATTTGTTTTAGTCTTAAATATTGAGAGAGAGAGACAGACAGACAGACAGACAGACAGAGACCAACGAAAGTTCTGAGAGAAGTATAATGAAGGTATGGTGCTGAGGCTAGTACCAAGGTCGAGACCAATAAAATTTCTGAAATAAGTATGATGAAGGTCGAGACCAAGTTCTGAATAAAGTATAATGAAGGTTATGGTGTCGAGGCTAGTACCAAAGTCGAGATCAACGAATGTTCTTAGATTAGTATGATGAATGTTATGGTGCCTAATACCATGGTTAATACCAACTAAAGTTTTGAATGAAGAATGTTGAAGGTTATTGTGACTAGTACCAAGGTCGATGAAGGAGAGTTTTCTTTTAAGTAAACAGAAGACTTGCGTTAGAATCAGTATTTTATTACCCCGACACCTGGAACACAGTTATTGGGTACAGGTTATAACATGTCGGGCATAACAAAATGACATGCGTGTGTCAAAACTCCATTAACTTACACTTTTTCCCTATACGAATCCAGATGATGTGTCACTCAGCTAAGCCGACAGAAATGACTTTCTAAGCAGTTAGCTTGAGAACTAACAAATATGTCATGAGTTACAAATGAACCTGGAGTTTTAATGGTCGTGAATGTAGTTCTAACATACTTGAGTCTATGGTTTACAACTTTTTTTAATTAGGCATGAAAACGTCCTTAATTTGACGAGTACCATCACGCTATTTGTTATCACTGAAATAAAAAAGGAAGCCCAATAAATGTGATTAAAAATGGGAATAAACTAAATGGAAAATCGGATTATTAGACTGTGATTCTTAAGACATAATCTTTAATTAAGATAAAGAGCACGCCACATTTCTTTCAGCAGATTTGACTATGTTTGAAGATTATTTTCAGCATTAATATGTGTATTCACACTGATTTTAACTAAAACCATTATAAGATTGCAACTGATAAGTAACCACAGGACAAGCTAATTACATATGAAGTTTACAAAATTGAAGTATTCTGAAAAAATACGCTACTTCAAAGATAATGGTTTTTATTTAAACACTTTATAATGTAGCGTAAAAGTTACTTATCAAACAATATATGCATTTTATGATTTATTTGTTCAGTTTTCATTTATTTAGGATATAATAAGTATGGGTGTATGCTTTCCACAGTTTTTTTTTTATCAGACCAATAAAGCGGATAAAATAAACAGTGCGCTTATTTTGGTCTTTCTTATGGACGATACGCACCTCGTACAAATATGGTAGCAATTATCCGTAAAACAGTCTGCACTTTGAAATCAAGGCATTGCAACATTGCATCAGTTTAATCATGTATTAGATACGCCACTCATTTCACTATCGTTTATTTGGTGCAGAATGCGACGCGATATAAAATCGCTTTTAATAAACAACGGCATAATAAACACAGGCAAGTCATGTCATTCATACGACATTTCAAACTGAAAGATTAAATTATATCTGAATTCACATTTGATTTATACAAGGCTAAACGGATTTGACGTTTCTTGGAGCGAAATTCGTTGGAGATCATCAAGAAAAAAAACTCTTATTTATCAACTCCGTGTCACGGAAGAATCAGTTGCACAGCTCATGAAAAGTGATTATCTGACAAAGCATCACGAGGTCATGTATTCTGCTAATAAATAAAGATAAATACCCCCTGTGATAAATATATACGGTCAGTACCATCGGTAATTTCAGAGAGAAGGGTTTAAACTACAGATAAATTCACTAAAGAATAGTGATCACAAGGGAAGCTCATTAGCCAGTTAAATCGCAGATGAACGCATTTTAAACACGTGCGTTTATTAGCAGTAAAATACTCTATACTAGAACGATATATATTCCTAAGATATTTCCATTATTAAAGATAACATCATGCCTTGTGTTGGCTTCTATCCATGATTTAATTAGCTGAGCGCTGTTTGGACTGGGCATACGAGGAAAAAGTTAATTAACGCAGATTATGACCCACAATGCACCGAAATATAGAGACAATGACCAATAAATCATTTCAAACGCATACATATTTAGGTTCATGAGATTTTTGCTCCTTTTGTTTCTGTTTGGTTTTTATATCTGTACCTTTAACATAAATCTGAAAAGGACACCGCAAAGGTGTGAGCCATGCATGTGTCAGATGAAATAACTCCATCACGAATGATGTACAATTGTACATTGTGAGACAGTATCATAGACAATAATATCCAAGTTAAAATAACGTCAGTCGCTTTACATATTGAATTTCAATACTGGCATGTATTGTGTAAATAAGTAAAACCTAGTAAGCACCAAGTGATGTCGACCTAAACACGTTTCTTCGAGTTCTCGCTAGTTCCGAGTGTTCGAGATCATATGCACTAAAAGCGTCGTTTCGAGTTATGCTGAATATTCAATTGTTATTTGACGTGTGTAGCTTAATAAATAGTTAATAAACCCATATTATATGTATAAAGTAATTGTCAGTTGATGTGTATAGCTTGCCAGCAAATACACGGCTACGGTGACATAGTAGTTAGAGCGTCCGCCTCGGATGAAGGAGGTCGTGGGTTTGATCCCCGGCCGAATCATATCAAAGACTAACAAGAATGGTAGTAGCAGCTGCCTCGCATGGCGCCCAGCATTAAGAGGTTAGTGTTAGAACTTACTGGTCGGTCTGGTGTCGGGATAATGTGAGTGGGCGGGACATCATGCAACATGTCTGCGGCATGATGACCCGGTGTTCGACATCACTATAAACTGTCACACTGCAGATCATCGTAGCGATATGACAGAATGTTTTTTAAAGCTACGTTTAAAAAATCCAAATCACACACACACACACACATACACACAACAGCAACAACAACAACAACAACATTTATTACATGTATCAGGCATTTGTCACTTGATGTGTTCATATTCCTAGTAAATACACACATATTACATGCATCAAGCAATCGTCATATGATGTGTCTAGCTTACTAATAAATGCAAACATAGTACGCGTATCACGCAATCGTCATATGATGTGTTTAGCTTACTAATAAATGCAAACATAGTACGCGTATCACGCAATCGTCATATGATGTGTTTAGCTTACTAATAAATGCAAACATAGTACGCGTATCAAGCAATCGTCATTTGACGTGTGTAGCTTACTAATAAATACACCCATATTACGCGTATCAAGGAATTGTCAGTTGACGTGTGTACGTTCATAGTAGATACACACATAGTATAAGTAACAATCATATAAACATGGTATTATGTAAATAATTACATAATACATATATAACGTATATAAACCTAGACTTGGGTAATGATGATATTTTAAGTCCGAGTCATATATAGCATGCACTGATATAAGCAAATAAATTTATTGTAAATATTAAAAAAAGAAATCTACAATCATGTAATTACGCAGATATTATAAGTATCACAAATATCAAAAAAGAATTGTGTAAGTACATATACATATTTTGTAATTATCAATTATATAAACCTGGAACTGTCTAATATACTGTTACGACTCAATTGTCATAAACAAAGTAACAGAAATAAGCAAAACAAAACAAATACATAAATTATCACGTTATTAATGAAAATTTGACAGGAATTTGCAACAGCATGAAGTGAATCCAAAATAAGAATGAGATACACGTTCTATTATATTTCACAACATACCGGTACGTGACATACTACTCAATAAACGTTTCGAAACACCTATTCCTGCGACCTAGCTCATCCGAATGGAAATAGCCTAATTCTGCTAGAACCGTCCAAACCCCACCAGCCAATGGAAAATAGGCCCAATCTTGAAATCTAATAATAATTCTAACTATCAAAACCGATTTAAGCATCGATTTATAGATTGTTACGTATTTCTGAATTAATAAATATTTAACTGTTTGTTTGACAGTTTTAAATTCTTTTAAATTATTTTTTATTTTCATTGCATGCTATTGTAATATAAATGTATTCACTAGAGATGATGTTTTTTCCAGAACATCAGTTGACTTTAATTATTCTTTGGTAAAAAAAAACTAATGTTGACCTAGATCCTGACCTTGATTCAAGGTTAGTGAGAACCATGTAAACAAGTTTTTTTTTTTTTGATTGATTGGTTGTTGTCAAGGTCAAGATGGAACTGGTGAATGAAGAAGTAAACAGCTTTTTATTTTTAAAGTAACATTATTGGTTCTCGTCAGGGTCATGTTACTAGTTTAAGATATATACGATCACATGACTCCTCCCCCCCCCCCCCCGTGATTTCGCAATTTGGGTATTTTTTCGAAACTACGTATTAGAATACGATATAATCTTTGTTGGAGTGAAATATAGTTAGTTTTTGGCTTTTATATCTGATATTAAGTATTTTTCTTTTGTTGTAGCCAGTTTTTGAATCCATGTTAACTTTTCTTCAGTTATTTGGATTTTAAAGGACTAACTCCATTTCGGAAAATATTTGATATGCTCATGGAGAATTCTCGGACAAAGCTTGTCGTTTTCACTGTTTCTGTGTTACTGTTTATTAGAGCTAAACACGTAACAAGATTCTTTGCAAATCTAAGTTCTTAAGGTTCCTAAAATCAAGTACCCGGATTTAAAAAAATATAGAAATGAATAATATAACATTTTTATCTATCAAGCATATAAACCAATAACTGTATAAACAGATGCACACATATTGTAAATGTCAAGCAATAACACCGAATATTGTGTTGGTATGCAATATAAATTTTTTAATTTTTTAAAATCATTAATTTATATTATGGACAGAATAAATGAAACTCATATTACACGGGAATGACAGTTATTAAATTTGTACAGTGTTCATGGTATTAAAAGATGCCTCAAAGATCGGATGTACTTAGCAATCATTCTTCAACACATGTTTGCCCATTTCCGCAAACTAACAATTATTGTAATGTAGGCCAAGTTTCGTGCTGCTGGTGGTTGCTGATTCGGATTGCTTTGAACTGTTCTTTGTTTGTATGTATTATGGTATCGCTTTATTTTTGTATTTTGATAAGTGAAGAGATTTCATGTGAAGCGGGAGAGATGCACTAAGAGATTAAAAATCAATACACTTAATTTGGCTTCGAGCTGGCAACAATCTCTGTGAATTTCAACGCTTCATTAAGTGTTACAGACAGAAATGTAGTATCTAGCTACAGCAAAGGTAATATCGACAATGGGAACAAGCAAGAGTTCTTTAGAGTCAAAGCCAGCCGAAAGTAAAATAGAGAACGTTGATCGATGGAATTGATAAAGGGTTGTTCATGTGAAATTATTCCCGAAAGAACAACTTGCACTTGTACACCTGTTGATAGTAGATTAATATTCCTTGCAGTGCCGTAGACAGCGTCAGTGTATAAGTGAGGAATTTATATTTAAAAACAAAGCCGATAAAAAACCTTATATAGAGATACATACATACATACATACATACATACATACATACATACATACATACATACATACATACATACATACATACATACATATAGAGGATAATAATAATAATAATAATAATAATAATAATAATAATAATAATAATAATAATGAGGACTTTGTAGAGCGCCTAATCTTTAGAAGCTCTAAGCGATTCACAACATTAATAATGACAGGACTAAACAAAACCACCAAAAAACAAACAAACACCGTGCAATTAGAAAACAAAAACATGCTGAAAATATTTAAGGTATAAAACATTATTAGGTCTTTAAGTCTGTTCTTGCTGTTGAAATAAGTTAGTTTTAAGATCACCCTTGAAAGAGATCACTGTGTCTTTGTGTCTAAATTTAATAGGCAAATCGTTCCACGTTGCTGGACCTGGTATACAAACAATTGTTGTCCATATGACTTTGTTTCCATAGTGGGAATAATGAGCATGCGATTGTCAGAAGATAAGCGTAAGCATCTTGCTGGTATGTACAGATGGGCGAGGCCAGATAGGTATGTTGGACTATAATCCCTCATTGAAACGTAGGACAGAGAACAAATGTTGTGTGTGTTGATTCTGGATCGAATGGATAGCTAGTGTATGATACAGAGCAGCGGTGAGGTGTGCTCTGATCATGGTACTCTAAAGATGATCCGAGCAGCTGTGTTTTGAACTTTTTGAAATTCTGGAGTAGATAATAAGACAAACCAGACAGAATTGAGTTACAATAGTCCAGTCTTGAAAGTACTAATGAACACACACGCGTTTTAGTGGCATCAACTTAAAGATTATTTGCGAATGGAGCTGATGCATCTCAGCTCAAGATATGCAACCTTGCGTATGTTCCTGACATGTTGGTGCAATTGGAGAGTCTTGTCCCAGAGTAACACCTAGGTTTCGTACTGACTGTGTGAATTCAATGTTGGTGTTGCTGATATTTATTGTTTCAGGTAACTGATGTGAATGAGAAAGTCTTTGTGTTGTGATCAGAAATGCCTTCGGTTTTATCATCATTGATCTGCAGCTTGTTACATGTAATTCATCATGACGATGATTACTAGAGAGGTGTATGGTATATTTGTATATTATCACCTGAACGAACATAGTGAGAATAGATACAGATCTGCCACTGATTGATACTTACTGATACTGATCGATACTTACTTGATCACGGCTGTCACAATATGTCATTGATTCATATTCAATCAAACTCGACATGAATAATTAGTCTGTCCTGTGATTAATATTCGCTTTAACTTGACATATACAATGAGGTTGTCCTATGATTAATATTCGCCGGAACACGACAGTAGACATTGATAATTAGCTCCACATGTACAATTAGGCTGTCATGCGATTAAAATTCACTTGAACTCGACATAACAATTAGGCTGTCATGCGATTAAAATTCACTTGAACTCGACTTAACAATTAGGCTGTCATGCGATTAAAATTCACTTGAACTCGACTTAACAATTAGGCTGTCATGCGATTAAAATTCACTTGAACTCGACTTAACAATTAGGCTGTCATGCGATTAAAATTCACTTGAAGTCGACTTAACAATTTAGTTTCCAGTGATTTCCATACAGCTAATATATACTTGTTCTCGACATTAACAATTAGGTTGTCCAGTAATCTCCAAAAAACTAAGAAGCTCCGAGTAGTTGAATGCTCTAAGGCTATCTCCTTTACAGATGACTGGCATATCCTATGTCCTCGTGGGTTCGAGTCTCGGAATCGACCAACGTGGGTAGCTGAGAAAGCTTGCCAATATCTTCCCGTGGGTCCGTAGTTCTTCCCGGGGTTTTACTGGGTTCTTCCTCAGCCAAGTATACTGGCCTCCATCCATAATCTATCAGGTGCTGACAAATGCACAGCAACAACAACCACACAACTAATATACACTTTAACATGAAAGTTAAAGTTTGATTGTCCTGTTCAGATGAATTTGCCGTTACAATTTAATTATCCAGAGATTAATATTCATTTGAATTATGTTGACCATTGATTAATAATCATACGAACTCGACATTTACAATTTGGATGTCCAACGATTAACATGCATTTGAACTCGACATCTATAATTATGTTGACCAATGATTAATATTTATTTAAACTCGACATTTACAATTATGTTGCCCAGTGATTAATATTCGTTATTAAAATAGACATTTACAGTTATGTTGACCAGTGATTAATATTCGTTATTAAAATCGACATTTACAATTATGTTGCCCAGTGATTAATATTCGTTATTAAAATCGACATTTACAATTATGTTGCCCAGTGATTAATATTGATTAAAATCGACATTTACAATTAGGTTGACCAGTCATTACTATTCATTTAAATTTTACATGTTTTGTTATGTTGTTCAGCAATTGACATTCATTTAGACTTGACATTTACAATTAGGTTGTCCAATGATCTTATAAAACTCGTCGCTTACACTTACGTTGTCTAGTGATTTCCACATCATTACAACCAGTGAACGAAATAACAACATGTTCTAAATAATAGGGCGCTCAGGGACAGGGCTTGAGCACGAATTATACAAACTATTGACCATATATTATTCAAACCCGTTATTTATCTGCTTATTATCTTCATTTTGATTGACTTAGTCGTTACCGAAAGTTCTTGTTTTAAATGATGGTGTTATCTATTCATCTTTATTCAATGCATGACGTTATATATTTATCTTGACTCAAATGCAGTTCTTTATCTATTTATCTTGACTCAAACGCATGGCATTATCTGTTTATCTTCATTCAATTGCCAGGCGTTATCTATTTAGCCTAATTAAAAATATGCAAGGAGTTATCTATTCTTATTTAAATAAATGCCTTTCCTTATCCATTCATCTTAACTCAAATATAGGACATTATCTATTCATCTTGCCTCAAATACTGAACGATATATGTTTCAGATGGATGGAGTAGTCTATTCATCATGACTCGAGTGCGTGGCGTTATCTGTTCATCTTGACCCAAATACATGGCGTTATCAATTTATTTCGATTCAAATGGAACCCGTTATCTGTTCAGTTTGATTCAAATGAATAGCTATATAACACACACACACACACACACACACACACACACACACACACACACATACATATATATATATATATATATATATATATATATATATATATATATATATATATATATATATATATATATATATATATATATATAATAAGTGATTTTTTCATATTGATTCAGATGCCATGCGTTATATATTTAGCTTGATACAATTGCACGACTTAATCTATTCATATTTAATATAATGTCTTTCATTATCTATTTATCATAATTCTAAATTCCCGGAGTTATATGTTCGTCTTGATTCAAACACCGTGTTATCTATTCGTCTGGATTCAAACACGGTGTTATCTATTCGTCTGGATTCAAACACGGTGTTATTTATTGGTCTTGATTCAAACACGGTGTCATCTATTCGTCTTGATTCAAACACGGTGCTATCTATTCGTCTGGATTCAAACACGGTGTTATCTATTCATAATGATTCAAATTCAAGGAGTTATATATTCATCTTGACTGAAGTAAAATCATATCAGGTGTTTTCAGGTTCTACATGCTGTAATTGATGGCTGCACTCTGACATAATCAAATTAAACAAAACGGATGTAAAATATATACAATGTCATGATAAAGCGTTGATTCAGAAAACACATATATGAATATATCGACAATTTGTTATTCTATACCGTTTGTATGAAAATTGTCGAAGTTCTCCATAATGGATATTATTGGACGCGTCAAGTGACGAGATGACTGGTATACATGCATCAAATGTTGCTGTTATAACATTTTAGTGCAGTCTATAATGAAGGATAGTATACCCTTCAAGTGACAGTATGACAGGTATATATGGATTTGGTCTGATTAATCCCTGGTGTTTTGAATGTATTGATCTGGTATAGAAAACGTTATTGTTTAAATGCTTTCATTTGGGGGGGGGGGGGGATATGACATCACCAACTTTTACGGTGCTTTGGTTATCGTTGTTTCGGTCGGAAATGATCAACCACTGTATTATTATAGAGCAAGCAATAAAATAAAATATGATATTAATAGATGAAATAACAGAGGTATGAGCAAAGAACAAGAAGTGCAGCCGAAAAATAATAATATAACATCTTAATTACATAAACACAATGAAATTGAACATGACGTTTGAATGTTACACTTTCTCTTAGAAATTGTATTAGAAAATGTATGCAGAATGCAATTAGCCGTTCTGTTATACCGATCAAACACATTTCATCAAAGAACTGAGTGACTGATCTTATCGATCTCAAATGCGGGCATGTCATCATAACCTGATTGCTCCGGTCCTTTTCAAATCACTATCGGCGACAGGTTAGCGTTGCCATATTTCTTCTTTTTTTCTCTCTCTCTCTCTCTCTCTCTCTCTCTCTCTCTCTCTCTCTCTCTCTCTCTCTCTCTCTCTATCCTCGTCGGATCAACAACCTTCACCTACTTGTAGTATGCACTCTTTCCTACTGTTATCTCCTTGAAATAAATAAAGCGCAACTAAATATCTTTCAAGATTTTCTTTCCGGGCGTCAAACAATATTCCCAATCTTGTTTTGTCACATATTTTCTTATCGTAACACACACCATGACATGAAATTAATGTCTTTCTCTAAGCTGCTATCCACATTACTAGTTGGACCACGACATACCAACGCCTCTTTGATAACTATTACGTCACACTGTGGGCTGTAAACTACAAGGGCATGATGTCGGTAGACAAACGACAATTTTCATTGCTTAAGATAGTTCACAACTTAATTACTCAGATGAGTTAATATAATTCACATCTAATCTAGATTTCATTCATTGAAATAGAAATTGAATAAATTAATTCTCACAATTATTCGTATTAGAGAAATGATAATGGTTTCATAAAATACATGATTTTATTGCATAGAAACCACTAAATCCTAACATATTTTTATATCAATGAAATTTTCTATGATATTATTACATTGCAGGAATCATATAACATTCAAGGCAATTAATGCATGATTAACTTCTGAACTCACAACTTCGATTGTTTCAGTTTATACCCTTTAAATCTATTTTAGATCTATTATAAAGACAATTCTTCATGTACAATGCAAAATCTATCCAAATGAGAATCGGGAGCTACTAAAGTCCTCACAGAAAATATTTATATCCAACTCGGTAGAGATTGCGGTAACATTTATGAACAAAACTGATTCCAGCCCCACAATGCTGTCACTGAAATTCAGAATAACCATGACAATAATTTTGAAGTTCTACAAATTTAATACACATGATAATGTTCTCGTGTTTTATGTCTCTCATTAAGGTGTTTTCAATTACGATCCCTGTACTGGAAATGTTTGTGGTGTTTTGTCGAATGTCTTTTCTTTCATTTTTGTCCATTCGTAATAGCTCTCAAGATGCAAGAAAATATCGAAAAAATGTTTTTATTGCAAATGATTTCGAGAAAGGTATAATTTGTAATTATTTTGTGAGCAATTGTAAGTAGGAAGCATTTAATATATGGTCTTTTCTGAGGCCGGATTTTCATACATGCGAGATGAACCATTGCACTCATTTGTACTTACCAGTAGGCTGAGAAATAGGTAACATTAACTGTCAAGATACATGTTGATTTTCTGGAGCTTTCGTGTTTAACGCCATTTTCAGCACAGGTTAGGCCTCACATGGTGGTATGCATTTATTGACTACTTTTTCGGACATTTGCAAAGAATTATGCGTGGAAATTGTCAATTTATAATGATGTAATGCTGGATTACAAATAAATTTAAATAATTAAAAACGTAATTCGAATTGAAAAATTGACAAACTCTGCAAATAATACGTTGAAACAATGGTCAATCGAATATCTACATAATCAGATGAGAGAGAGAGAGAGAGAGAGAGAGAGAGAGAGAGAGAGAGAGAGAGAGAGAGAGAGAGAGAGAGAGAGAGAGAGAGAGAGAAGAGAGAGAGAGAGAGAGAGAGAGAGAGAGAGAGAGAGAGAGAGAGAGAGAGAGAGAGAATACATCGGCCCTTTTGTTCCAAAGTCTCATCCAAAGTACTTTTAACATTTAACATCAATTAAGGTCAAGCAATATAAGTTCATTATATTCAGTCGACATCGAATTGGCTGATTCCTCCTTGGGATCATACAAGTTTTGAATCGAGGTCTATAGTGGCAGTTTTGTTAATTTTTGTATTGCTTTTTGTTGGTTTCTTGTTGTTGGAGGTTTTATTTTTTTTAATGAAATTGCGGCCGAAACAAAAGACTAAAGAAATACATCCTGTTCAGTTGTAATTCCTATTAAAGGAAGATTTTGTATATTTAAAATAGTTTGAACTTAAAACTATCACCATCAAAGCAGTGGAAACAGTCCATGAAGGTTTCGAATAGTTTGATGTTTCTTTATTTATTTATATGTTTGGGTGCTGGTGTTTTTTTTTAGAGACGGTAGGCCTGCTTGCTATTCGTCCAGGGAATTCAATATCGATAAACTCTGCTATTACAGAGTAGTAAAACATATTCTGCTTGAACCGAACTGTGAAATTCCATACCAGATGTTTAATATGTTAAGTCAAGCCAGTTTTCTCTCTCTCTCTCTCTCTCTCTCTCTCTCTCTCTCTCTCTCTCTCTCTCTCTCTCTCTCTCTCTCTCTTCTGCGGTTAATTTGCATGTCGATTGCCCAAGAGGCATTGGGGAAAAGGTTATGTCTGACGGAATATGGTCAATTTACCAAACAGGGGCTCGTTACAAAAGAAAAGTATCTACCATTGAATCAAAGACTGGGTCACTGTGTCCAAATCTGTATAACTGGCACTCCACTAAATGCCAAGTTTATAAATGTGAACATATGGAGGAGTACATACATTCACACGTGTTTCGAGAAGAATGTGAACACGTTTCGTTCTCTCAATGGAAATAACGTTATCCAATCGAAGCATATTTTATGAAGTAAAATAGCTCCGACCAGCTAATGGTTTTTTATCATACGATACAATTGCTGCTCTAGTAAAATTTGTCTTTCTTTACTTTTCCAAATCAAATAAATGCAAATAACAGGGCACAAATATATTACAGTAAGCCTGGATTTTTTGCATCAAGTAATCATCTCTTCACATAAATAATCAACACTTGAAATGCATGGTAGTATGTGACACTTCTGTTAGAAACATTGTAAACATACTCGTCGAAATCGAGTTATACATCTCGTCTAACCTGACCCAAGTTAACTATGTGACATCCACATAAATGTCTTTCAGAGATCCAGTGTTAATAATTATGTCAATGTTCTATTAATTTGTATTGGCATTTGCTATTTAAAATATAATTTGAAGGAAATAATTTTAAAAAATATCCTTTTAAATGTGATTGCCTAGAATACTGCTCAGTTACAGTTCAGCTAGCCCATCTGTGAGTATTTATTACGCGGCAGAAATTAAACGTGTCTGAGGCAGAAGCAACGAAATTAAATTTTTAATTCTCTAGAAACTATTTCCATTATAACAAAATATGTAATAAACAGAATTTTAAATGGTAATGATTTAATATTAAATTTCTGAAACTTGTTGAATGATTTTCATCGTTGCACCCGAGTCTCTAAAATGCTGGGACTAATTAAACTATTTGCATCAATTAAATATTAAATCATTACCCATTTGAGATCCATTTTGCAAACCAAAGTGATTCGTGTTCGAGCGTGTTTATTACAAAACACACTCTTAAATATTCTACTATGTGTGCAGTATGTACGGTATTATGATGCCCATAATGTCCCGTACAAATTCTATTAATTCTTTGCAATTTAAGTTGTAGGAATTTATTTCGAACACTGTCTTTCCATTAAAGACATACCTGGACCACTACTACAATGTATTAGGCAATCAATACATGTAATTTATGAAAATGTTCAAAATTATCTTATTTCAAAAAGCATATGCATCAGCTTTTTTCATGTTAGCAGACAGACAGACGATCTTCTCTCTTTTCACCTTATTTTTTAAATTAATATGAGTGAAATAGAAACCAATATTTTTTTTAAAAAAAATGCGATTCAAAAGATCGGTAAAACCATTTGAGCATAACGTCGCAGAAAATTAACAACTTATTGATAAATGTATTATGTTGCAAAAGTATATAGATCCCTGCTTGAAGAAAATATCGAAACATTTAACAACTTTTGATTGGAAATACCGTTCTGTTTAATTAAGTAGAGCAATTATTATTAATAATACAGCCAATGGAGGACGACAAATTAAACACGTACAATCTTATATAAAATGATTCGGTTTACATGGATAAAGATATCAATTACTCACTCTATTCATGAAGATAAATAACATAATAATCCGTATATACTCGCCTATAAGGCTAGCCCAAACTGCAAACAACACAGATCCTAATTCGAAATAGTTTCTTATTGTAAAGACTGGTGCTGACAAAATGCAGAGATTCAGTTCTGCGCCTTAACTTACATCAGATCTGGTTAGGTGCATCTCGAAATTGCACTCGATTTATAAATGTGTATAGGTCTATGTGATTTTCATTTCATATAGAGCATGCAGAATATAAAGCCATTATAATAAAACAGCATTTAGTTTTTGCGTTGAATGTATTAAATCCGTGTTTTATTACTCTGTGAGATGAATCATTTAAAATACCATTGCAGTCAAGAAAGTTATTTTACTTAATAACTCACACACATTATGTGTCGTGTCTTTGATAGTGTTACGTGCTTAGGCTCGAATAAGCAGCAACACAGAAAGAGTGAAAACTAACAAGCTTGTATAACTTTAACAATGAATTTATTAAGTACAATTATTTAAATAAAACAACTGAACTTACAGTTTTAGAGAATCAAATCCAACAAATATAGAATTCACAAAATAATCCACTAATAGAATTGCAAGTCCTGATAAATAAATGTTCCAATAGTTCCAGGTTCGAATCTTGACGAGGTAATAATCTAAAATGGCTGACAATGTCACGTGATGCAGTTCTTGTTTTTAAATCATCCAGATGAAATTATGAAACATATGTCCTTTTCCAGATAAATAGAATAATTCTTCTTTTCCAACGAATTGACACAGTCCAGAATAAAATAAATAAATTCAAACAGAAAATAACACAACTAATTTCTTACAGCCCAAAGGTTCTACTAATGTCAGCTTCTAAAATACAGCTATATATATTGTTTTCCTGAAGTAAACAAGTGATCACGCTCTTTTCTAGAAATTGATAGAAGTTCATGGAAGGTCACAGAAAGAGACTACCTTTACTAAAAATAACATACTCTAGATTTTTCCTACCCCTAAGAACTAAAAATAAAAATGTTGTCCTTGAAATTGACCAATAGATTTAGAGGCTTGTTGACAATGTCTAAAGCAAGGTCAGGATTTAGGTCAAACAAGCCAAGGTCAAAACTTGTTTACAATTAGAGAATCTAAGTCAGCCTGAACATTCTAGAAAAAAATCTCCCAATCAATTCATTTTAAAGGCAAAATAACAAATTTGGATTTAACATTTAAAAAAATTAATAAATTAAATCCAATAGCCGTAACACCTTCCCCCATAAAATAAAAAGAAAGGTTTATATGATAAAACTTTTTTTTATCACAAACCAATTTACATCTGAGATTAAAAGAACTAGTACAAATTACATAATATAATAAATTATACAATGGAAAGAGTGTCTACAATTATATTATCAAGAAATAGCCTCAAATTTTTAACTTGTCCATGTCCCACAAAATATCCTAGGAAAAACACACAAGCACAGCAGAACTCACTTTTAGACAAATTAATTGTCAAACATACATTAGTGAGTCTGTTAAAGAATTATCGAATTGTTGCTAGATGTTCTCTCCAGGTGTCGTTGTAAATGATGACGCCACAAATCTCTAGACCAGAGATGAACATTTTTATGAGACGTTGAAATGGACTTTCTTTATATTGGTAGAGTCCTTTTGGAGTCGCAATATTGAGTTTTCCTTTGCTCTTTCCGTAGTGGAATCTGCCAAAATCCTTTCAGAAGGTCAGAATTTGGTGACGTACTTGGCATTCCCAATTTTATCAATAGAATAGTCACTTCTTGTTAATGGGAATGAATCTGTTTTTGTCACTCTGTTCACCTTCCTATAATCAATCAGTGCACATACAGAGAGTTTTTATCTGGTTTAAGAATAAGTATGCATAGTGAACTCCAATCACTTTTACTGGGCTTGATAAAATCATTCTCCAGCAAATATTGAATTTCCTTTTCCAAGTATTCCTGTTTGAGTGGACTCGTCCAGCATAGATGCTGTTTGGAATTTTCAATTTCAACGTCATGAAAATTTTGTTTGTCCTTGTAAGAATATCTGGACATAAGTGCTCATATAATAATAACTTTCAGTTCATTTCTTTCTTGCACTTGCAACTGTGAAAGTTTCTGGTCTAGATTTGTTTATAATTTCTGAATTCCATCAATTCGTCGCTCCAATGTCAGTAGAATCCGATGACATTTCTTCACCGAGTGGGACAGATACAACTAAATTAATTACATATTTAACATGGCTATTTCTTTCAATACACTGGTACTCCTATAATTAATTTAGATCCCAGGAGCACTAATACTATAATTTAACTAATTCATTTTCTTCTTAACTTTGTAAGGGCCGTAATATCTAATTTGAAGTAAAGTAAGAAGAATGAACAAGAGTAACACAACTCCATTATCAGACTCAAAAGTTCTCTCCCTTGTAGTTCTTTCAAGCCATAGTTTCATTTTTAACTTTAATTGATTACTTGACTTGGTCTTAGGTAAGGGATCTACACAATCTACCATAATTCCACTGAATGTTTCATCAAACGTAGGAATAGGTTGCAGATGAGCCTTACGTATCTTCTGATTGGGTTTTCCTACCATTTGACAAGCATAACAAGATCTACAGTATTTGACAACATCACTTTTGATTTCTGGCCAATAGAAGTGAGTCAAGATCTTGTGATACATTTTATTAATCCCTAAATGACCAGCCATAGGAGTTTCATGGGCCAGATTAAGTATTTCCTGTCTGTAAGGTTTTGGAACTACTATTTGATAGTTCACTGACCATTTATCACCAGCAGGTACCTCGGGAGGTCTCCATTTTCTCATAAGAATTCCATTTTTAATGAAATAACAGACAGGAACTTCAATAACTTCAGTCTCATTTATGACCCTTTGAAACAAACAGGAGATCTCAGGATCTTTTTCCTGTTCAACGACAAGTGACTGTCGTTTATCACCCTGATTAAGAGAATGATTTATTAAAAGATGATCACTATGATCAATACCTTCTGATTGATCTAAACCAAGAGTAAAAGTGATCTCATCAAAAACCTGACCTATACAAGTGCCAGTTGAAGGAATGCTGCCTTCTGTAACATCACTCTCAAAATCATCACCCTGATTAGAATAAAGAGAACGAGTTGTCAAAAGAGGATCACTATGATCAATACTTTCTGATTGATCTAAACCAAGAGTAAAAGTGACCTCATCAAAAACCTGACCTTTACAAGCGTCAGTTGAAGGTATACTAGCTTTTTCAACATAAGCCTGACCCACGCATGTATCAGATAAGGGATTAATGCCCTCAACAACATAAGCCTGACCCATGCATATGTCAACGAAGGGAATACTGCTCTTTTCAACTTCATTCTCAAGAGCTTTCTCTACCATAGCTCTAGTAACTGTACAAGCTTGAAATATATCAGGGATTTCTTTTTTAATTGAATCAACTTTCTGATCCAAATTAGGCTTGTCAGTTACAAGTGGATTAACCACAACCTTGTCTCCAGCTAAGTCGTTGCCTAGCAATAAATCTATTCCCTGAACAGGTAAAACTGAGACTGTTCCGATTGTCACAGGTCCTGACACTAAGTCTGATGACAAATTTACACAATGGAGAGGAACATTAACAAAGCAGCACTCCAACCCCTGAATAAGAACACTTTCATTAGAAGAAGACTTCTCAGATAAAGGCAAAGTACTTGATAATAAAAGACTCTGAGAGGCTCCTGTGTCCCTTAAAATTTTAATAGGGGTGGGATTGGCTGAATCACCCAAAAGTGATACAGAACCCTTCGATATGAATGGTTCATAATTCTCCATATCAAAATCAGACTGGGATTTATTTGACCCAACAAATGTATTGCTTTCAATACACGACTGTGACCTTGACCTCTTGTAAATAAGAGCATTTAGAACTGGTCTATCTTGATTCTGTTGCCTATTTTTCAATTTGTAGCAATCAGAAATAACGTGTCCTTTTTTCTTGCAAAAGTTACATGTCGGAAGAGACAAGGATCTAGAATCAAACTTCTCTGAAGTCTGACTCCTGAAAGTTGTGTTAGTTTGAGTTTTAGAAGGGCTTGAATTAGGCGGAAATACTTTTCTGCCATTAAATGGTTGAGTAGAAGTCTTGTTAACAAAAGAAACTTTATGTGTCAAAGAATATTCGTCAGCAGCTCGAGCAGCATTTTCCAAGGTTTCAATCTGATGCTCATCAAGATAAGTTTTAACATCATTATGGACACAGTTTTTGAACTCTTCAATTAATATAATTTGCTTGAGATTTTGATAATCTTGCTCGACTTTCTTGGCTAAACACCATATATCAAACAACTGCTCTTTTTGTCTAGCAAATTCGACATGAGTTTGTCCAGCTTCTTTTCTGTAATTTCTAAATTTTTGCCTATAAGCTTCAGGAACTAACTCGTAACCTCTTAAAATGCATTCTTTAACTACGTCATAATCACCACTTTGCTGAACAGACAGTGAAGTGTAAATCTTACTACCCTTACCAGTAAGTACACATTGTAGTAACTGAGTCCAATTCTCTCTTGGCCACTTTAAATTTTCTGCAACTTTTTCAAAAAGAATGAAATATTTATCTACTTCTTTTTCTTTAAAAGGGGGCACTAATCTAATATTCCTTGCTAAATCAAAATTTTGATTTGAAGTATGACGGTGATTCTCACCTGCCAGCTCTATCTCTTTTATTCTAATTTCATATTGTAATTGTTTTTCCTTCTCCCTTTCCTGTCTCTCTCTCTCTCTCTCTCCTCTTTTTCAAATTGTAATTGTCTTTCTTTATCCCTTTCTTGAAATTCCAGTTTCTTAAACTCTAATTTAGATTGTAATTTTCTTTCTCCCTTTCTTGTCTCTCTCTCTCCTCTTTTTCTCTATCAATCAGCATCTGCTCTTTTTGTAATTCAATTTGCTTCTCTTTCTCCTCTCTCTCTCTATCAATCCGAATCTGCTCTTTTTGTAATTCAATTTGTTTCTCTTTCTCCCTTTCCTGAAATTCCAGCTTCTTTAACTCTAATTCTCTCTCTCTCTGAAATTCCAGCTTCTTCAACTCTAATTCCATCTTGAATTTTAATTCTAATTCCTTCAGTTTAATGTCAGAGTCTGGTGTAGACTTACTAACTGGAATCAAAGCACTTTGTTCAAAAACATCCTGTTCTACCAAATACTGGACCAAAATCTTTTGATATCTTGTTTCGTTAAAGAAGCCTTCACTTCAGAAAGATCGTATTTTCTGGCAAGTTGAACCAACTCGTCTTTTTTTAAAAGATCTAATTGCTCCTGGGTAGGATTAGAAAGAAATATTTCTACCTTAGATGTCATTTTGACAAGCGTGTCAGTCTCACTAAAGATTTAAAATTCTCAAAAACTAGGGGAAATTCAAATTTAAATTCAAATTTATCTCAAATCTCAATCCCGAGACGATAGCCACCAATTCTATATTACGTGCTTAGGCTCGAATAAGCAGCAACACAGAAAGAGTGAAAACTAACAAGCTTGTATAACTTTAACAATGAATTTATTAAGTACAATTATTTAAATAAAACAACTGAACTTACAGTTTTAGAGAATCAAATCCAACAAATATAGAATTCACAAAATAATCCACTAATAGAATTGCAAGTCCTGATAAATAAATGTTCTAATAGTTCCAGGTTCGAATCTTGACGAGGTAATAATCCAAAATGGCTGACAATGTCACGTGATGCAGTTCTTGTTTTTAAATCATCCAGATGAAATTATGAAACATATGTCCTTTTCCAGATAAATAGAATAATTCTTCTTTTCCAACGAATTGACACAGTCCAGAATAAAATAAATAAATTCAAACAGAAAATAACACAACTAATTTCTTACAGCCCAATGGTTCTACTAATGTCAGCTTCTAAAATACAGCTATATATATTGTTTTCCTGAAGTAAACAAGTGATCACGCTCTTTTCTAGAAATTGATAGAAGTTCATGGAAGGTCACAGAAAGAGACTACCTTTACTAAAAATAACATACTCTAGATTTTTCCTACCCCTAAGAACTAAAAATAAAAATGTTGTCCTTGAAATTGACCAATAGATTTAGAGGCTTGTTGACAATGTCTAAAGCAAGGTCAGGATTTAGGTCAAACAAGCCAAGGTCAAAACTTGTTTACAATTAGAGAATCTAAGTCAGCCTGAACATTCTAGAAAAAATCTCCCAATCAATTCATTTTAAAGGCAAAATAACAAATTTGGATTTAACATTTAAAAAAATTAATAAATTAAATCCAATAGCCGTAACAATAGCAATAGTTCATGTTTGACATCTACTAAATAATGTGATGTTTTTATATTTGATGATCACATGTCTGTGTTTATTGAAACATTGGGTTCAGTGCAAAGTTATATTAAACGTCTAAAAGTACACAATGAGGCTACATTAATTCTTACACGCTCTTCAAAGCATACAAGAAGATCTACTAATGTGTGCATGTGTGTGCGTGCGTGAGTGAATTGTATGTGCTCGCACAAATATACACTTTTGTTGAAGTCCAAAATTCGCAGGAAAAAAATTTTGCAACAAAAATTTAACATTAACCGATAACTTCCTTGAAAAAGTATTTTTAATCAAAATGAAGTTTAGATGGTAATAAAATATATTCTATATTCTGGCTGTAATTTTAAATCCAACAATAGTGCATTCTCATTTACTTTTTCCTTTAATCAAGACTACTTTTTTTATTAATGACATGACCTACTCCATATATAGTACCGATAAAGAAATAGGAAAGTAGTTTATTTAATGTTATAAAGCAATCTGTCGATAAACTGTAATTTTTTAACATTAAAGTATAGCTTTCGATACACTGTCAATCAGGGCCGGACCTAAGTTTTTCAAGGGGGGGGGGGGGCAAACTTGTTATTGGGTTAAGCGAAGGCGCGAAGCGCCGAGCCTTATAGGGGGGTCCGGGGGATGCCCCCCTCCCCGAAATTTTTTTTTTCAAGGATGCAAAATGGTGCAATCTGGTGCTATCTGAACCTTGAAAAAGGGATCTAACAAAAGTGACTAAAAACTGCAATGTTTTAAAAACACTAAAAAAAATATTTAAAAAAATTTTAAAAAATTCGGAACCCCCTTTGCATTTTTTATTAAAAGCAGTGAATAGTTTTTTTTTTCTTTTCTTATAGCAGGTCCGGCCCTGGTCAAAGTACTTAAAGGTACAAACTGAAAATATAACTTGAAATATCTGAAAACTGGATTTTATTTCAAGATGTGAAAATAATTCCGTGAATGTTTTGTTAATACTTTCATTATATTGATGGGAACAGTAGTTGTTATGGATCCAGATGTCAAATCACGCAAGATATTTTCCAGTCGTTGATTCTTAGTGGTGTTGTGTGGGACGTAAGTGTGACTTGGATATAGTTAAAAGACGAAAGTGAACACGTTTTATAATATAAACATTGATAGTTTCTTACAGTTGTTACATTATTTGAAATGTTATAATTATTTTAAATATTAAATATGTTGTCATTTTTGTGCCATGTCTCTATCAATATTAGTACGCAAACGAACACAAGCCACGTGCTCCTTGGTCAGGTGTATTTATAGAGACATTTTGAAAATCATAGCAACTGGTGAATGGCAAATAAAAATATTCGACATTTTGTGTTCACTAGTTAGGCGTAATCATAGAACATCCTTCACATCTACTCCATTCATGCTGAGCATTGGGAAAAAATAGAAACAATATGTAAGAAGCAGCTTAATTCGTACATGCTATGAAATTCGACCTTCATCTATACTTGGGATAACACGAATAAAATAAAACATGACGCTTTATCTAAAGTGGCTAATTACAAGAGCCAGAAATCCGAACATAATCAAAATGATAAATTGACATCCGTTATGTTAACCCCTTCAGCACATTACACGAAACAAAGCTGTGTTTTTGTTGGCTTGCGATCTATTTTTGAGCCATTTTAGAATCCAATTCAAAATATTATCACGTTTTTTTATGTCTTTCACGAGACGTTTATATGAGAATTCATTAGTACTGTGTGTATTTTGTGATACAGAAAACACGCAACACCGTTCTGTGTGATAGCTTACACGTCACTCATTTGTTTACGTAGATTAGATAGTGTTACGTTTTGGCAAGTCAATGTAATCTATAGAAAACATCAGGATAAACTACAAACGTACCGTATATTCTCGCTTATAAGTCGAGTCAAACTGCAAACAGCAATCTGCCGTTGATTTAAGCGCCTGCAGATTGGGAAATATGTTGTTTGTTCTACGAAATACTCCTAACAAACTGTACAAATTCAGATCTGCAGTCGCATCATGAGAAGGCTAATCGGGGCATGTGCATTTTGATAAATGATTAAAAACTGTAGTCTCTTGGAAGATGCCTGAAGTGCACGTCTAACGTGTGGTATTTTGGAACACCTATCCATGTTACTCATGCCACGTATAATATTCGTCATATATTAAGAATGCTGTCCTTCCATAAATAAAAAGGCCTTGTGGTGTACAGTGCCACATTAAGGCATTCTAGGGCCATAAGCACTGAAAATAGTATTGTCCCCCCCCCCCCCCGCAAATGTAAAACAAAAATAAAAACAATATTAAAAGCTAAAAGGGGGGAAAATACCAGTGTTGCCATGATTCCAAATCAAATTACTCGTACATGCAAATCGAAAAGGTCATATATAATTAATTCAATTTTATCATCAACATCTAATCTGAATATTTTCTGGTATCCAAGTAATTAGTGTGCTTATTGTTTAATCCGGCATAGTGGTGAGTATATAACGGATTGTAGGTACTATGACGAACCTTCGTAGAACTTTGTATTAAATTAATCTCATTTAATCGTACATTTGGTATGAGGGTTGTTGACAACACCTGCAAAAATATACAATTAATACAAAAAAATATCTTTCTTTTCCGAAATTGAAGAGATATTCTGATGCGTTGACCCAGAACTTTGGTGGTGTCCGGAAGTTAATTTTCATATTCGTTCCACTCTCCACTTCCTCCAACAAATGAAAAGACACGAAACATAATTATAGGTGGAATTTTCGAAAGTTGTTTCGCAGATGATGTACAGAGAGGAAAGTCAACTAGCCGACAATAGATGTGCTATTGATCCACTTTGATACGTACGGGATATATATTTCTGAAGGTATTTCAGCGATTGTAATGTAAATCTTTTGACGTTTAACGTCTTTTGACGTTTGACGTTGACGTCATTATGTTTAAACGGTAGTCTTAGGTAGCAAGATTTCCATTGCTATTAAAATCTCAAAATATGTCTCTATGGCATTTAGGCAATGACTTAAATCGCAATGTATTAGGCATGTAAAATATCAATCGACTCTTTCTCCGGTACACGTACAATGGAGGGAAGTTGCAATAGTACAATGTTTTTAAGAATATGCATGCACGAGACTTGAAATAACATGTGCGATGCACCCATGATGACAAGAGCAAGAAATGTATTCACTTTATCATCTTTCTCACAGTAATACGTAGTCTATTTAAAAAGAAATCACTCAATTGCTCAATAGATACAAGAATATTCCTTCTGACGTACTTCTCCCGCCCATTGTCTCTTAATTTGTTTTAAGGTTCTTTCGTTTCCAACCAAGCAATCGATACAATATTGCGGGACTATCGCACTACTGGAGGTTTCAAATTACTAATTCAACTCCCACAGAAAACATATTGAAACATCATGATATTAAAAATTCAATAACTTTCGATTTCTGAAAGCGCATTATCATATCTAAATTTATTAAGTTAAACCTATCTTGGGTGCAAGCTTATGTGTAAAGAATACCATATGATCCGTGACATTTTGGGACCTACATATATTTCAACATATGTTGTCAATTACTCTCCAATTAGTCCCGTGCTAATTGCAGTAACGAGTTTTCCAAACTCAACTCTGTAAAAGGACTGTAATTCCATCAATAAAACAATGTCTCTTTTTTGTTCTGTTACGACAAGGATAGGCACTCAAAAGATTATTTGTATCAAAATGGTATTATATAGATCTTGAATACGTGTTTCCTGCAGAGCAGATGCGTGCATTCACAGTGGCTAATAAGATCTCACAATGTTTTATATCAGCCTGGCCTACTGAAAGGGCCTAAGACGGAGAAAAAGAAAAAGAAAAGAAAGGAATCGACTACGTTCATTACATCATCGTTGTTCTAAATAAATCATTAGGAAATAAATAAATCCAATACTCTACTTGGGCCACGAATTACTCAAGTATATCTTAAAGAGAGCACCAGAAGGAATCTCCAGCTGTTTAAGGACACTATTTTTAGAATGATATATGTTATTACATTTCTTTCTGTCTAAGAGATTTAGAACACTGATATCTAACAGCGAAGGAAAACAGTTAATGAATATTATTCTTAGACAAGGCAGCCGTTCCAAGTGCATATGTCGATAATCCGTTTCTAACATCTTCCAAACACCTGACTCCATGGGATTAATCAATCAAACCCATTCATATGACGTTTCCTAAAAATACAAATCAAACCACTTTTACGTTTTAGGGGCCTTATCTAATGAAATAATGGCGATTTGACTGAGGATCTAAAGTATTATATCTGACCACATAACCATCTTATATTATAGTATTAGTTTATCCTCCAGAATAAGTAGACTATTGAATGGTTCACCATAAGTTCCGCACGTCAAAAGAGACGCAACGGGTCCAACCTACCACGTGTACGTGAAGAGTGACATACGTAACGATCATCCTTACCATAAACTGCTATATAAAAGAACCAGTTTTCAAAGCAACACATACATCTGGGTTTTATTTTGACATTCACTGGTTATCTCTAGGATATTCTGTGTCACGGCAAACTGTATTCAACCATCATAGAAAACGACTTGGCTGGGCAGATGGAGTTAGGAGTCCTGACACTGAGACCACATAGACCAATTCGTCACTGATGCGCACATGGATGTTTCAGTTTTCGAGAAGAGGATTAAGAATTCAATGACCTTGAACATGTTTATAGTACAGAATACATCTATATTTTTTTCTCACTTTAATGTAAATATACAGCTTAGCAGTCATAGTGGTGACAAATATGGCGGCATTTTGTCGTGTGCTGAATTGATCTTTCAACTTCGATAAATGTACATAAAGTAATTTTAAAGTTAAAAAGTAAAAATTTCGTTATTGACAGGTTTAGCAATGGCGAAATTTATCAACTCATTCAAACACTTTGTAAGATACAGTTCAACTTTAACAACTGTTGCATACTTCAAAAACACCTTGAAATCTTGATCCTTGATATAAAGACTTCTGTAACAGAGGAATAGCTGCTGAAACACAATATGCAAAGTTGCACAAACGATATCACAAATCATGTGCTATTTCCTTTTAAACGCACCCATTCTAATACACACAGTTCTCATATGACTTCTCTCCGTCCAATAGCCCAGCTTCATTGTTCACGGATGGTATCAACGTTTATAAATTCTTTGGAAGTTTTGGAGTCACGTGAACAACTTTAAGTGTTAGATTGCTTGTGGTATCAGTCCAAGAAACTAAATTAATAGTTACTGTATCAAGGAGGCACGGGACTCTGCTTGAATCAGAAACGCTGCAAAATGAAAATCTTGGATGCATTTAGATGACGTAGGAATTCCTGAAAATAATACATTTCGTGCCATAAGAGTGATGTCAATGTCCGACAGAGGCAATGTGTATGGAAGAATATTCCGCAAATGAATCGGTCGACCTACTTTA
Source organism: Unio delphinus (assembly GCA_029339505.1). Taxonomy (NCBI): domain Eukaryota; kingdom Metazoa; phylum Mollusca; class Bivalvia; order Unionida; family Unionidae; genus Unio; species Unio delphinus. Next base: position 7,687,961 of record JAQISU010000236.1, read on the forward strand.
GTGACCGCTAAAAGGCAACAACTAAGTGAGTATACGAGCAGTAATCTCGATAATAAACCTAAAATGTCATTCTGGCCCAACTCTTGAATGTGGCTCGTGGCATTCGTTTATGAACGATATCATCTCACAGCAAGAAGCCGTAAAGCCATTTGTTAGAGTTGACCGCAAATCAACTAAGCAGAGAGCTGGCTGACATTATCGGTTACACGTATCACCAACATATATCAGAATTAAGTCCATTTTGAAGGTTTTTCTTTGCTTCACAGACGTACACGAACACAACCAAACACACGCAACACGATATGCTTTTAAATGTAATGGGATGGATTTATAATGCAACCATAAGAATAACGAGGCTTAAATAGCACATAAATGCTGAATCCACGGGATGTTTATGTGACTAATTATGAATTCTGCTTTCTGATGGCAATTTTTCTTCATCTGATCCAGAAATCATAATGATATTAGATCTGACTGATACCAATCATGTTTACCTATGATTTAACGGCACCTCGGTATTGCATCCTTAAACTTTTGATACATTTACGTTAAGGTGGATTCTAATTGACATTAATCATGAGCAGTTTCGATAATTGTTCCGTCTTAAGATGAGAAAGACATTTCCTTCAATCATTCAAAAATGTCATACAATTAAATGTGTTACGAGTATTCACATTAAGTTGACTGACGGTTCTTCCATGAAGGTGTCTAATATTTTTCGTCATTTTCTCCTTTTATTTGTCGGAGGACTCTTTTTGCAAGGGAACTAAATTGTTTAGAAATGTTTTGGTTAAATATAATTAAATAACGAAAGAGTTATGGCTGCAGTAATGAAACGTTTGACATGACATATGTTCTCGTGTATTGTTATGTCAGACAGCGATTCTGGAATGTTTTGAAGCACTGCATTTTTATTCCATATCTGCGGCATCCAACAATCATTTGGCTATTTCAATAATTACGATAAGAATCAGAGGTACCAGCTCATGTATAGGTATTCTTAGTTACGTGTTTTATTTAATATTGTAAATATAATACATAAGGTTGGACAACAGGTTAAGAATATCGAATATCTTTCTGACAATTGTCAACCCGTATTAAAAAAACTTGAATGGATGCCAGCTAAATGCGAATAACTTCCACTTCATCACAGTTGAGATGGTCTAAGCGGCTATTGATGCAGCAAAGAAAATTACAGGATTTCACCCTACTCCATAATATTTCAGTAAAGTTGTATTGCATGATCTTTGTGAAATCAACTAATACTGATAAAATATTAGATGTATTAAAATCCATTTAATTCAATCAACCCTTGAAATAAACAAGTTACTTAACAAAATGGCCGCTTTATTCTAAATTAGATACAAATGTCTCATCAAATAACAGTCAGTTTCATATACGACGATCGCTTGTAAATAACAGAAAATCACTGAAACATGTTATAAGTAAATAATTAATTAGAATTAAAGATTTTAATCTGTTTAGGTAAATGTCAAATGTGATATAAAAAACGACTGAATTTTAACATCCAACTACAAGCATTTTAAAGCAATTATAAAACCGTTGTTTGTGCTTTCGTCGGTATTAAAATGTTTGGACCATTCTTTCATTTACATTATATTTTGCTGGACTAGAGCTCTTAAATTATCTGCATTATACATTAATTGCCTGGAAAAAGATCCGTCATTACAGAACAAAGCGAAGGGATATTGATGAATGTTTCATGAAGTACGAAACAAAAAATGCACAAACGTGTTTCTTGTACCATAAATGTTAAATTATTTATTTGATTGCATAACCTGGGTATAGAGTATACAATATTTAGGAAGATTAATATTGTGTCAAGAATGAATTCATGCTATATTTAAAGACCCGGTGGCTAGACAACATTCGTATGCTTGGGAACCTAGAACATTTATTATCAATATAATCTGCAAATGCTTTCCTTGCGACAAGCATTCCGGAGACTACCAGTTCTGCTGTTGAAATCACCTGCCAAGAAAATATGAATATAAGGCTGAAATTGTATAAAAGATCAAAATCTTGAAAATTGTTCAACCCATGCGCTTCGGTATCTAACGATGTATTAAACGGTTGTTTCTTCTGGCAATATAAACAAACGATGTATTATATTTTACCTAAGTCTGAGTAACTTCCAACGAAACTTTTTGATTCCAACTGGGTTATATTTTATTAAAAATTGTGACCCATTCTTAATATCTACCAAACATTGTGCTGTTATTTAAATATTCATGCATGCAACTATCAAACTCACTTTTAGTTTTCTCACGTTTCTCAGAAATTGCATATGTCAAAATACTTTTTGCAACAGAAATTTGTACATGTATGAGAAATCCATTTTTCCACGTGTATATGCGAATACTTCTGTTTACGTGTGACACGTGCATTCTGGGCACTGACAGGCTGCTTAATACCAATATCATATTGGTGTATTCGTCCACGACCGTAGCTTTGTCACTATATGGTGCGGAACATGGCCGTATGAAAGATCACGTGACTGTGCATTAAAGGGTATCCATTCGGATATTTTTCTTTGCTAAATGACAATTTGACTTTCAAAAGAAATTGAAAAGACTATTCTTGTTTTCATTGGTCCTATCAAATACTGCTCAGATTTGGAAATTGTTTGTATCGGTGATGTCGGCGCTTCCCAAATCTCGACGAATTCATTATTGAACTTGATAAAGTCAGACATTCATCAAACAGTAATAAAAACTGCTTTGTTAATGTTTTTACCAGTTGCAAATGGAATGTAACATACCATTCTGAATTGATTTCAAAAACAATTTCCAATGTTGAATGATTTATTGTGAATTTAAGGGATGCTTTCTTGCAAGGGATCCATATAAAACTATACACTGTATCACCGATCTAATAAGGATTGAGCATGATGCATGATGTTAAATTTCACCAAGACAGGTAATCACGGTCCCTTCGAAAACAAACAGAATATAAACAAGCAGAAAAATACGCGTAAACATTCCAAATCAGAAGAAGTTTTGTTCGAAGAGAACTGGAATAACAGAGTCGAGGTCAGCTCCAACAACTTGTAAATTAATAACACATACATTAAACAGATTTATCAATAAAAAGAAATCGTGTATACAACAGACTCCTCTCCAACCATCTCCATTGATGGGTACAACCTGGAAGTTGTTGAGGACTGCACATACCTTGGGTCCACCATCTCCAACTGATACTGATGTAAACGGCCGGATTGCCAAGGCATCAGCAGTTATGGCGTGACTGAACCAGAGGGTCTGGGACAATCACAACCTCACCGAGAAGACCAAACTGCGCGTCTACCAGGCATGCGTGCTCAGCACACTCATTTACAGCAGCGAGGCATGGACCACCTACGCGAGTTACGTGAGGAAACTCAACAGCTTCCACCTGAGATGCTTGCGGCGCATTATGCGTATCCAGTGGCAGTACAAAGTTCCCAACACAGAGGTTCTGAAATGCACCGGCATGAACAGCCTGTTCTCCATTCTCAGCGAGAGGCGCCTTCGCTGGCTAGGCCATGTTAGGAGAATGGACCCAGGCCGTATACCCAAGGACCTGCTCTACGGCGAGCTAGTAGAAGGTGCACGAACGACTGGAAGGCCACGTCTGCTCTACAAAGATGTCTGCAAAAAGGACATGAAGACAGCCAACATCAACATAAACAATTGGGAGAGCTGTGCTGACGACCGCTCCGCGTGGCGTCTTGCTGTCAGACAGGGCACTCAGAAATCTGAGGAGATGAGAAACACAAACCTCGCTGCAAAGAGAGCCAGGAGGAAGGTGAACCAAAAACATCCTCAGCAAGCATCAGCATACACCTGCAGCAAGTGCAGCAGAGACTGTCACTCAAGGGTCGGACTCTTCAGCCACTCGCGAAGGTGCAGATAGGACACCCAAATTGGAAGCTACACCATCGTCTCTCGAAGACGGACGGATGCCGACGACATTAAACAGATTTATCAATAAAAAGAAATCGTGTATACAACAGCAATGGTTTATTTATTGTATCAGGTAGATTAAGAACTCTCTTGATCATTTTCATTCTGACACCGAAATTAAGGATGACTTTGTTCTAAGCCATATCACTGAAGTAGACGTTCTGAAAAGCATTCGAAATATAAGAGTCGCGACAATTAGAAAGTCAGGTTGATCCTGCGATAAATTATATATTTTCTCTTGAGGCAATGCTGCTCAGAAATTCTTCAGTAAAAGGGGTGGTCTTTTTACAATCTGCTTGTAGAATTTCCTAGCGTTTTTGACCCTATAGATCCTATGAAATTGCTTTATTGCTTGGCTAACAAAGGAGTATGTAAAAATATGTTCATGGATCTGTGTATAAGCATATAGAGGAACCGTGTACAGGATTTTATTCGTATAAAATTGGGCATAGTACAAGGTTGTGTAGCAAGTCCGGTTTAGTTCAACTTGTCTCTAATATAATAATAATAATAATAATAATAATAATAATAATAATAATAATAATAATAATAATGAGGACTTTGTATAGTGCCTAATCTTTAAAAGCTCTAAGCGCTTTACACCATCAATAATGATATGACTACACTACAGAACAACAAATGACAAAAAACAATGAAATTGGAAAACATAAAAACATGCTGAAATATATAAGATACAAATCATGATTAGGTCGCTAAGTTTGTCCCTGAAGTCGAAACAGGTTAGTCTTGAGAGCACTCTTAAAAGGGACCACTGTGTCTTTGTGTCTAATTTCATTAGGCAATTCGTTCCACGTCGCCAGGCCCTGGTATGCAAACGAACGTTGTCCATATGACTTTGTTTCACCTTGGGAACAATGAGTATACGATTATCAGAAGAAGAGCGTAAGGATCTAGCTGGTGTATACACATGGGTGAGGCTGGATAGGTATGTTGGACTGGAGTCTGTCATTGAAATATAGCACAGAGAACAAATTTTGTGTTTGATTCTGTATCGAATTGATAGCCATAGTAGGGTATAGAGCAGTGGTGAGGTGTGCTCTGATCGATACTCTAAAGATGATCCGTGCAGCTGTGTTTTGAACGTTTTGAAGTTTCTGGAGTAAACATTGTGACGAACCAGACATAAATGAGTTACAATCGTCCAGCCTTAAAAGTGCTAATGAACACGCGAGTGTTTTAGTGGCATCAACAGAAAGATATTTACGAATGGAACTGATGCGTCTCAATTCAAGATATGCAGCCCTGCAGATGTTCATGACATGTTGGTGCAATGTGAGGGTACTGTCTAGAGTAACACCTAGATTCCGTACTGACTGTGAGAATTTAATGTTGGTGTTGCTGATGTTTATTGACTGAGGTAAAGGATGTGGATGAGAAAGTCTTTGTGTTGTGATCAGAATAGCCTCAGTTTTATCATCATTCATCTGCAGCTTGTTACATGTCATCCATGATTTCACATCCAAAATGCACTTCTCTACTCCATCAGGGGAATTTCCATCATTTTAATATAAATCGGACATTCTGACATAAGCTGTACACATTACAAACTATGCTGTGCTCTCTAATATGTCTAATGTTGAAGATATATGCATGACGTATATTGATGTATTATATGATATTATTTAATATAATAGGTCTAGCAAAGAATAATATAGTATTTTGGCACCAATCCACTAGCGTGCTTTCAAAATATTAAGAAAGAGTGATCTATGGCATTATGTGAAGTCAATTTGAAGCAAATGTACCAATTTTCAATGTCACTTCTTTTAGCGAAAAAGAATTTTAATTATTCGGATAAATAAAAAGCAGATCTTATGATATACCTTGAGTGGAGAAATTCAAAACAAATTAAACAAGTTTTGCAGAATTGGCACCTGTTGTATAACTTGTCAAACATATATAACAAGAAAAAGGTATAAAGAACGCACCGAGGATAAGAAGTGCCCGAAAAGATGGCTACATGAAAACAGAGAAGACCACAATGAATATAAAAGACATAAACATACCACAATGATTAAAACACAGGATGTCAAAAATAACAAGATATCATTTTCAAAAGCATTGCAAGGGGGGAAATTATATCAGCTACGAGGCTGAAAATTTAGTTGTTCGGTCTATTAAATGTTAACACAAACGGTTTCATTTACAAAACATGAACATGTCAGTAATGATAAACTTCATGTTTAGAACTAAACTCATGTTCCTCGCTTGATTGTTCTGATCACGGACTGGTGAAACAAATTATATATGATGTCCAGTGAAAACGTAAAAAATAGCAATACGTCTTGCAAGAAAGAGATTGAACAAAGCAAGAAAAAAGCTTTGTTTATGAAAGTCTTACTTCTTTTGTGTAGATTGTATTATCATTTATTACCGTGCCTACTGATTGTGTGCTTCAACACAAATCTGGCATGTGTTGTTTTTCACTGATTGGTTACGTTCTGATTGTGTTTGTCCACTGTGTTGCCTGGTAAGCAGTAACTCTGTTGTGACAAATTATGGTCACCTAAATGAATACAAAACCCAGTACGTTTAGTTACTAAATTCCATTCCACCTTTTCTTCATACCAATTCGCCCTCACCTAGAAGCAGCTAAACTCAGTCTTGCATGTACTGCAACATTCTGCATTCCCATGTCAGAGACTTGGCTATTAACAGCACACCCCGCAGAAAACTTAGAATTTTGCCAGTTCAAATCGTCTTCAAGAAATCTTCTCGTCTTTCAAAACCATTTCAATGCAGCCAGAACATCTTATCGTGGCCACACATCCACATATTCAGGTAATTCAAAATATGAAGCCAAGATAGCAGCTACCGTAATAGGACCCAAAGATACGATCTCGCGCCCTTTATGCAGTACAAAATCTACAGCTTTACTGCAGAAATTTCACCTTTTTTGTAAATCTCTGAGCTGTATTGAAACTTTTAATAAAAAAGGAATCTTTCGTCATTGAATGCCTTGCCAAACCTAAAATATACTGCTCCTTTATTATCTGAAATGGAGGAGAAACTTGATTTGCTCATATTGTCAGGAAGAAGTATTCATTAGTGTTTGATATCAAATAGCATAGGTTTTTAAGAGTAATGAATGGGCAGAAAACGCATCCAGAGTTGCCCATATAGTCTCCTTTGTCTAAATGGAAGATTCCATGCATTGTCTTCGAAAATAATATACCAGTCGGCATGTTCTGAGCCAAACTGTCATTGAATATTGGCATCCATCATAGAGAACAAATCGTGTCTTTGACGTTTTGTGAGGATTTAGCTTATTTAGCAAGTTTTGACTCTTGTTTACAGATATTGTATGCGGTTAGCTTTAAATTTTATTCTATATGCCTTTCATACTTTTGAAATCTTTACAGTTTAGGTTTCTCTTCAAGTACTACATATTTGTGTTTATTTAGGAAGATTCATGTTACTGAAGAATTTTGGCAATTTTTCATGTTTACATTTATATAATTTTAATTTACGCTGTATAGCCGGTATTGTGCTTAAGTACCGTTTCACTTGACATCATTAACTTTTCTCTTCATTATGTCTGTTCTGTTTCATATTGTCGACATTCGAGCATGAACTATAACTCCTGCAGAAAAAAAGCCTAAATTGTTACATGGCCACACTTGATGTAATCATGCAAATGCTTGCAAGTAAGACGTTTCTTGTAACGAGAGTTGACTGTATCATTACAGCAGAGACAATCCAGAAAACTATTCAGCTATTTCCATCATGTCGACGGAATTCGTGGAATGGAGACGAGATATTTTCAATGCTACGAAAATACCTAGAAATCGTTTTTGGATGCACAAAACTAAAGATGCTTCAAAATCGCAACAAATTTCATTTCCCAAAGCAGGAACGCGCAACATTTATCATATTTAAAATTCAATTTTTCAACAAAAAAAGGGGTTTGCTACATCAACAAAATTTAAATATAGGACTATTGCTTGAAATTTACATACGATCACCAAATTTTGAAGCTAGTAAACTTTTAATTCCTGTATAATCTCAAACTTATGTACAACACATGGTACACAGATAATATTTTTCAACTGCTGTAATAATCTCTCTTGGCTCTGTAACACATTCACCAGCAAACGTTGTTCTAACAATTTCAACTAGATCCTTTGAAATAAATCACAAAACACGAATGTCCTAAACGCCGCAGTCTTTAAAATTTCTTGGAGTAACGGAAACAGTTCCTTCGTTATACATGGACACGTTTCCTTTCAATATTTACACGATCGATTTATTACGATGGTGGCAGACGTGTGACTGATATCGAAAGTCACTTCGGTATGCAGTATTTAACCAGCTGTATGTTTCTCATTAGGTTCGTGTGTAACGAATTAGGATCTCGGTGCAAATCATCTCGGGCAGCGTGGAACAGCCCCATAATTCTGGTGGTGTCAGTAAGCACACGATCTGACCGTCCTGGTAGGTCAATGTAGTCTGCAATGGTCAGTTCACCTGATAAATATTGATTACGAGCACGTTCTTGTGATAACCCAAGTTTTATGAGACCCATGTCTACAGAGTTTTCACTTTACGACTATCTTGATAAAAACCTTTAATGGGTGGTGGGAGGTATTATGAGGGACTTAATGGTATGACATCTCATTGCCAGAGTCAGACGTTGTATACATTGGTTTGTGCCTCGTTATTTTTCTTAAATTCCAGCTAAAATGAAGTTGTGTTTACTGCATATATTAGTTTTTTTAATGAATTACCTTTGTTCCTTATTGTTCGTCTTCTTTTGTATATAAATTTCCTGTTAAATAATTTGTATAAGCACTTGACGGTATTGTTTGCTTTGTTTCTTTTTATGGTGTGTGTGTGTGTGTGTGTGTGTGTGTGTGTGTGATTATTTATGTGTAATCAAAGCTTCATTTTATAGACAATAAGTGCTCAGCTTGATCTCTTGTAATAATCCTAAGGGGAGACCACTCATCGCCTTATTGATTGCACTAAACTTCCGGAGATTTTTTAAGAAACAGCTTCTTGCTGCCAGAAAAATAAGCAAAGCCATATTCTTTTGACGTTTTTACTTAGTATAAATTTAAAATAATGGAGACTATTGTGAACAAATGGTGAAGAGGTATGATTACAACTTGCACAGTTTAAAGTTTTGTTGATTATGATTAATACTAAGCAGCAGAGCAGGTGAACCTCACAACTTTCCGAGCGTCGATTCGGAAATCTGAGGCTTCCACCAAATAGTAAAAAAAATGGCGTCTATTCGATAAAATAAGATTTCCTTATATACGCCAACGTCGTTGTCATTCACCTGCTCTGCTGCTAAAGTTTTCAGTTCTGGGTTAACAAAAAATAATAAATGATTTCAACCAAATATTTGATCGAGTCCGATACGATATCGAGTCCGAGGATCATGTAAATTTATTGTTACAAATCCATGCGGGGTTGACTGAGCATGACTAAAGAAATTTTTAAATTGATTGAAGTCCATATCGGAACACCATGTCTGCCAAATATTTCGTAGCGTATGTGTATCAACGCCGTTAAACACAGCAAGAATATTACAGTTATCTCTGATCACTTTTGGAATCTGAGTGTAGCGTTGAGTGACATATATCACATCAGTGTTTTTGTGACGCCCCCGGGAAAATATTCTAGCTGGGTTTTTTTGATTGTCTAACATCACATCGTCGTATACGACTAAATTGTTAATGCTCCCATCAAGGTCATCCACGGATGGCGCCTCGTCAATATCAGTTATAAAATCAATGGTATTCTCACCTTTAATTTCTGATGCATTCTCGTTAAAATCCTTTAACACTTCATAGCATCGTTGATCATCTACGCTAGGGGCAATTAAATACAACTTATCCCACTTCATCCATCTCATTATTAAATTGAGCAACAATTGCGTTTTACCGGATCCAGATGGCCCGATTATAATTGCACGGATAGAGTTTGGTAGCGCTGCATGATGCTTAACTGGTTCTCTTATTTTAGTCGCTGAAAAATCAATTATATTCATATCTCTATACATAAATTATGGATCTATATTGTGTGAAGTGTAAAACGCGTACTAGCACAAATGATGTGACGACGGTTACAACTAAAAATAACAGATCAGCACTAACTGGTAGATGTGCAACATGTGGTATAAAAAAGTTTAGATTTATTTCTACAAAATCAAAGATTTTACAATCCGGAGATGTTTTAAAAAAAAACGAGGAGGTGATATCGCAGCCAAATTGACAAAGCTCCCTGGAACCCCATGGGCAAAGTACCCCGGAGAAAAGCACCTTCCAGGATATAGCTACTGTGGTCCCGGAACACGATTAGATATCAGACTTGATGATCAAAATCAACCCCGACCCGGTGAAGAACCAATAAACGCCATTGATAAGGCCTGTCACCTTCATGATGTTGCATATAAAAGCAGCAATCTGCAAAACAGGCATCTCGCGGATGTGAAATTAATTCATGCGTTAAATGCTATTCCTGATAAATCTTTTAAAGAAAAGTTGGCTTCGTGGTTGGTAAAATCAGCTATGAAAGGCAAATTGATGATGGGTGCTGGTAATTGAAAATGCTACCATTTTAATATGGAATCAATTTATTATTCCCCAAGAGGATACTGGAGGGGTAAATCAGCAGTCCATAAACTCGCTAGCGCTGCAAAAGTGAAAAAAACTACAGCGGCGGATTGGTTATCTAAACAGGCACTATGGCAAATTTATCTACCACCACCTAAACAAATTCAATTCTCGCATTTTGATGTGACCGCTCCTAATGAAGTTCATCAGGCTGATATATTATTTCTGCCACATGATCGTGGTTACAAATACGCGTTAACCGTAGTTGATATTGCAAGTCGATACAAAGAAGCAGAACCGTTAAAAACAAAATCAGCCACTGAAGTTGCTTCTGCATTTGAAAGGATTTATCGACGAGGTCCTCTGCACTGGCCGAATCTATTGCAGGTTGATCCTGGCAAGGAATTTCAGGGTGCGGTTCTATCTACAATGAAAAATCATAATGTCACCATACGACGAGGGCATACTGCGCTACATCGCGATCAGGCCATTGTCGAACGATTTAATCGGACGATTGCTGAGCGGTTATTTGGATATCAATACGCAAAAGAATTCATTCAAGAAAAGCGATCCCGTGAATGGGTCAAAAGGTTACCAGCTGTGATTACTGCACTGAATAACGAGATTACTAGAACAATCAACATGAAACCTATCAACGCGATTAAAAAGAAGTCTATACCCGTACAACCACAAAAAGATTTCCCTAGAAACGCTAGCGTTTCCCAACCAATTCTTGGTAGTAATGTCACTGTTAGGTACTTATACGAACCAGGAGAGCTTGAAGGGGGTAGAAAAAGGGCTACTGATCCTATTTGGAGCGTCACTACGCATAAGATATCTAGTATAACACGATCAACTGGTAGACCAGCAATCTATAAACTGGATTCAACTGCTCCTCAGCGAGGATTTACTCGACAACAACTGCAAGTGATTCCCGAGGATACTCAATTGCCACCGCATGGTCTTAACTAGCGCCGTTGCGTCTATTGCACTCAAGACAAGTCAACATCACATTATTTCTGACATGACCGAGATTGTTATTTTTTCTGTCTACGGTGAATTGGCGAGGATCCTTATCCGAATACTGCCAACGCATTATACAATTGCAACTCGCGCAGTGATTATTCTGTTGTTTCTTCAAAGTGATTATTAATTTAGCATCAATATCAAATTCTCGTTGTTTTTTTTTGTCCTGTTGTTTGTAACCGGAGAGTTTTTTATTAATGATGCTAACATCAATATCACTTATTGTTGTGTCATTATCATCGAAGACAATTCTTCGAAGCTGATTTATTCTTCGTACTCTGGATACTGCGAGATAGACTAAATTCGACCATTCGATGCGATTATCTACCATCCAAACAATTGTATCCGATATAGTCAATCCCTGTGAAGAGTGTATTGTTGCTGCGTATCCTAGCGTCCATGGGGATTTATTAGCACGCAATGCATCTTCAACGACATTGATATCAACCAGCACAATATCATTTAACACGAGAATCTGCTTTTCACTTCCTGACTTTGTCAGGCTTGGAATATCAACTTCTATATTCTGCTTTCGTGTATCCGAAGGCCTATAACACAACGGTACTGGAAGCGTTGCAAATTTTTCTTTATGCAATTCAAATAACTTCATCTGAAGTGTGTCTCTGACTATTTTTCTACTTGCTACTATCAAATCATTTGGTCTCCACGTTTCCCAGAAATCATTCATAGGAGTTTCTGAAATTATTTCACGCGCTATTTCGCATTGGATTTTATCCGGTTGTAATCTAAGCAGTGCTTTGAACTCGCGTAATTGTTCATCAAGTGATCTATGGTCGGTATTAATTTCTTCATAATAGTCTACAGAACCCTTTAGCCATTCATGTGGAGATCCACCGACAAATGGTGGTGGTTGGCCGTGATCACCGCACATGACGACTTTTGTGTTTTTGTTTAACAACCACTCAAGAAATGTTTTTAATACATCTAATGACACTGTGCATATTTCATCCCAAATTATGATTTCAGGAATGAATTTATCACCCATACGCTCAGGAGTCCATTTGTCACCTTTCCATCGAAAAAAACTATGGTAAGTGCAAGCATTTACCCCTCGCTGTATCATCTCTCTGGCGAGTCTGTGAGTCGGTGTTAACACAATCATGTTAGTAGAAATACAAGTATTTCCACCACCACGATATAATTCAATTGCACGAGTTGTCTTTCCTGACCCACCACAACCGTTTAAATAAACTGTCTTGTATCTACATATTGGATCAGATACCGGTGGTGCATTAGAAAATTCTGATTGAATCTCATCACATTTTAAGTACTTTTCATCCATGGCAACGTCTGCGGATTCACAATACTCATGTAGCATCTCCTTTTTAAATCGCCAACGCCCCCACGCTTCCTCCGGATCTGTGAATGCCGCTACAGCTGATTTGTACTTATTGTGTATATACATCGAATCAGTGGCTACTCTAACCGCGGTATTAGGAAATCTATTTATCATCGAAAATAAATTGATAGAAGCATAAGCTAGCATAGAACTTCTCAAATGTGTGTACTGGGAATTATATCCATCACAGTAGGTAACAACCGTACCCAATTTCTCACCATTGGATAGAAAAGCATCCTTACGGGATACAAGTTTTCCCTGTTTCGTTAAATCCGTTACAAGAAAATCGCATTCAGCGACGTCTATGATCAACCGCGAGGAAAATTTTGCATTGTCGTATCTTCCACCCTGGGTAAATTTACCGATTATTCTTCTTCCGAGATCTTTTGCTTGTTCTTTTTTACTTTCAAATAACTTCTTAGACCAATTTATGATTTCTTCTTCATTGAAATCTGGACACTGTTTTCGTAGTTCGTTGATTATTCTATCTAGATCGGGTTGTGGTAGCCAAACTTCTTTTTGAGCTCGATAGCATATAATAGCTTCGGAAACAATCAACGATATCAGCATGCCACAATCAATCATATATCGTAGTAACACTATTGGCATCCAGGCCTTTTCAGATAGGTGTCTACCGAGCCAAACATAACTACACGGATGTAACCCTGTAGCGAGTTCAAATGATATCACACGAGCGAATCCGGTTAAATCAAAATCAGGTAATGGTCCATTAATCGCAACACGAGTCATTTCATGCGTGGGGTGTCCAAATCGTTTGAAGTACTCAGCGCATTCCCCATACCCGAGAAAACTTCCAGGATAACACGCGGATATATCAATTGAAATCATACCGTCACGATGGTATTTTGTATTCCACAGTCCTCCATGACCAAATTCGATGCAACTCAATTTAACGTCCTCGAGAAAATCACTTCGTGTTGGACGCCATGAGTTTTTTTCTCTTGCGAAGTGAGCTACCACTGATGGAATAGTAAAACTATCCGTGAGTAGTTTTTCATGGGAACTCTCCGGTGAAAAATCATTAGCGATTTTTCTCATTCTGTTATCTAATTCTTCAACGCGATATAATTCACCATTTGGTCTTACAAATTGATCAAATCCTGATTCGGAACCAGCACTACTAAGTAACCACACTGACACAGGATCATCTTTACACAACGCATGAATAGCATCAAATAATTTCTCTTCATAGAAAACATCCCCGGAAAATTCCGGGGGGATATATTTCACGGTTCTATCTCGTGGAAATATTGTTACTGCAGGTGTCCACGCGTGTTCGTTATGATCAATAATTTGTATTGGCGCTCCTTGTAATTTATATTTCGGTTCGTGTAATACTTCTCCGGTTATCGTCATAACGGTTATTGGGAATCTTAATGATGTTTCTAATTTAGCTATATCAGAAATCTTTGCACCGTGCTGTTTCACTGTCAGTTCCCATTCTGTTATTTTCCTACGTCGCAGATCAGTTAGTTTATTTCCTCGGGATGCATTTGTGAAGTGTTCCATTACCCGTGTTGCTACACAATTGAGCCTTGACGAAGTCAATGGTGAATATTTCATAGGAGCTAGTTTTGCAATATCGGGTTTATCATTTAACGGATATATCCCATAAACGATTGCTGTTACGGGATAAGATCTCTCGTAGTATGGTTTGTCAATTCCAGTTAGAATTCCTGGTTTGGAATCTCTACTTACAATGACAGTTTTTTTATCCTTGAGGATTGGTTCAAATTTATCCCTGATAATCCATTCACCTTCGTCGTAGATAATGAATTTTATTCTGAAAAAATACCTCTTCGTGCCAAAATGTGAAATTATCTCAGCTGCTCTTTTATCGTTCATAGTAGCATCGATGATGGATACATTGACATCTTCATCAATAATTCGAAATGTCGACCAACAGTATGCTGCACCGTCTCGGTAGAATTCATTAAAACACTCCCTGATTTTACCGAGTATAGTTCTATCACCGATTAGACGTTTTGGTGTATCAGAGACTCTATCAAGATTGAATTTAGTATTTTTCCAAGGCTTAATTTTCGATAATCTTTGGAACTCCCTATCAAGATTGAATTTAGTATTTTTCCAAGGTTTGATTTTCGATAATCTTTGGAACTCCCTATCAAGATTGAATTTAGTATTTTTCCAAGGTTTGATTTTCGATAATCTTTGGAACTCCCTATCAAGATTGAATTTAGTATTTTTCCAAGGTTTGATTTTCGATAATCTTTGGAACTCCCTATCAAGATTGAATTTAGTATTTTTCCAGGGCTTAATTTTCGATAATCTCTTGAACTCCTCCATGTTATAATTAAAACAAGTATTTAAATAGAAAAATATAGTATAATGAATCACTGCAAGTGGCTAATGATTGGATCTACAACCCCGTGTAACAAATCATGCAGAAGCGAATTCTGTGGGTATCATATGCAAAGCGTGAGAAACGGTTCAAAAGGCCCTCTCGCATGCCTCCAATGTGGGGTGGGTGTTAGAGGAAAATCGCAATTATGCCTTGCTTGTGGGGGTAAACGATACAGGGAACTAAAACGCTACTATGACAAACGAATCATTGACTCCGTCATCCTTGATAAAATCAAGGACAAAGTAATAAAAACCCCTCAAGATTATATCCAGAGATTTATAATTAAAGCAGATAATAAATTAGACAAGTAGTATTATTATACAAATGAGCCAAGATTTCAGACCTCACCCAGTGCTTGCTAATTACGAAGCCTCTAGTGATGGTGTTGTCAGGCACCGCAGACTCAAAGAACCTGTTGGGTATCTGAATAATATGGGCTATTTGATGTTTTCAGCTGGGAGGAAGAAGTATCTCTGTCACAGAGCCATCTATGAAGCATTTTACGGATTAATCGAAGACGGTCTTGTGATTGATCACATAAATGGCGTGAAGACTGATAATTGTCTTGGGAATCTTCAAGCCGTCTCGCAGCGCGATAACCTTTTAAAAAGCAACGCTGGTAAGCACGCGAAACATCCCAAGGGTGTGAAATCGTTTGATTTAGAAAATAATGAAGAGAGAAGCTTTCAGTCGATAAATGCGGCTGGAAAATATTTCGATATTTGCAGTACTTCCATTCGATTTGTTGCTGAAAAAATCATTAAAACATCTCTGTCTAAAAAAAATGGTCATAAAATAAAGTTCGTATACACTGAAACTATTTAAGGGAGATAAATCCTTTATGGATAAATCCGCACTACAATTCACACCCTACCTACTAAGTTCCCTTGTATTATGACGTCAAAGGAATTTGTCGCCTGCTTACCTGTACTTGACTAGGTGCGCCCACGTGACTGTAATGGAGATATAATGCATGAGTTTTCGATAGAGAATAAAACTTTTTATTGTCACTTGTGGGCTAAAACTGCATTATTAGTTTTATTTATCTACATATCTCATGTTTGGGGTGGGTGGACTAGCAGTAAAGCAGACAGCTATAACTCGTTCTTTTCAGTACAGACGTTCTTTATAATCCACGCATTACCTATGTTCGCTCAGCCGGAACGCGAGTGTTTCCTATTCATTGAAGTATGTGGGCGTGGTTAAAATTCCTTGTATTTTATCTAGAGAATTATAACAGAGTATATAAAACGCTGTTTTATTAAACAACTGTATTATTTTGTTTAAAATATTTCTCATTGTTGCAGCATAAAATTGTCTATTTTAAAAATCTCTTATTGTTAAGTATACATGTCTTCCCTCTCCTCTATATTGATCGGTATTCATGTGACCTTCAGTACACACTTCTGTTTCCCACCCTGTATGATCGGTATTTCACTGACGCAGGCATGCGTGATTGATATTTACAAACAGTTAAATTAATTTTTTTTTTGTGTACTTAGTATTTTATATTCCTAAATACAGTAAAATTGTCTATTTTAAAAATCTCTTATTGTTAAGTATATCAGATATATATATATATATTAAAAAATCTCTATTCTGTATGACTGTTCGTGGTGTAATGGTATCGTGTTTGTCTTGTAAACATAGCTATCAACTACTACGTGTTCGGTCCCCATAGCAGACACATTATTTGATGGCGAAACGGAAGATGTTTTTTTCTATTAATTGGGGGGGGTGGGGCGGTCCCCCTCAGCCAAACCAACATGGCAACCCATGCTATCGCATTCTCGGTAGCGTGGGTTGGTGTTTTTTTCCAACTCATGCAACCATGAATGAGATTTCATGGGTTGCCATGTTGGTTTGGTTTACCACGCCCACATCATACCATCATCGTTCCATTGAATTATAATCCATCCTTAATTATGTTAATTAAGTATATGTTATGCCTAAAATTTGCCGCAACACTCGAGCGGAAATATATGGCATTGTGCCGTCCATGTTGTGACGTTATACCTCAAGCATATCTTCTGGGCGGTCTAAGATGGCGTTTGCCACCTTAGGCCTCCCTTCCGGAGATGTATGTTTCGGGTCCCCTTGGGCTTACTTGGATGCGAAGGCACCCAAGGAGTTCCAAAGATGTGTTGTCATATATGTTTTATTTTTATTAATTAGAGATACAGTATACTATATTTATAAATAAATTTATTTATATAAAAATATAAATAATGGATATCAATGATGTAAATGCTATAATTGCTGAAATCTCAAATTTAAATAATAAAGGGGTATTATTATCTGAGCGTCTCGACGTTGACAAGATTACCTCGGAATATGAAGATATTGAATATCTGTCTAGTAAGGGTCGTTATGTTTTACCTAGGATGTACAGGCTCGTGAAAGGAATTCAAAAATCCATTAATGGTTGTTTGTACGGTAACGACATTAATTTATTTATAACGCTATTTAGCACCGTTGAAGCAATACGTCAAAAGCTTGGCCAAGAATATCAAAAACGAGCTGAAATTGGTTCTAAAGTTCGTGATCTTAGAAAAATGTTAAACGAGGAGCGACCCGTATCTTAACCACGTGAGTGTTACTAAAAAATAATATAGGCTTTCGTAAATAATTTAAATAATTTATTTATTTATTTTTTTTTTAGCGTTTTTTTGTAACACTTGTTACATAGGATTTTCTCCTGAAAGGATACTCATCAGTTTGGACTTGCTCATGCAGTTATGTGCATAATGGATGATCTGGTCGTAGTAGCAAGTAATCACCGCGACGCCTCCATTTTCACGTAATTGTTCTTGTTGCCGCGTCGTTAACACAAATCGTTCATCGCCATTCTCAGATATTACAATTCTGAAATCCCCAGCGATGTTATTTCTGAAACACTCGCGAATAGCGTCGTACAGTTTAACCCTGTCGAAGATGAATACGTTAGCTTGATGGTACATTATTTAATAACTAAGTTATTTAATAACTAAGCTTTTAATTATGATGGAAACCCTCCGGATTTCACATTTGAAAATTTAGTTCACAAACAATATATGGTTGGTGAATCGCTTACAACTAGATTAGCCCGAGAGCGGCTAGCAGCAATTAAAAAGTTTATACCGGTTCGAGACAGAGTTCGCGATCAACTTCAACAACGACAACAAGCGCAGACTGACTTTTCTGTGTCAAGTGAACAACTGTTCGCCCCGGTAACTAAGGCGACCAGCGATGTGAAAACAGCAACTGAACGAGCAATATACGGAGATATTCCTAAGGAAGGCAAGCGACGAGAAGTGCCTGTTCTTGGTGTGCTTGAAAAGGTAGCAGCAGAGACCGGACAAACACGCGCAGGGATACAACAGTTATCCAGTGATATAAAAACTCAGCGTGAGTATGAACGATTAGCTGATATTGATGATTCCACACCTGAACCACAACTTGTTGATGTCGTCACCCCAAGAGGTGTTTCCTTTATAGACAAACTCACCGAAGGAGCTATAAAGGAAATCAAACGACCTCAATTGGAGAAACACCAAGATTATACGACTTTTGGTGATTTCGCCGCCAAAAGCTTTGATTCTAGAAAGGATTTTTTAAAAGACGAGTATAAAAACAGTAGAATAAGCCGAGATGAATGGGTTAATTGGTTGTATAAAACGAATAAGGGGATTATTGGTAATTTGAAAAAGGATACAATTGAGTATAGATCTTTTAAAGTAGGAGTTGATAGTTATGGTATACAAAAACAACAAGAACGAGAAAAACAAAGTCGAGGCCGACAAAGGCAATTACTTGATGATAGTCAGGGCGCAACTGGTACAACTGAGGAAACAAGCGGAAAGGGATATTCGATTAAAAATCCAAAGGATGTATTTGACTCTACCGTGACATGTCCTGGTAATATTCTCAGTGATATATCACGGTTAGAGGTTCTCATCGGAGGGAAACGAGCCGGAAATAACTCCGTCGAGATAATTAACGAGGCCGCTGATATCTGTAGACGATTATTTGCTGGTGGTATCATGGACATTAATGTATATCGAGAACTTATTGCTGAATTAGTTGAAAATCACAACGATGAAAATCTTATGGATGTAAGCGATTGACCACTAATTGAAAAACTACTAGTTTTATAACAAGATGATTATACACTATAACCATGATAAACCCGTAAGTGTCTACGTGGTGAACTCACGATTGCCTGTTTATCGCGCGTGGTACGGAGATGGTTTCGGCAATACCATTGCGGGGTTATTTACAAGAATGGCTCCCAAGGTGGCGCCGTTAGCTAAACAATTATCAATGAAAGCCATTGATGCTATCCGTGATAAGGGAATCAATTTCGTTGGAAATCTTGCAGGAAAGGCATTTTCTGCTGCGAAAGATAAAATAGCATCATTGGTGCGAAAGAAACCACGAATGACTTCGTCATCGATGACTTCGTCATTAGTGCTGCCATCAACTACAGTGATGCCTGCAAAAATCAGCAAAGCAATAAATAACGCAGTGGAAGAAAAACTAGCGCAATTGACTTCGTCACCACCGGTAACAGATAGCGCTATCATGAACGCGATAGCAGGAAGTGGTTTGAAACAAAAAAGAAATTCGAGGAATTTTCAACGACGATGATTACAAAGATGAAATTGCTTTGCAATTCACCAATTGAAAACGCTAGTAATGTTATAAATGTTTAAACGAACAGCTGATCCCGCGTTAGATATGGAAGCCCCAATGCGCAAGGATGATTCCGTCCGCGATTATCAATACTATTCCTATCATGCAATACAACCCGACCTACGATCGCGAATTGAACTTCAAGTTCAAGATACCAGTAAATACTTTTTACCATGTGAAGCATTTATTGAAGTAGAAGGAAAACTTGTAACAAATGATGCAGCTGATACCCCATATGCAAATGATTCAAATATCCGAGTTGGTTTCGTCAACAACGGTATAATGGCGTTATTTGAAAGTGCAAGATATCTCATTGATGGAAAAGAAATTGAATCAATAGACCGCGAGGTTGATGTTGCAACAACAATAATCGGACTATCAAGATACTCCGATGATTATACAAGATCGGCTGGTCCATCTATGATGTTTGCAAAGGATACCTCTGATAACGCTGACCACCTTCAATACATTAAAGTGTTAACACCGCAAGACACTTCAGTTGATAATCAACGAGAAGCAACTAATCCAGAACGTCGAGCTAGACCCGGAGCTGCGTTTGATATTCTCGGAGGTGTTAATGGTAATTTCAATTTAGGATTTGCAACACGAAAATTAGCATTGGAAGGACAAGAGAAAAGGTTTTCATGTGCGATTCCACTCCATCACATATTTGGATTCTGCAGAAATGTAAGAAAAGTTATCTATGGAGCCAAACACACAATCGCATTAGTGCGAAAAGGGAATGACAACGATGCAATTTGGCGTACTGGTGCTGCTGATGGTAAAGTTGTTTTGAGTAAAATAGTATTATGGATGCCAGTAATGACCCCATCAATTACCACGGAAGAGCGGCTACTTTCGTTTATGGAAACCGGTGGTAAATCATTGCTAAGTTGGCTAACAACAACGACTGATGCTAAAGAGGATAATGTCGCTGGTACATTAACATGGCACCTGGCATCAAAACAAGGCGTTTCAGCTCCACGTCATATATTTATAGCGCTGCAGAATCGGAATCGATTAGGTTCCCAAGAACGCAGTCATATGATATTTGATCGGTTAGGGGTAAGTGAGGTTTCACTGAGAATAAACGGACAACAAGAACCATCTGAGGATATACAGCTTAATTACGGAAACAACCAAATAGCACGTGTGTATCATCGGATGCTGTCATATATGGGTCGTGATCAAAATGTTGATACTGGTTTGCAAATATCTCAGCTCGATTTTAAGAACTTGTATCCAATTTATTACTTTTCACTGGAACATCTTGATTTAACAAGGCAATCCGTTGTTGATATACATTTTAGGGCTCGTATAGATCCTGGTGATGTTAATTATAGAGCGGTTGCTGTCATTCTCAGCGACAAATCAATGTTGTTAGAAGGGGTTGGCGGACGAATGAGACTTGTTGATGCACCAGTGGAAAATCTGTAAATGAAACTTGAAAAGTTTCCATAGGATTCCCCCAATTAGATCAATTGAAAGAATAAATATGTTTTACAATAAAATGCCATATAGTGTTGTTAGTGTCAAGCTGACTGATGGTCAGGTCAAGAAATTGCGATCAAAATCCGCTAAGGAATGTGGAACAACAATAACGTTAAAACCAGCGCAGATGTCCGGAGGTACACATAAAATATCATTAACGGATCGTCAAATAAAACATTTCAATGATGCATTGAAAAATAAGCGAGGGGTTCAAATTGATTTTTCGAAAGCCGCAATCGCGAACATGATAAAATCAGGTGGTATATTTCCATTGTTAGCCGCAATACCAGCATTGATTGCAGCGGCTGCCCCAGCGGTGGCGAAGGCGGCAGCGTTGGGGGCCGTTGGGACCGCAGCAGGGATGGCGTTGAAAAAGGCAACTGGGAAAGGATATAAAAAAAAGGGAAAGGGGTTGTACCTACCAGGAACCCCGTATTCATGGTACAGCGGCAAATCCGTGAACGGATCGGGTCTAAGAAAAATACCAGGAACGGTTTATTAGTTGAAAAATCTTCGATTTCCGGCCCAATTGTTGAGGAACCTATGGTTGAGGAACTTATAGTTCCCATGTCCAATTTTGATTTAATTGATGCTGCTAAAAAACTAGCGATAAAAAACTTCAGAGGGGTTTTTATGAGAGATCAATTACCGAGAAAACCAAATAACGTTGAAACCGGTATCATCAATCTTGATAACAGCAGCGGATCGGGAACTCACTGGGTTGCATACGCGATTGATCCACGTGGGATTGTCTATTTCGATTCATATGGGTTAGCTCCGCCAAGCGAGTTTATGCGGTATATAAATTCCTCGATGAAACTCAAAGGGTTTCCGATTTTTTATTCCACGCTGCCAACACAACAATTAAATGATCCACCGATATGCGGCCGTGAAGTATTAAATGTCCTCGCGGAGATTTCATTAAAATCCTTTGGATCTCCGTGGAAACCACCTCATATTATTGTAAACGAATACACGAGTGGGAAATTACAAGGATCAATAAATTGAAAACACAAGTTACGCTAACAATAATGATCGATATTTGGGGACAACCTCTGTCAATGTTGGAACCCACCGAGGAAACATCTGCGGGTTCTATCGAGGATGTAAAAAAAATAATAGAAGATGAAATCGCTGAGACGTTAAATTTAACAAGTGTTGACCCGAACGAAATAGTTGTATTTCAAGATCGCCAGGGTAAATTGAAAAGCAGTAATATATCCGTGAATGACATTTTGATACGGCATCGCGCTGCCGCTGAAAACTCTATTGCACTGTATTCCAACGATGGACAACTTAAACCAGGCGCACTTGTGTCTACGATCACCGACGCGATTGCTACCAACGAACGTGAGCTGAATGATTTTATACGAGGTTATAATAGTTTTCGCAAAAATGTCGTACATAAATTTTTTGGAACCCCGCTTGTGGTTGGCATGACTCTCGCTGAAATTAAAGACTTGTTGAATTCATTCTTCGCTAACAAGGAAGCTGGAAGGATGATGACTGCTTCAGAAATCAAGGCAAATTATCTCGAGATTTTTAAAGTAAGCGAAGATCAAAAACCCACTAACGACGTCATTGGTAGATTCTTTGGAACCCCGCTTGTGGCTGGCATGACTCTCGCTGAAATCAGTGAGTTTATCGGCAAGCACACTCACAATGCCTACATCGCTAATAATTTCTTTGGTGTCCCGGCTACATCTACAATGACTCTCAAAGATATTAATATGTTTATGGTGAGACAAACAACACTTAATACCATCGTGGATAAATTTTTAGGGAGAACACCTGTGTCTGAAACCACATCGTTGACAGGCATGACTCTCGCGGAAATTAAAAGCGCTATTGACAAACAAAAGCACACCAGCGATATTGTTAATAAGTTCTTTGAGGGCAGTAGCCTCCAAGATATCACGACGAAATTTTCTAACATCGACAACCATATTAAAACCCAAGCAGAGCTTAAAGTTGAAGACCTTCTGGTTTCATTATTCTTCTCTAACAGGGAGGAGAGTAGAAAAACAATAGATCCTACCAGAATCACGGTAAATTATCTCGATATTTTCGACGATCTTTTTAACCTGAAAAGAATATCTGAAAAGGTAAAGATTCCACATCACTACACGGGCGTTAAAAATATCGTGTATACGGTTAATCATGGAACCATGGATTGGATAAGAGACGGTTATACTACATTATCCATCGGTATCTTGGGTCTCCCCGGCATAGTGGGCCCTGACTACAAGCCAACATGGGCCGATGGTATCTACAGGCTAACGTGGATCTCTATCGATCAATTTAATATGATCGCGGACGGTAAAACCTACTCTGGTGGCACCGCGACGTTAATTATGGATGGTCGCAAAAAAAGCTTTAATGTCGTCGCGGTTGATAGCTCCACCATTAGATCAAAAATAGCCTGGTGTTTAGAACTCGTAGCTCATTTTTCCGACTGAAGTACTAACAATTCCCGCTAACGATGACAAATAATTGAAAACACTAGCGGGTTTAAAATAACAATGACTTTGTCATCGACGCAATGTCGCTATGATCAGGTCAGAGAATTTCAGAATAGACTCAAAACCCTCACTGAGGAGTATCAAATAAAAATAAAAAAATACCGACGAAGAATCACCGCAATTGATGTTACTATATACTCGGTGTCAAGTGTTCTCACTGGTGCCGGAATAATACTTGCATCGGTTACAATGATTGCCCCGGTCGTAGTTCCAATTTGCATTTCTGCGGTGGCTACAATCGGGGGTATATTAACCGGGATAGCAAAAAAGATATCATCATGCAGCCAGAGTAAACTGCAGAATTACTTACTTCAATTTCATATTGCATCAACCGCATACTCGCAATTATCATTGATGATATCGTCGTCACTCAATGATACAATTATATCAGATAGTGAGTTCTCAGCGATGGTCAGTATTTTTGATTCCGCGATATCGAAATTAGAGCGACAACATGAATATAATAACAATGACAACACCGATGGAATCAGAAAACACGAACCCAAAAAAACAAAAAATGATCTCAATAATATCAACATTACCAGATTGTGAGTTCTCAGTGATGGTCAGTATTTATGATTCCTCGATACCAAAATTAGAAATAAATCATGAGTATAGCAACGATGACGACACCGATGGAATTACTTCAACGAATAGTGGAGAACACGAACCCAGTACAAACGAGTATGATATCAATAACATCAACGAATCCAGAATTCAGTGTGAATTTCCCCTCTCCGATTCCAGTGAAGGAGATAGCGCTAGCAAAACTACGAGTGTATCACAGTTGGCCTAATATCAGATCGGTTGCATTTAGTGGTCAGCAACCCAATAACACACTGGTGTTCTCGTATAAGAATAAACCCGATGGTACTCCAGAGTGGGAAACAGTTTCGTTACCAACTGGGTCGTACCAAATTAAGCAAATCAATGCTGAAATTCAGCGTAGAATAAAATCAATCACTGGAAAAGAATCAAAAATAGCTATTAATGTTCATCAACCGACACTCTCGTCGTCGATCGAAATAAGCACAGAGGGATACATTGTAGATATATATAACAGCTCGTTAAGAACAGTGTTAGGATGGCCTGAAAAACCACCGGAAAAATCCGCCACCGACTTAACCACGGACATACAATCATATCATGAAATCAATCCCAGTTATCAAGATAATTTATCTGATATAAGAAAAGGAAGAATCGCCGATAGATTTATATTTACCAACAAAGAAACATTGCAATGGGATTTTATCATTAAAAGAACAACCGACTCATCTGTTACTATTTCATTTACGCTAACTGACGTCCGTGGTTATTTTAATGAGATTAAACAATTATATGACACACAACTAGAACAACTACGGAAAACAAAATCGCAAAAACACGTTGAAATAATAAATCAGCTTATATCGGACATGAAATATATCTATGAACTAATTATTCAAACAATAATTAATGACAACAGCGACAATAAACAACGATTTCTAACCAGTTACAATATCACAGAAGCCGATCTGCTTAATTTCAAGTTTCCCAAATACAACGCTGATGAACTAGCAAGAATTGTTAAAACCGATATCAAGGCGCTACAAAAATCAGATTCAGCTGTCCTCTTCAGGTATAATAATGATCCAGATGGTGGCGGTAGGCATATTGCCCCTCATAATGTGAATATTTCAACGGTGATTGCGCTCAATTTAGTATGTGATGCAATTGAAGGAAGCTATCAAATTAATCTAGAGCAATCAAATCAAGCTCAGCAGGGATATATTCTTTATTCATTTGCACCAACAGCTCCTCCAGGATTCCTAATTATTGAAAACCCAATTAATCCTGTCTACATGCGATGCCATAATAATTCGTTAACGAGAATTAATTTCAAACTCACCGACCAGTCAAATAATCTGATTGATTTACAAGAAGAGGTGTTAGCGATTAGTTTGTTTGTAAAATCCTAAAAATCTTCGATTTTCAACAAAGGATTTTCGTCCTACGGACTCGATCAAATATTTGGTTGAAATCATTTATTATTTTTTGTTAACCCAGAACTGAAAACTTTAGCAGCAGAGCAGGTGAATGACAACGACGTTGGCGTATATAAGGAAATCTTATTTTATCGAATAGACGCCATTTTTTTTACTATTTGGTGGAAGCCTCAGATTTCCGAATCGACGCTCGGAAAGTTGTGAGGTTCACCTGCTCTGCTGCTACAGATGATAGTAAATATTTTTGGGTATTCTTGGGACAGAACATTTAATTGTTTGGGGGTGTAGTAGGGTGACAGGGCCTAGGATTTTAAAAAAAATGTCTGTTCAGAAAAAAAACCCATTTAATTCCTTAATATTTATTCCAACCAAATCTGGAGTCTGGTTCATTATCATTTAATGATATGCATACCCCTGATGGTATACAAAAAGTGTTGAGTCAATGTAGGAAGATCACACTTGACAAAATATAAAAGAAGAAAAAAGTCTTCAGGATGCACTACTCCACAAATGTCATGATTAGCTGACACCATGTTCATATTTAGAATGTAAAATCATGAAATAAAAGTGAAAATGATGAAATAAATTTTTTAAATATTAACTTGTAATATGTTCTATGTAAAGGAATGAGATCAAATTGCTAGAATTTGAAGCTGATTCTAACAGTGACAAGCTGTTTGAATGAACAGTGAGCTCCAATTTATTGTCCTTTGGTTGCATCATAAACTAAACAGTCCAGGTTATTATATGGGTCATTTAAACCTTTTAAATTTTCAGTTTTATTTATATTTTGACTTATTTACCAAACAATACTAACAGGTAGTAATACAACTAATGACATCTGGGTTGATATTAGTAATGACAAATATGCTGTTTGGAAGGAAAGAGGATTGTTTGTAATTTATCAATGTAAAGGTCAACTCTGAGAATTTGGGAAACCGGCTAATGTACATTGGTTACTTTCAGGACCCAAGAGACAATTTATTAATGAGAAATTTCTGTGTGTCTGTCTATCTGTTTGTGTATGCATATATGCATGTTTATGTGTGTGTGTGTGTGTGCACATGCATGTATGCATGAATATACATTGTCATGAAACTATGAGGAATAATTTGTACAAAGAACATCTTTCATTTCCAGGTAGAAGCTCCTAGAAGGGCCTCAGCTATCATATCAGCCAACAATGTTAAATAATATTTCAAACTGGTTTAGGTTAACTGGTCATAGACTAGAAGATCTTATGGATTGGCCTGTTGTCCATTGTCCATCATCTATCATCCAATTTATGGTGTCTGTCCATCTATTACCACAAATTTCTAATTCCCACTGCTTCTAAAGTACTTATGAATTAATGTTAGGTCTACCTGGTCCTAAATGAAAATGGTGCTACTCAGACATCCAGTATAGATGCCACAATAGCTATCTTAAAAATTTTTTTATTGCAACTCCGGATTGGCTGGTATCAGCATTGGACTGTCATTAGAAGACTTCTTAACATTTCTGATTGGTTCTGAATGAAAATGGTGCTGATCTAACATCAGTATGGTAGCTATCTTAAAAATTGTTATTATTACTCCTCCTGAATGCAGTCAAATGTTAAACTGTAAGGTTAAAATCATTGCAAGTTCTATACAGAGTCATCATTTTATAGGTGACACCTCATTCTGTTACCATTAAACTAATGCTTTGACTAGAATCCAATGTTTACAGAACACATGTTTTGTGACTTACAGATTACTATGTTGTGGTCAAGTAGAGGTTTTAAAATTGAATTTGGTACAAATGTTTTTGAAGCCATTTGTTTGCACTGTAAAATGTTCATTTTCTTGCCTTTTCAGCTTATGGTCTTCCAGCAAAATGATGATAAGAGGAAACTGTACACCAGTACGCATGGTGCTGCTACCTGTGTTACCGTGGATATCAAAAGTGTGGAACACACTCGGGTAAGTCACACTGCAAGAATTGACCTGTCAGATAAACAAAGAATGCTCCATATACTCATTAGCTTAACCATTTCTTTAAAACTGGAAGTTTTAAAAATTTATTTTAAAATAAGGCACAGGAATTACTTGTTAATACAGGTCCCCCTCATCACAAGAACCCTCAGTTATAACACCATTCTAGATACAAGGTGATATTTCTATGGACTTGACCAAAATTAAACCATTATACTTGAAATGGTCTGTCAGATAATATTGCAGTTTGCAATGAAAGAAACCAGTATCAATTATCTTATCTTTTTTTTTCTTCAAAGCATAATTTTACCAAAATTGCACAATTACTATGAAGTGAAAAAAATATTTAATTTACATTACATGTACTTGGTATTATTATTGTATGTTTGACTGGCACTTTTAAAAAAAAATATTTTTACCATTTTTTTTTATATACTGTACTTTTCGACCTATAGGTTGATGCCTATTATATGTCAAATTCACCAATTGTAAATTTTCTATCCTGCATCCATATTTAAGTCAGTTCAGAGTATAAGACAAGGCCAGGTCAATAACTTTGATTTTTATTTTAGACTAGTAACTTTAAGTTTCGTGAATATTAATGGTATCACTGTACGATATTCCATATTACTGGCAATCATAAAATTGCATCACCGATGCTAACATGTTTGTGATTTTACTCCTGTACAAGACACTGCTATATTCTGTTATCAATTGACACAGCTGAATAAACAGTCCATGCTTGTTTTAATTATGATGTACATTGCAACAAGAGCCACATGGCTGTGCATGCTATGTACATGTTAATTAAAGGTCTAAAGTGTTAACTTGATTATTACAGTTGAAACCAGTCCTGAGTGCAAGATTCAACAAATGAGATAAACTCAGTGAGGCTAACAATAGGAAAATAGGGCTATCCATAGGGAAATCAGAAATGTGAAGAAAATTAAGAGACAGAAAAAAGAATTGTTACAAACAGAAATAGAAAATAAAAATATGTTTTATTATACGTGTACAACATATATGTGAAATGCAGTATCAAATTTATACAATTGAATAGTTTTATAATATATTAACTTGTGAGTTATAATTGAAACAACATCGATGTTGTTATTCATTTTATTACCAGATGTAGAACTGTTTCACATTCTAATTAAGAAAATAATGATTAAGAGTTCACATCTCCAATATCTGAAAATCCCTCAAATTCTTTGTCTTCTTTGAAGCTGTGCTTACCTGCCCTCATCCAGTGTTCCCACAACTTCTGAGGCTCAGCTTTGAAACTGGAATTAACTGAATGGCTAATGTTTGCATTAACTTTATTATACCACCTGGGATGACACCTAATGATGTCTTCATGGTTTCTTCACCTTTGTCATGACACTGATGTGTGTATGCATATAATCCATAATGAGAAGAGACTTCTTAGTGAGGAAAGATGTAAAAAAGATTTGATAATACCGTATTACCATTTTATTTTTACAAAAATTAATAATTAATTGTTGGTGAGAAATATCAGGATAAGCTCACTTATTGTCATTACAGTATTTACTGATGCTTATTAACAAATAGACAAAGGACCTGACAGAACATACCTTTAAATATGTTGACAAGGTTGCAGCTACCATTTGATCACCCCACAGAACCTTCTCAAGCTTGTTACTTTATTAAGACTCTATTTTTTCAGCAGCAATAAGTACCATTTTATGATCTTTGAACTGCATTGAAATCACAAATAAAAACAAATTTCATGATATTTTCAGGTTACCTCCACATTGAAAATCATGCAAAACCTTACATTTAAAATCCCATTAATATCCCAAAATTTTGCAAAGCATGATTTGCTCATACAAGGGGTATTGTATTAGTATACTGTACAACAAAGTTCTTGATTATAGAATTGAGTGTATCTCCTGAAAGCATTGCCCATACATGCTTTCTCAGTCTGATTATTCACTTTTTATTATGACGTCTGAGTTGTGCCTATGCATTGTATTTGGCTCTGCTCTTTCAGCTTTTCTTTTTGTAATCCATATGGAAGACCCTTTCAATTTGATTGAACTGTTCCACAGCCATATGTACCTTTTTGTCGAAGCTGAAAAGTAGGTCATGAGATGTAATAAAAACTGACAATGTAAACATTGTGTCTATGATGAAACAAAGGTTCCATCAAATCAAAGACAACCCATTTTTTCCAAGATTCATTTCTTGATTGTTGTCATTCCTTCCAGTATAAACTTGAAAGTCCCCAACATATCCATTATGAGGATTCGCTTGAACTCATAATTGGATGCCTCTCTTGGCCAGCTTTAAAGGCACATACTACTTAAAGCCCAGTCATCCTGAAAATCCAATCATTGCTTCATCAATGGATACCTTATAAAGTGGGTTGTATTCTCTAATGCATGTGTTCTGAATAAGCACCAACATTGGTCAAACATGGGCCAACTTGTCGTGACCAGGTGTTCTGCAAGGTGGGTTGTTGCTGTTGTCAGTCACATGAACATATTTCTGTAGATTTTAAAATCTTGCATGACTAAATTTCAGTTTTATTGCAGGAAGGATGGAAAAGTTTGTCCTATCCAATATATATCTTGGGCTGGTGCTGTAAGGATGCCCA
Source organism: Unio delphinus (assembly GCA_029339505.1). Taxonomy (NCBI): domain Eukaryota; kingdom Metazoa; phylum Mollusca; class Bivalvia; order Unionida; family Unionidae; genus Unio; species Unio delphinus. The sequence continues at coordinate 7,718,529 of JAQISU010000236.1, forward strand.
TAACAATATGAGCCCCAATCAGAGCTTTTATCTTGTCTGGTGTTGTTGGATACCACATTTTATTCAGTGATACTAAGATGCATTTATGTTCATATGCATTGATTTTGTTTGCAATGTCTGAGTACAGTCCCTCTGGAAATAACAAATGACAAAAATCTATTTCTCTTTTTTTCCTTGTCAATGTTTGTTGTAGGTCCGGGATTTGGTCTACTAAAATCATCGATTTGGATGGACCGAAGATGGTCACTCCAAATTGCTAGATTTGCAAGAACTCTATCATCATTATCATCCTCTTCTGATGATGATACAATCTTAGAAATTTCTATGTCTGAATCTAAATCTTGCAAAATATCCAACTGCCAAACATAAGTTTCATCTGCTTGCTCAATATTTTTTTAGATCAAACCCAAGAAACTCCTCCTTTTTGTTTTCGTCATCAAAAATAACTCTTACATCCACTATCATTTAAGGTTTTTCATGAACAAAACACATATATTGAAAATGCCCTCAATTAGTAACCCTTTGTTTCCACAACAATTCAGATTTTCACAAAGTAAAATCATTTCTGATTGGTTAATATTGATCTGATTCTTGGAAAACCCCATTTGTAACTAATCAGAGATGTTGTATCTAACACACATTCAACGATTGATGAAGGGTTTGGCCATTGAATGCAGTCAACAAAACATGACTACAGCCAAGATCGGCCATTAAATGCAGAAACGTAATCACGTGTACTGACAGGACTGGGGCCAAATGAGTTAAGGGTACTTGTAATGTACCTCACACACATACCTGACACTTGCATATGTCCTTAAAGGTACTTGTAATGTACCACACACACATAGGACACACATACCTGACACTTGCATATGTCCTTAAAGGTACTTGTAATGTACCACACACACATAGGACACACATACCTGACATTTGCATATGTCCTTAAAGGTACTTGTAATGTACCACACACATATAGGACACACATACCTGACACTTGCATATATCCTTAAAGGTACTTATAATGTACCACACATATAGGACACACATACCTGACACTTAAAGGTACTTATAATGGACCACACATATAGGACACATATACCTGACACTTGCATATGTCATTTATTTATCATGTGAACAAAATTAAATAGTTTAATGATGATGTTCCAACAGAATATCGTGGAGTTTTTATAAATATGAAGTTTATATCCTAGATTTTGATCAAATATTGTAATAATTTAATTTATACATTTTATCTTTTGTTCTATTTTATATGCCTTTACTGAATTTTTTCAATACATTTGTGTTTTTTTTAAAAGGGTTTATCTTCTTGATGTCTTTTTGCAGTAATTTTATCTTGGCATTTTTTTTAATTGAAACTTTTAATGGGCATTGTATTGCCATTATTGTGACCTATACATTCATACAGCATTCACTCAATGTAAGGCATTTCATTATAATGCTGATTAACCCTATACAGCTATACAGCATTCACTCACTGTAAGGCAATTCATTATAATGCCATTTAGATATGGATCCCAGTCCATGATATATTAGCTATTAGCAAAATTATATGTATAATTTACTTCATTATAAGTTAGAGGCACTATGAAACAGTATACTCCATGACTCCATGGTTAGTATTTTAATGAGGTAATGATGTACATGGTATTTCTAAGTAAAACAACTTTTGAACCTTTTCCAAAGGAGTTTTAGAACAAAGAAGATAATGTTTGGAACAGTATCATTTAAGAAATTATGCAAGAGGGTGAATAGATACCCTTTCCTGAAATTTTAGTCAAAGATAATAGAGTAATAGAGCTAACTTGGATTCTTGGATTCAAGTTGGGTCCAACTACAAACTGCATAGACCCAGAATTGCCACCACATAATGTGACACAGATCTGAATCTGTTAAGCTTGTGAGACAATAAAATAGTTGAGCAAACAGCTCAGAGCATAATCTGCTAGAACACTATGATCACAGGTCAGGGTCTGTGATGTTTTCAGTTTCACAAAACTGAAAGTGAGCATACACAATAGTTGATTTGTTAAATTATCTTGGGGCTTGACTCCAGCCCTGGTTGCCTGCAATTATGTATCTGTGTGTGTATATTGTGTGTCTATGGGCAAGACACTTTATGCAAAAAGCCTGTGTTGTTGTTGTAGAAGGGTTTAATGCCATATTTGAGCACAAGATAGGCTATTCATGGAGGCCAGTATTAATGGTGGAGGAAGAACCCAGGGAGAACCCCAGAAATAACCATGACCCACCACATGAAGCTACTGGCAAGCTTTCTCACATACCCACATTGGCTGAATCCGAGATTCGAACCCATGCAGACAGAGGTGAGATGGCAGTGATCTATAACGGAGAGTGATTAAGACCACTTGGCCACTCGGGGCTCCCAAAAGCATATGTAGAATAGTCTTTTAAATGTTAGTATACTTTTAAACATTCCTCTGTCCATTCATCCATCAATCAATCAATCCTATCTGAGTTTGTTACCTTTATATGGAACCATCTCTACATGGACATGTTTATCTTTTTTCATAAAATGCATTATGATAGAAAATTTGTCAAACTTCTCGATTTTAAAATGATAAAAGAGGGACATGTATAGATGGTTTTAATGGTTTATTTCTTCTGTTCCAGAGCCACATTCAATGGGTCCTATAGTGTTACCCTTGTCGGTACATACATTCATACATGGCACCTTTTTAAAGTTTTATATTGAGGTCATTTCTGGTAGTGTGATGAGTTAGTTGTTTTTTTGAACATGATATCATAGATTTTTAAGACTTTGCATGTTAATTAAGTGTAATTTATCATCTGGTTGCATTGAAGGGCATCAGTTTTTTTTCCCTTGACTGAAGGTGCAGAGGGGCCCAGGTAGGTAAGCTGTCTAACATGCTCTACTTTACAGATCACTTACATTTCTCACCTTTGCACGAGTTAGAGCATTGGTTTGACAAATGTGAATATGTGAGAAAGCTTTTCAGTAACTTTTGTGGGTCTGTTGGTCTTCCTGGATTTTTCTCTCACTAAATATACTGGCCACTTCTATAGCCTATGATGTGTTGAAAATGATGTTGAATCCAACTAGACCTGAAGGTAAAGGGGGTTAGAGCAATAGTGATGTCTATCTGCACATCCATCCATCCATCCATCTGCTCATCCATCTTTAGGCATGGTAGTTTCTGCATAATGACTTTATGATCTTTTCTTCTCAAGCTCATATGTGGCTTACCCATGGGTAGTGGCATAAGCTTAGCAAATTGGTACTGCTAGCTCCAATGTCAAGGACATTTAAGCTTTAGACATGATATTGAATTATGCATATGTCAGGTTTTCTTGGTCCAGTTTTCATCAGACTCTATAGGTAGACAACACTTGGACAGGGGACTATTTGTTGATATGGAGACTGGGAAGTAAAAACTCATGGTCATGAGAGTCAGGTTGGGATATGTTTGGTCTCTACTTGATAAATGAGTTAAACTTCATTATGTAGTCTACAATTTGGCAGAGGCATCTTTATATTAATTACTTAAGCTCAAAGATCAGAAGTCAAGCTCGCAGGAGCTGAAATAGTAAATTGGGTTTCTGCATGATAAGTCTACTTTCCTCAAACTCCTAACAAGCAATGTTTTTCAGCTTCATAGCTGCATTACATTGGAGGAGGGGCATCTTTCTCATGAACTTGTGAAATTCAATGTCAAGGTCACTTCCAAAATTCACATTGTTTTTACATTTGTAATAGCTATGATCAGTTGTGGACAGTAGCCATTTTTCTGATGACTATTTTTTATCAGACCAGTTTTGAAATGGTTAAAGCTTCTCATTGTGTCATTAGAATTGTGTAAGAATTTTGTATGAAAGTTCACAAGGATATGTAGAGGGTCCTAAATAACAAGAAAAAAATATCAAAAGTTCTTGGTTGGAGCCATTAAAAATTCTGATTTTAAGTGAGCTGCAGATTAAAATTTTTATTATCTAGGTATCTCACAGAATTGGACCACACTCACAGATTACAGTGGATATGTCCCTTGGGGAGTTCACTTCAGAAGTGGATATCACCATTGTGGACAGAATCAACAGCCTGATCAAGCCAGAAGCTATCACTACTTCTACTTCATTTATCCCTGCCAGTTCTTTCTACCACAATGGGGTATGTTGACTGAATCTATTACTACTTCCACTTCATTTATCCCTGCCAGTTCTTTCTACCACAGTGGGGTATGTCTGTTAGTATGAAAATGATCATCAGCTTCTCAGTTCTTTACATGTAGCAATCAGTTCATGTGCTGACAATCAAGTGTGTGTGTGTGTGTGTGTGTGTGTGTGTTTACATACATGTAACTGTATGAATCCACATTGGGAGTCAAATAATTGATTGTACATTTACAGGTTGAGCTGCATAAAAGCACATGAGTCATTTAAAATACAGGGAAGAAAAACTACTTTATCTATTAGAGAGAAAAGGCAAGGACTAGTAGAATGTTTGATGTTAGCTAGTCCCTCCACCCCCACAGTTTATATTGTTCTGTCCTAGTTAGCAAAATTAGGACTGCAGGAAGATTGACTGTATGTGCAGTGACCTAAAGATATGAAGCTAGAAAATAAAAGAGGAAGATAACAAGAGGGGTACATGTATATTGCAACTCAGGTCATGAACTCAGAGTGGATGTGTATGAATATTGATTGAGCTGGCATTGTTGGTCTATTGTTTTATCAGAAAAATATAGGTTGAGTAATTTGTTATTAAATTGAGGTGATAACCTTTTTGGGACATTATGTATGCCAAAATCGGAAACTAATTGCATTTAGAGTAGGACTTAATTCTGTCCAGGACTTCAAGCTTTAGTTTAACAGTAAGCTTTGTTTCTGTGTACTTTCATCTGTTGTATATGAACACTAATTCATACATGGACATTTATTTACTGGAATACAGCCAGTATAAATAATAAGAAACAACAGTAGCATGTTAACACAATAACCCTGGTACTGCATTTACAGGGCCGGAGGTAGTAGCCTAATGCCATGCTCTTTAGCATCAAGGTCATGTATAATACACTAAAATGGGTGGTATTATAGAAAGGTAGACGGGTTTAACTATACATTGATACCTTATCTCGACGTTTTAGTTGCACAACAAAATAGAGTGAAAAACCTACTTTTTTTACCCATTTTTTATCTTCTTTCTTTTTCACCTAAAATTTGTCTGTGGTTGGAATCTGATTTTGTGTCCAGATTTAAGACTTTTTAGCCCCAGATCTAAGGCAGACTGGTCAGAACTGCACACAGTCAGGTGAACCTGTGCAAAAAGTAGGATAACATGATCTACTTTAATAAAGAGTGGTACGAAAAGGATGAATCCTTTAAGAAGAAAGAAAAATAAAACATGAATAAAACCAAAAAACAACTCCATCTTTTCCCCTTCTGATCATGCGCTAGCATAATAACCAATGGAAAACAATGTTTTTAACACAACTAGGCATTCGACTAATGGAAACTTGCTTGGAAGTCTATATATTAGGATGTATTCAGAAATAGTCCCTAAAATGTATTTCCTAATCGAATTAAATGCGAAAACAGCAAAAACCTCCAGGGGTTAATGTGTTAATAGGGAATGGATGGTATTCCCTGATCAACTGATTGTCTGGTAACTGCAAAACCATGTGCATGTTCTGGCAGCTTTCATTACTTAAAAATGTTTTTCAACTCTATCGACTATTGTTTGAATAATGATTGTAGATATAAAATGTTGAAGACAATTATTTTATTCTTCATAGATCAGTAATGCTATGGCTTACACTTGTCAGCTTTTATTGAGCTTTCATCTTTTAAAAATGAACTAAGATCAAATTGCAGTAATTGACTATTGCCTCAAATGAAATTAATATTCACAAATAGAATCGTTTAACATGTTTAGCCTCATTGCACCAATTGTCGATAGAATTACTAATATTGAGATGATTTTGGTATTACTACACACATCACTGTATAAACAGTATAGACCTGGACCTGCTATCATTTAATACACCTGCATATCAATGTATATGCTGTGTCCACTTAAAATACACCTGCATATCAATGCATATGCTGTGTCCACTTAAAATACACCTGCATATCAATGTATATGCTGTGTCCACTTAAAATACACCTGCATATCAATGTATATGCTGTGTCCACTTAAAATACACCTGCATATCAATGTATATGCTGTGTCCACTTAAAATACCATGTAGAACACACATTATGTACTCTGTGCAATGGCAGATCAAGATCTGTTATGGAGTACTTCTTACACATGTGTAGATTGAGTATTTGTAATAATTTAATTGGTACAAGTTGATATTCTCTTCAGAGTTCCATGTACACTTTAAGCAGACTGGAGGAAGGACCACCAGCTGCAGAAACTGAAGTCAGTATTGTGATTTCTAGTCCAGCTTCAAAACTTCTACTGAGGCAAGTAAACCTGTTCTGTATATGATTAGTTTTAATTACACTATGTTTATCTCCCTTACAGACTGCATCACTATTTACTATATTCTATTCATTTGAATTTTGATGTAACCTCTCATTGACCAAATTATCCTCAAAACATGAAGAGAAATAATGTTAGGTTATTTCTCTTCATGTAAATTATGTTGATATTGTTATTAATTTAATTATAAATTTCCCAAATTATTCCTCAAATCACTACTTTAATGTTCTGGAAATGATGCGTGTCAAGTGTCCAACAAGAGTTTATGATTGCCAGTTTATTTTCTTAAGCTGTCTAAGGAAATTACATGTTAAATTTAAATATTAGCAGTGAATGTCTTTTAGAAAAACAACAAAGATAATAATACTTTTATAATGTTTTTGCAGGAATATAAATTTATATATATAATATACAAGATATTTTTGCATTGTGACAGGTTTCCTGTTCCAGATTTGAGACGGACACTCAACCTGGACAAGTCTTGGTGGCAACGTACTCTCCGTGATGATGTACTGATTATTGAACTGGAACAGGCAAAGTTCCAGACATTGTTAACAGTAGGCCAGTCATTGCAGTCCTTTGAGTTTACAGCTAATGAAGTTCATGGTCAGTTAATATTTGGTTAAAGTTTTATTTGGTTTTCAAGTTTTAGGTCTCAAGAATATAGAAGTTAGTGTCAAATCCATCATATGGCGAGTGACATTTTGTGATCGCAATGTTGAGGCATTTGGAAGTATCACCAGCTTTATTTAACAGATTTTAGAATATTAAATGTTTGTGGACTTTTACTTGCTTAAAAATGTTATCACAAAATATGAAACATTGCCATAATGAAACTGAATACCATTTATGGAAATTTAAACTTTGGTACCGAAGTGCAATTTTTGGTGCAAGCTGTGTATTAATAGAATGGACATATTTTTTGTTCATTGACCATATGGTCAAATATGAATAAGTTGATCCTGAATCCTTGTTAGTGTGACTTTTAATGAAAGTAGGTCATATATCAAGACATTCACAAACTTCAGTCATAACTGTTTTTATATAAAGCACTGACTTTTGTGATTTTTAAAATACATATACAGATAATCTACTTCGATTTTCACATATATATTGCAAATGTTGTTGCTGTGTAGCTCTTTTTTGACTTTCAGTTTTGTATATCGGTCCCAAATCAGTTTTAGTATGATAACACAAGTGCTGTTACATGTGTGTTAGTAATATTTGAAACACATTATGAATATCTTATGTTGATGACTAGGTTATATTTTTCCTATTTTGCAGATTCTAGTATTTATGACCAGTAGTACATTTGAGATTAAATATGGTCCATCATTTGTCCGTAAGCACACATTTGTTTTTCCTGCTCCTCTTGAAGAAATGGGAGAACTTGCTGTGAAACCTTTATGCATAACTTCAACCCAAGGTTAATTAGTCCTCAGTGAAAATGGTGCTACTTAGACATCCAATATGGCAACTACAGCAACCATTTCGCTTATGTTAATCACCTCTCCTTCTGAATGAATGGCTACATGTGCTTTTCAGCAAATGACTTCTTATGATATCCAATTGGTCTTAAATGAAAATGTTGGCAATATTAAATCTGGTATGACCACCACTATGGCCAATTTGAAAATCCTGTTTTTGCTCTAGATTAAGAGACTTTCAGGATTCAGAAGTTAAAAAGAATAAATGGCTTTAAATTTGATTCCTGGAAATTCTTTTTGGCCAGTAAAATATCAGTCATTTTAAAGGGTTCATCTTTAATGCAGTTATGACACATATTAAATTTGTAAGTTTCTAGGATACATACCCAACTACAGCACTCACTGACTATAAGGCCCTTCATTAAAACATGGTTCCTGTTTATAAGGCAGGTATTGTCTTTGATATCATTTCATCTAGTAGGAGTAAAACTATATGTATCATATACTTCATTATAAGGCTTCCTTGGACAGTGTATTAGGGATTACTGTATTATGTACTTCATTATAAGGCTGTATAATATGTAGCTTCCTTGGACAGTGTATTAGGGATTACTGTATCATGTACTTCATTATAAGGCTGTATAATATGTGGCTTCCTTGGACAGTGTATTAGGGATTACTGTATCATGTACTTCATTATAAGGCTGTATAATATGTGGCTTCCTTGGACAGTGTATTAGGGATTACTGTATCATGTACTTCATTATAAGGCTGTATAATATGTGGCTTCCATGGACAATGTATTAGGGATTACTGTGTCATGTACTTCATTATAAGGCTGTATAATATGTGGCTTCCTTGGACAGTGTATTAGGGATTACTGTATTATGTACTTCATTATAAGGCTGTATAATATGTGGCTTCCTTGGACAGTGTATTAAGGATTACTGTATCATGTACTTCATTATAAGGCTGTATAATATGTGGCTTCCTTGGACAGTGTATAATGAGGGATTATTGCATCATGTACTTCATTATAATATGCGGCTTCCATTATTAGCATTTAATAATGGATTACTATAATTGACAAACAGCACCAACATGTTTTACCTTTGTATACCCATAAGAGCTAAAACCAGGAATGAGATACACACAGTAAACCTGAAAGCACAGGCGAATTATATACAGTGATGACTGATTAAAATAATGATTTTAGATACAAATATCAACGGTCAAAGTCGTTGACTAAAAAAAGTAAAATGTGTTTTGCATATTGACTTTAGTCCTTGAGCACATACCTTGACCCATTTTTGTGGAGGGCTTGACCATCAGGTATTATAAAAAGTTATTAATTTTAGGGTTTTAAAAAAGTCAAAGGTCAAGGTCACTATAGCTCAGAAAAAGTAACTTTGCAAACAAAACTATAGTTCCAAAGTGAGTTCCTTGAGCACACTTTGTGGAAAGCTTGCACTTGAGGTAGTAAACAGAATATCCTGTCAAAGGTCAGGGTTATGGTAACTCTAATATAAACATATTGGCTTATGCACATTAAGTTTAGTTCAAGACTAAATATTTTGTCCAAAGGCTGATATCTGCTTTCCTTGAGAAATATTGAACAAGGTATGGGCATAATTTCTCTCATACTCTTTGCTTGGCAACTGCAGTCAACCATTAAACAAAGTATGGACATATAGCGTGTCATGGAACTGAATACTCTTATCATTTGCTAGCTGGCTTGTTATAATAGTTTATAATGGAACAAATGACTGGTTCTCTGTTTCAGGAGACTTTGCACATTAGCTAAGCTTCTGAAACTAGGACTAGACTATACATGGCTAGTAATCATGTCATCTTTGTGATAAATGTGTAAATCGGTTCATTTGGAGAAAACAAATATGAAAGTCACTCAATGAGATATATGTGCCATAAGAGAATTATGTGTGTTAACTTGGATAAAATGTATATTACATGATGAGATTCAGTGGAATACCTATTTGAGTAATTCAGCAATATTATTTGATACTCGTATCCCATGTTCATTTTTCATTTCTCTGATGTTTATTGAAAACAATCTTAGGATATGAAATCATATGCATCTTGTATGTATATATATATATATATATATATATATATATATATATATATATATATATATATATTATTTTTTAGGCTCCCTCAAATTGTCCTCCAGCACAGAGCCACAGAGATTTGCCCATGTGTGTGGAGATGGAGGGGAGGATGGGTTCAATAGGCCCAGGTGTGTTTAAGATCAGGATTTTTAACATGGCTATTTATAGTTTTGTATTTTGGTGCAGGTTTGTAACTCCTCTGCAGGTTGAACAGTATTGTGGTGTATCACAAAAATCTCACACATTATTTATCAGAGATAAAAGGACTGTCACTAAAAACATCACATAAATCTCACATCAGTTATCAGAGATAAAAGGACTGTCACTAAAAACATCACAAATCTCACATCAGTTATCTGAGATAAAAGAACTGTCACTAAAAACATCACATAAATCTCACACATCATTTATCTGAGATGAAAGGATGACACTAGAAACATCATCAACATTTAACAAATCATTTATCTGAAAGGAAAAGGATGACACTAGAAACATCACAAAAATCTCACACATCATTTATCTGAGATGAAAGGACTGACACTAGAAACGTCAATGAGATATGTATGCCATAAGAGAATTATGTGTGTAAACTTAGATAAAATGTAGGTTACATAATGAGATTCAGTGGGATACCTATTTGAGTCGTCCAGCAATGCAGAAATATAATTTAGAGAGTTTAAAAATCAAAGTGCCTAGAGTCTGATTTTACGATCATGGTACTCTGCCAAACATCACATCAGACACTATTGTATGTGGTTATTGCTTTCAGCTATCCCCCCTTCCACCAGTGTTTACATTGATATCATAATTTATACTCAGCTGATATAATTTCTTACCTTCCCCCAGAAGAAAAAAAATATGTGATATAGGCTCAGTTATAAGACCCTTCCCCACCACACAACATTTTAGAGCTGCATAAGAGCTAATTTCTCTCCTATAAGGTATTTTCCTACATGACAGAGTGTATTTTCCTATATGACAGGGTGTATTTTCCTATACGACAAGGTGTATTTTTCTATATTACAGGGTGTATTTTCCTATATGACAGGGTGTATTTTCCTATACGACAAGGTTTATTTTTCTTTATTACAGGGTGTATTTTCCTATAAGACAGGGTGTGTTTTCCTATAAGACAAGGTGTATTTTTGTATAAGACAGGGTGTGTTTTCCTATATGACAGGGTGTGTTTTCCTATAAGACAGGGTGTATTTTTGTATAAGACAGGGTGTGTTTTCCTATATGACAGGGTGTATTTTCCTATAAGACAGGGTGTATTTTCCTATAAGACAGGGTGTGTTTTCCTATAAGACAAGGTGTATTTTTGTATAAGACAGGGTGTGTTTTCCTATATGACAGGGTGTGTTTTCCTATAAGACAGGGTGTATTTTTGTATAAGACAGGGTGTGTTTTCCTATATGACAGGGTGTATTTTCCTATAAGACAGGGTGTATTTTCCTATACGACAAGGTTTATTTTTCTATATTACAGGGTGTATTTTCCTATATGACAGGGTGTATTTTCCTATACGACAAGGTTTATTTTTCTATATTACAGGGTGTATTTTCCTGTATGACAGGGTGTATTTTCCAATAAGACAGGGTGTATTTTCCTATAAGACAGGGTGTGTTTTCCTATAAGACAGGGAGTATTTTTGTATAAGACAGGGTGTGTTTTCCTATATGACAGGGTGTGTTTTCCTATAAGACAGGGTTGTATTTTTGTATAAGACAGGGTGTGTTTTCCTATATGACAGGGTGTGTTTTCCTATAAGACAGGGTGTATTTTTGTATAAGACAGGGTGTGTTTTCCTATATGACAGGGTGTATTTTCCTATAAGACAGGGTGTATTTTTGTATAAGACAGGGTGTGTTTTCCTATATGACACTGTGTATTTTTGTATAAGACAGGGTGTGTTTTCCTATAAGACAGGGTGTATTTTTGTATAAAACAGGGTGTGTTTTCCTATAAGACAGGTTATATTTTCCTATAAGACAGGGTTAATTTTCCTATAATACATTGTGTATTTTCAGAAATATAAAGACAAATCCAGTGCAGTATATGATTCTATTATTGTGAATTATACCCCAAATAAGTTGACAATGTACATTTGGTCCATCTTTGTATAATAAACTTCCCTACAGATCCATCAAACTTGATATTTTCAGACCATTTTTATAAATCCATGACATTTGCTAAATGTCATTTACTAATATAGAATAGTAACACAGAATGAGCTGATTCACAACATACAGAAGTATGCGAATTACACACATTTTACAAATAACAATGAAAGTGAAGTCCATATTTTATGAATCACAGTATTCTGTATATGTCACTGTCTAATGAATACTTGCCATAACATGTGGTGTCAGATAAAATACCGTTTTGGACTCCCAACCTACCCCACCCCCAGAAAAAAACAACATTGTCATGTTTTAAAAAGAACAATTTTCTGGATGTTCTGAACTCAAAGTTTTTCAATAACAAGAAACCCCAATATTTCTTGACCACCACAAAGGATTGTGAAGAGTAAACAGTCAAAGCTAAACCTGACCTGAGTAATAAAAGCATGGTTGGCAGAGAAAAACAACTACCTTTCAGAGGTTTCTCAATTAGCTGACAATACATAGGGTGATAGTCATGTCAGATTCTGCTTTGGAGAAAGTCCCTTGAAAAAATTTACATAGGAAATACACAAAGTTGAACAACCCGATTCATTTGAAGTTAAGTACATCAGTCAATGAGATATGCTAAAACAAGACATGTTATTACACATCACTGGATTGAATGAGAATCTTGATGCCAACTTTAATCAATTTTGTTATCAGCTGCAACATTTCTTTGAAGTCTGATTTTTTACTTCAGATATAAAATACAAAGCACAGTTATTCAACAGTGTTCAGGTGCAATTCATTTTTGAAGAGTATGTTCAAGAAGCAATACACTATCATCAATCTAGGTTGACAGAGTTTTACTTTGTCAAGCACAGCAGCAAAGAGGAGAATTATTTGCACATGCATCAAACATCTTATTGACATTAATCATGTAAAAAAATAGGACATCCATCACTGTCTTTTAGATAGCATCACAAAAGTCTGACCTTTTATCACTAAAGTATCATGTATACATTTGTGCCACAAATTCTATGGATAGCGAGGTGATAATGAAATTAGCAACAAAATTGAAGATAATTCTTTTTCTGTCTTTGTACTCACCTCTTGATGATTAGTAATAATCTGTATTAAAAAAGAAGGGGGGGGGGAGATGTAATACCATTAAATCAGAGCAGGGTGAAGTTAACTTCACATTTTGGGACTGTTTAGGTGAAGGACAGATTCTAAGGTGAGTATTTCACCCAAATCAGCCGATAGTTCAGACCCGGTAAGTATTTAGATTCTACAAAATATGTACTTTGTCGAACAGCTGATGAGCAAGCAGATGGCTCATCATTCTAAACACAACAGACCTGTATATTTCTTTTAATTGGAGAAATAGATACTTATGTTATGAATCTTGAGCAGTAATGCAAATCAGTAAATAAAGCTGCTTTTGGCATTCAATCTGTGTCATAGCTTTTGAATCCAGTGAATACTGATGCCAGATTCTGTATTTATTATGTGTGCCATTAAATTTTTATAGGGTTGCCATGCATTTCTACCAGAAGGCCCCCATATCTGAACTAGAGGAGGATCAATTTTGCTATGACAGCACACCCTTGGACTCACTTAATGGGGTCTGTGACTTCAAGAAGGCTGAACCTTCACCCTTCTCCTCCAAGAAAAATATGTATGCCAAGGAGGAAACAGATAAAAGTTCGCTGCAAACTGAGGAGGTATGGTTTATAATGTATTGAATAGAATGAAGTCCTACATAAAAATGGGGCATGTGAGGTCAGAGGTTTATTTCCAAATCTAAAATAAAAGACAAACATAGCACAATTACCTGAAGGACAATTTGATTGCATATAAGACAATTTTATACATATATAGAAGACTTAGTATGACTTGTTAACATATTGAGATAAACTTGTTTGCACATACATGCATTTACATATATATAAGTATCTTAACTCAGTAATACAGCAGCCCACAATGAGATGTCCTAAACAATTAACCAAATAGCTTGCCTTCAAAATTGTATAACACACAGTACAGATTGGTTATGGTTTACAATAGTATCAATAAAGAACTTGTATATTATTCACAATAGTATCATAGAAGGACTTGTATATTATTCACAGTAGTATCATAGAAGGACTTGTATATTATTCACAATAGTATCATAGAAGGACTTGTTTATTATTCACAATAGTATTATAAAAGGACTTGTATATTATTCACAACAGTATCATAAAAAGAATTGTATATTATTCACAATAGTATTGCAAAATGTTACCACTAAGACACTTTAAAAGAAAAAGAGAATTAAAAACACAAAATGGGACACTGTGTACAAAAAATCTTATCAACAATTACTGTGGTTAAAAAATGACTTGTGAAAGCTCAGCCCTATTTTAGTTCAGTACATTTTGTCAGAGGGACCCTGAGTGGCCGAGTGGTCTTAAGCACTCTCCATTATAGATCATTGCCATCTCACCTCTGTCTGCATGGGTTTGAGTCTCGGATTCGGCCATTGTGGGTATGTGAGAAAGCTTGCCAGTAACTTCTCATGGGTTGGTGGTTCTTTCCAGGGTTTTCCCCTCGAGTTCTTCCTCCACCATTAATACTGGCCTCCATGTATAACCTATCTTGTGCTGAAAAATGGCATTTAACCCTACATACAACAACAGCAAAAACAACAAAATTTTGTCAGTACAATACATGAATGTTATGCTGGTAAATTTTCCATTTGACTATTTGCTTGTCACAACAGACCTTGCTGAAATCTGTTTTAGGTCCTGCCAATGCACATTTAGATAAGAAAGTCTTTTATAATATAAAATTCTATGAAGTTTTACACAGCAAGTATATTGTAAAATAATCAAAAATTTGAGCAAATTCAGAGCAGTAAATTCTGACCTATTACAAAATGACTGTCAGTTGGCTATATTTTATTTCTGTTTGTGAAAACAATACCAACATTATCCACATTATCTAACAGTGGGTAACCAATCACACCACTTCTTACTTTATAGCCATTGGTTGTAGCTACCCACTTCATATCTCAATTTATTTCCAAGCTTCCATTTTGGTTGTAACCACTCACACCACATTTCATTTTATAACCAGGCTTCTATTGGTTGTAACTATCAACACCACATTTCCATTTATAGCCAGGCCCTTTTTAGTTGTAACTAGCCACACCGCATCTCAGTGTCACTCAGCTTCCATTGGCTGTAACTACCCACACTACATTTCATTTATAGCCAGGCTCCCATTGGTTGTAACCACCCACACCTTATATTCATTTATAGCCAGGCCCTCGTTTGTTATAACTACTTAAACCACATCACAAAATATAGTCGGGCTCCGTTTGGTTGTAACTATCCACACATCTTAGTTTATATCTGGACACTTAGTAGTCATAACTATCCACACATCTGACCGTATAACCAGGTTTCTATTGGTTGTAACTACCCACACCACACTTCATTTTATAGCTGGGCTTCCATTGGTTGTACCATATTTCCATTTTTAGCCAGGCCCTCATTGGTTACAACTACCTAAGCCATATGTTAGTGTATTTCCAGTCTACTCAAACCACATCTCCATCTATAGACAGGGTATAATTATATACAATAGAATATAAATTGGTTATAATTAGCACACTATATCTCCATGTATCACCAGGCTCCCACTGGATGTAACTACCCACACCACATCTGACTGTATAACCAGGATCTTTTTGGTCATAACTACCCACACCACATCTAAGTTTATAGCCAGGCTTCCACTATTTATAACTACCCACACAACATGTAAATGTATAACCAGGTTCCATCAGTTGTAACTACCACATTACATTTCATCTCAGTTTATAGCAAGGCTCCTATTGATTGTAGCCTCTCACGTATTTCATTGTATAGCTAGGCCTCCATTGGTTGTTGCCTCCCACGCATTTCATTGTATAGCTAGGCCTCCATTGGTTGTTGCCTCCCACGCATTTCATTGTATAGCTAGGCCTCCATTGGTTGTTGCCTCCCACGCATTTCATTGTATAGCTAGGCCTCCATTGGTTGTTGCCTCCCACGCATTTCATTGTATAGCTAGGCCTCCATTGGTTGTTGCCTCCCACGCATTTCATTGTATAGCTAGGCCTCCATTGGTTGTTGCCTCCCATGCATTTCATTGTATAGCTAGGCCTCCATTGGTTGTTGCCTCCCACGCATTTCATTGACTAGCCAGGTTCCATTGGTTGTAGGTAAGTTTGATTTGGACTTTTAATGTAGCGTAAATTAAAATTTTTTCAGTCATATTGCTATGATGTTTGCAGTGTGGCAGTTTATAGTGATGTCTAGCACTGGGGCATCATGCCACAGACATGTAGCATGATGTCCAACCCAGTCACATTATCCTGACATCTGGCTGACCAGTCCTAACACTAACCTCATAATGCTGAGTGCCAAGCGAGGCAGCTGTTAGTACCATTTGTTTAAGTCTTTGGTATGACTCAGCCGGAAATCGAACCCACGACCTCCCACATCCAAGGCGGATCCTCTAACGACTAAGCCATCAGAGTGGTCTGGTTGTAAGTAATGAAAAAATGAGGCACTAAGTAATATTGTTTCATAGGTTGGAAACATGAGAAACTTTAATTGCTTTAAAGGGTGAAGGGTTTGGATTAATAACATGAAATGAAACATGTACAATTTCTATATTCACTCAAAGTCTAAGAAAATGAATTCAATTTAACACATAAAAACACAAAGAATATGTTCATCGTTCAGCATATTTCTTTGATATCACAAAATGTATAATTTTTAGCATCATTTAGCTCATTTAAATATTTTTCATTGATATTACATGGTTTAATATTTATGCATTTTCACAGATATGGCTGCAAGTAGTTTTGTGAAAGTACAATTAGATTTTCCTTGGTTCTTGCCCCTTGGACAAGTGGTACTTAAGATCACATATCTACACTATAAACCTTATTTATGCTAAACACAGCTTTGGCAACAGCTTAGAAAAGAACAATGTTTTGTTTTAAAGGAATGGAACATTATTTCCTTCATTTGTTGTGTGTTTAAATTGGTATCATGCAAACCATAGCAAGTTTGCAAATTAATTTGGCATTTGTCATGTACATTTTAAAAGCTAGTTATTCATTCAAGTACTTTGAAAATAATTTTTAAAAATTCTGTATTGTCCAAAGTGTCAAAAAGTAATTGCATTAAAAATGAGTCAAGAAAATATTTTTCTTAGCAGTCTTTCACATGTATCAGGATTCATCATAATCCAAAACACTCCATATTGCAGGAACAAAAGTTTAAGTTATTACATTACCAACTGAGCAAATAAAAAAATTTTTCAATGCTGGCCGGTGTAGAACAGGAAGAAGAATTCCAGTTATCTTCCTTTTGCCCTTTCTAGCTAAACAATTTAAAAATTGCGCCATTAATTTTAATAACCTGGTGCAAATCCATTGTAAATTTTAAACCATTGTATCATCTGTCCCAGAGATACCACTGAATATTGCATCAACTTGCATTGGTGTAATTCTGTCTGTTCAGGAATGGTCATTTTGATAGTTCCAGTTATTTTTTTCAAATGCAACTATTTCTAGAAAATACATCGTATGTTGATTTTTGAATATGCTGTGTCCAAGTTAGTGCCTAACATAAGTCAAATAGTCTTGATGCATCTTATAACTAATGCATTTAATTTCATCAGTAATGTTGAAAAGTAAAGAAGTTTATAAGAAACATATATAGTGATACCTTTAAATAGCTTTCTTTTTAAAGTTGCTGCAAATTGTGCAATTTTCAATGGACAAGAAAGTTTAGTCATATTCATAAAGATGAAAACAAGGAGTGATACATGCTTTTGCTTCATATTGTAGACTGTTAATCTGTGTAATTTCATGGTTGTTATTAACAGAGTACTCATTTTGATGAATTTCATGGTTGTTGTTAATTGCGTACTCATTTTGATGAAATTCATGGTTGTTGTTAATTGCGTACTCATTTTGATGAATTTCATGGTTGTTAACTGAGTGCTCATTTTCATGAATTTCATGGTGTTGTTAACTGAGTACTCATTTTGATGAATTTCATGGTTGTTAACTGAGTGCTCATTTCATGAATTTCATGGTGTTGTTAATTGAGTACTCATTTTGATGAATTTCATGGTTGTTAACTGAGTGCTCATTTTCATGAATTTCATGGTGTTGTTAACTGAGTACTCATTTTGATGAATTTCATGGCTCATTTTCATGAATTTCATGGTGTTTTTAATTGAGTACTCATTTTGATGAATTTCATGGTTGTTAACTGAGGGCTCATTTTCATTAATTTCATGGTATTGTTAATTGAGTACTCATTTTCATGAATTTCATGGTTGTTACAAACCACAAAATAAATTGTCAATGTAAAATGCCATGTCATTAATGCCTGGACATATCCAAATAGTATATAACAAAGTCAAATTAAACAAAATGTAATATTTTGCTCTGAAAATTGATATCCACGCAAAAAATAAAGTGCAGGTTTTTTGTTAAACATGAATGACCTTTATCCATTGTGGTGCCTTGGCATAGCATATAACAAAACATGGTGTTTATCATTCTCTTAACAGATGGTTTTACCAGCAGACAAGGAAGAATTGAGAGAGTTTCAAGAGAAGTCCCTTTCCAACACCAAGATGAGTCTTGACATCAGTCTACCTAATGTCTGCCTCTTTCTGCCTAGCAAACAATTTTATGAAATCCTCTATAATAGGTCAGTCATCATTCTGTTCTGTCTTTGTGTCTTAACCAAAGTTACTTATAACATATCAGTAGGTGCTTCTGTGTCATCTAGAATTTGTAGGGACAATCAATGCACATGCATTCCAGACTTGCAGGTTGTTGGTATATCTCTACTTTGCGATTGGGGTAGTGTATTGGATTCATCTTGTTCATTAATTTGTGCATCATATTTGTCTTTAACTTTAATACTTATTGCAGCGTGCCAACAGAGACTACATTATTCAGTTTGTATCTTCAGATTTGTGTTTAAAGACATCACTGGGTTGCTTTGACTTGCATTTCAAGGTTTGCATTTCAAGGTTTATTCAGCATTCAGGGCTCACTATGTTATAATAATTAAAGCTGGCTGCCTGGTGGCCCAATTTTCTATTATCAGCCACAGAATTTTTATTTTGAAATATCTCTGTCTAAAATTTGTTTTGGAGGAAGTTTTCCTCATACCATTTATATCCATGAGATGTATCTTGATCAAAACCATATCTTTGCCTTTTTCCTTACTGGAAGATATCTTGATTATACAGACTTGACTTGATTATTTATATGCATTTTAGGCTTAAGAAGCATTTAGATTCTTCAATACAAGTGCATCATTGAAGAACAAAGGGAGTTGACAGGTCCTCCATATATATATATATATATATATATATATATATATATTGTGCATTTAATTGTTTTCATTGGACAATGGGGCCTGAGAATCTTCTGCCAATGTATACTTTATGTCAATGTAGTCTATTGTTTAAGCTAAATTACTTTTTGGATGACTTCTGTGAACTAAATCATTTCTTGTATAGCATCTAATTTCATGCATTTTATTGAAGGCTTTTCCGGTTAAACACACCTGGGACACAGGAAAGGCACTTTAAATGTGGAGTAGTTACCCATTGATGCAATTTAGAATTCTTATCATTTTCATATAAACTCTGAGTAGTTAGTACTCTGGTATATATTTTAATAAAACTGCCTTCTTTGGGTATTATGTATGTTTTAAAATGGAACAGCCCTAAAAGGGTAGATATTTTTTAAACGTTTTCAGTATTCTAGATCGTTGACTTAGGTCTGCTTGATAAATTTGCTGCAATAGTTTATCATCCTGTAAAACAGAACTTTAATTTGTAATGAAATTAACTGAAGGTATCCTATTATTATCAAGTCCTTTTATTAAAAAATACCTTTATCACATAATTATTATTATTTTACATATTTTCTTCCATGTTGTTTCAAATCCTGTTTTTGGATTGTATTATTTTGTATTGCATTTATATTCTTTCTCTTTAGATTGAATAATGACTTGCTTCTATGGGAACCAACTGCACCTTCTCCAGTGCATATTTCCGACCAGTATGGCAGTGGTCAGTATCTGACTGACCTTAATGTCTTTCCTCAGTATCCAGAGACATTTGAGATGGCCAAGTCGGTCATCCACTATAATGGTATGTTTTAGAGCTATAGCAATACAGCAGAATGTATTGCAGTAAACCTGTGATGAGAGACCACCCTTTCTGCCAACAAAACATGGTCTCTCGAGATAGGTGGTCCCTCATAACAGGTTTGTATGAAAAGACCAGTCTCCAAGGTCCAGTTTTAGAACAATATAAAGGAAACTAACCACAATCACAGTACATATATTCTATTCTTTATTAAAATGTTTGCTAAAAAATTGTATGCATTCATCTGAAAACAAAATTATACCGCAACAAAGATATACTTGACATTTGAAGATCACATATACATGTATTAGCATATGAAATCATTTTTGATTTACTTCTTGTCCTTTATAACACTAAATTTGTTTTAAACAATGTTTAAATTGCTATCTTGTGAGAGATCAGCTCCTTTTCACTTCTTTCATTTACAAAAACTATTTTCTTCAGCGTTAAAATTTGTCTATTTTTATTTGGAGGTATTTCCATTGTTATTATTTGGTGTTAATGTTATTAGTAGCATGTAAACAACTATAGTCACATGATACTGGCAACAGTATCATAGTTAATTGTTTTTTTGTCAATCAGATATAGATTAATTGAGGACTAACATTTGTGTACATATGTTGTATTTTCTAGCTGGATGGGACTGATGCATTTATTTCATAACATGTGATTTATACTTGAATTTATGGATTTTTGATATACATGTACAGTACATAATGGATCATGGATTATATTACACAAATGTATACTGCACTGGTGGCCTTTTGGTTAGAGCATCCACCTCGTATGCAGGAGGATGTGGGTTCAATCCCTGGCTGAGTCATACCAAACACTTAGACAAATGGTACTAACAGCTGCCTCACTTGGCACTCTGCATTAAGAGGTTAGTTTTAGGACTAATCGGCCTGTTGTCAGGATAATGTGTACATGATGCTACATGTCTACAGCATAATGCCTCAGTGCTAGACATCAGTTTAAACTGCCACACTGCAGACCTTGTAGCGATATGATTGAAAAATTGTTAAAGCTTCGTTAAAAATCCAAATCACACACACACACGCACATTTGAACAAAAGCCAAAATAGAACAAAGTTTCAAAATGTCCCATGTTTCAGAGTCAGATTCTGACTCGGATGTGGATGCCCCCTACTATAGTATCCATGACAGCCGATACCATAGACAACAGAGGCAGCCTCGACAGCAGCTGAGTAAACTGTGTCTGGCCCTCAACATTGGCAAGGGGCGACTTACTGCTTTTACAGATTGCAAGGTAAGGTACCCACCAAGAAAATGTATTTTTGAATTAGAATATAAAAACTTATTTTCATATCAGTTCTGAAATTAGACCCTTCTCTTTAGTAATCACTACATTTCACTGCTCCTAATCATTCAATGAAACTGTAATCATGTCCTCCAAAATCATAATAATTTATACTATGTTAAATATATTAGTAAGTTAGTCATAATCAGGAGAGTTTTCTGAAATCGTATTATTACTTTTCCAATGAAGTTGAATTGGGATGTAACATTTTGGTTGTTCATTTATGTATTGGTTCTTCACATATTAATGTTCCTTCATTCATTCCTCCTTTTATTCATTAGACCCTCAATATCTTAGACCCTATTTTACATACACTCGCGAAAACTAGAATGTGGATGCATGTCAGGATGAGTAACTAAACCATACCAACACTAGGTAACTATGACCTAATTTTTATGCTTGACTGAATTTATGTATATTTGATTTGTATTTTGTCTTTGACATTTGTACCTGATTGAGGATAAAATTCTGACCTACATGACTACTTGTTTAAATTTAGCTATCGCTATGTCCATCAATCTGACTAATTGTCCATGAACATTTATGTTTTTGGAGCGGATTTCTCAAACCAGCCAAGACATTTCAGCTGAATTTGATACATTTTGTCAAGCCAGTTTTGTAAGGGGGTCTTTTGATCCTTATAATTTGCTGCATTTAGTATTTATATGTTACCATGGAAACCTCGGTGCAAGTTGGTGTATCTTATAGTTATCAGCAATAAAAAAAAATTATATATATATATATATATATATATATATATATATATATATATATATATATATATATATATATATATATATATATATATATATTGACAAATCTTTGTTTGAGCTATTTCTTGAAGTATTATAATGACTTTTTTATTCTTTCCACAAGGTAGATCATATCAGCACATTAACATCAATTCTGCATTAAATATGCGGACCAGTAATTGTAGATTGTTTGTACTTATGAAAAATCTTGTCAACTTTGGGATCATAAATAAGATCATAGGTCAAGATTATTGTGATTGAAGGAAAAAAAATGATTTCCACGAAATAAAATAAGTACTACCACTACCACATATATCTGGTCCAGAATTCAGTGGATGGTATAAAGCCTATTGATTTTGGGTAAAAGGTCAAGGTCACTGAAAGAAAAATGGTTTCCATTCAACATTAGCTCTATGACTTAGACCTGGGCTGAATTTTGTGCATGATGTACTGCTGGTAAGAAGTATATTCCTTTTTTGGTTGAAAGATCAGTGGTCATGTTTAGTGTGACTAAAAAAATCTTTTTTTAGATCACATACCTTAACCAAAGTGTGTGAGGGCTTGCATGTTAGGTCTTGAAGAGACCTATTGATTTTAGGTTTAAAAAGGTCAATGGTCAGGGTCATTGTAACTCAAACAATAATGGACTTTGCAGAATAATTTTGGATTGTCAACCATGAGTGATAAATACATTTTGCTGGATCAAAAATTGCCTTCTCTTCACCTCCACCTCCTTTAATGTTGTTCTTGTTGCTAACAATAATTAACTTTCATTTTTATTTAAAGCAACAGTGTAGTTTTAGTTTCATGTTATCATTTCTATGTGCAGAGCATAGTGTTTACCATGTTCACTGTTACATCCCATTTTGCCAATTGTGAAATTTGTTTCTGTTGGTAGCGTATGAGACACCTAATGGATTGAATTGAAATTTACTACAAGATTTACATTTAGACATCATTTGTCAAGTTCACTTTCAACCATTTTCTCCCAAAATGTAGCAGAGTGTAGCCTATTATAACTTCAGACTTTGACCTTTTTTCTATGATATTATAGGAATTTATGTGGTTTTAACACATTTCTTGTTTCACTCCTTAAAGATCTTAAACAGTTGGTCAGCAGTCCCATATTATTACAACTTGGCATATTTTAGTATAGTTTAAAATATCTGAACATTGCTTGCTCAGAATTAACATTTTGCTATACAATATATGCTTCTGTATAAGTTGGTTCCAAAGGCAAACAACATAGATCATATTCTACCATTGCATAGAGTGCCAGCAGATCCACCGCTCAAAATTAACAAGCTAAAATACCTAACAGTGACTACACTTATTTATGTCGCTAAGACATTTTAGCAATTAAATTTGTTAAGGACCTACAACATGTACACTATGTACTAGAAATATTTATTGATAGGAAAGATGAAAAATTCTATGACTATATGGATTTGATATAATTGCACAGGTGGCTTACACAATATTGGTATTTGTTCTGCCTTCCTGCTTTGCCGTGACCTGACATTTTACTCTAAGGCGAGACTGCCATTTAACGCGGGTGCCGGGGAGACTGCGACAACACAGCCTAGTGTAGTCAAAGTTACCTTTGGTCCCGACCAATCAAATAGCCCGACCCTCGGGCATTAACTGGTCGCGAAAGCACATAGTTGCTCATGCGACCTTAATTCATATTAAAAAAAAAAAAGCAGATCCGTCAGGCTCTGTGTTGCTGGTTTTACTGATTACACCTTAAAAACACTGCATCTGGGTCTATGTAGTTTGGAATTGGACTTGTGAATATATGCAGTATTTGCACAAAGTCAAAATTTCTCTTTATATGCTGTAAAATTATGGCAAGCAAAATTTAACTTTCCTAAGAAAATTGTCAACATATTGCAGACAACCAGACATGGGATTTTTTTCTCTCTTTGTGAAGTCTCAGCAGGCTAAATACTGATCTATGTCTATAATTTTGATTGGTTTGATTGTTATGAAGATGTGTATGTATTTTGTTTTAGAGCTCTGATGGACAGGATGTAGAAGGTTCACATGGGGAGATTTTGCTACAGATTAATGAGGCATTACTGTTTGTTGCATCCTGTCACAATGGAGACCCAGGCCTGCAGTACATTTGTGTCGCCGCCAATGTGGGAGAGCTCTACCATAAAGGTAATTACAGTCTAGCCTTGTGCTTATTTTGTTTAATTATCTGGCTATCACTATAATTACCATATATGCTCAAAAACTGAGCCATATTATAGACAACAGAGATCCTGATCTGCTGTATCATAATGCACATGCAGATTAGGGTCTTTATCATTTGTTCTACTGTCCCAACAAACTGCACTGAACCAGATCAGCTGGTGAATTGTGCATGGCAAATATGGGTATATCCAGTTTGCAGTTAGACATCTTATAAGTGCATATATATGGTAGGAACACTCATCTTATAAGTGCATATATATGGTAGGAACACTCATCTTATAAGTGCATATATATGGTAGGAACACTCATCTTATAAGTGCATATATATGGTAGAAACTCTCATAAGTGCATATATATGGTAGGAACAACTCATAAGTGCATATATATGGTAGGAACACTCATCTTATAAGTGCATATATATGGTAGGAACACTTGTCTTATAAGTGCATATATATGGTAGGAACACTTGTCTTATAAGTGCATATATATGGTAGAAATACTCATCTTATAATGCATATATATGGAAGGAACACTCATCTTATAAGTGTATATATATGGTAGAAACACTCATAAGTGCATTTATATGGTAGGAACAGTATGATTAATTGCATGATGATTGAACAAAATGTTTAATTTCTTTTTTTACATTCATGGTAAGAATGTGGATGCCAAGAAGTTCATCTTTACTAAAAGACTCCATCGAGTTACTGTATCAGTGCATTGTAATGTGAGGATTGTGAGAGAATTTATCAAAGTTATGCAGTGTAGCATTAGAATGTATGGTAAATTTTATGTCATTCTGATGCAATTATGATTTCATTTTCCTGCTTGATGATTAATTGGAAAGATCAAAATGGCCATTTGCAATAAGAATTGAATGATTGCCAAAGACAATAAAATGGAACTAAATATAATATTCAATACCTTGTGAAATCATCAGTTTACCACATCTGTAAATTCACATCACATTCTTCCATCATATTACAGTACCAGTCCTAATTAAATGTAATAGAGAGGAAAAGTTCACTCAGCAACTTAAATGTTTCTTGATGTATAAAGTGAGAGGAATACGTGATTTTCAATAGAAATGGTTAAAGATTCATTAACAATCCTAATGAAGTTATTTTATCAAAAAAGGGTATCATTTATTTTATGTTTCTGTGTAAGATATAAGGTGATTGTATCATTTCTAGTGGGGTTCTGTGTAATTAATTTTCTCATAGGACACATTTTTCAGAGCCTGATGCAACAAAATGCACATAAAGTTTAGAATTTTTCTTTGTAAATTGTTTTGATCCTTGGTTGTACAGAAGAGCATTGATCACTGTATAGAAACTAAAATACAAGATTCTACGATGAAGATGAGAAATAAAACAAAGAACCAAGTCTATTTACCAAAATACAAAATTATTATCCAATTTCATAAGTGAACTTTTTATTTTGTTTCACAATGGGTGCCAGTACTACTGTAACAGACAAACTGTAGTTATCAAAAAGAGATCCTTTGAATTTGTCTCATGAGAATATTTACAGTGTTTGAATTCTAAATATTATATATCAATTTAGCCATGAATAAAGAATTAATAAATAAAGGAGACATTTATTAGATCAACAGTTACTGAATATTTAACTATTACTTTTATGACGAACATATTTTGTCTGCTGCAGTGTGAACTTTATACCACTTTTACATAAACAGAGTGGTATAACAAGTCAATAGTCATCATATGTACATGTATTTTGGGTTTAGTTGGAGAACAAAAATCTACACAGGGATGTGAGATGAAATGAATTCATTAACATAGACAATCAAAGAACAAGACTATCAAGTTTTTTAAGCATTATTTAATATTTCAATAAGGCTTGTAATCAATTAGTTAAAGTGTGACATTCTTGTATTCCAGACATGTGGATGTGATGTGTAGGTACCAACGTTACCAGGTTGACCTGGAAAAAAAATTGTGGTGTTCTTTTTAAACTTAACACCTTTTGAAGAAAGACAATTATGTATAAAAATGTCTTACACACAAAAATTTTGTAAATCATTTACTGTTAGCAAAATGGAGATACAGTATTTATTTTTTCAATCATCAGATCCCATATTAAACATTTTTGTTGTTATGCTGATTTTGACTACACTTGCTAAATTCTGTGATTTAAAGCAGTTATCTTTTATGGTGTAGTTTTTTATTGCAATAGGAGAAGTCCAAAATACAGAGAGCCTCCCAAATATTGATTGTGAGGAGTTATCTGCCCCTGTTCCATCACACCTGCAGGACTCCCAATTGATCTATCGATCTGAGCAGGGAATTCTGATGCATGATGCTGAGAAGATTGGTTGTGGGCCAGAGTCTCTGGACATGGTCTCATTGGCAGTTAGGGTTAAGTTGAACACCAAGGCATCAGAACTGGATCTGACAACAGATGTCACAGTGAAGGTTAACAATATATTTCCCATGTTTGTGAGCTCAGATCTACAGTTTTTTAAGGAAATTTTGTAGCATGATTAGCATGAAGAAAGTAATGTATCATACTTATTTGTATGCATATGAAGATGACCTAATTATATTTTCAGCCAATTAAAAAAAATCTAAATTTTTTTAATCTCCTGCCTTGGAGTTTTTAGTCTGAATTGGGAGTATACATATTTTGCAAAACAGTTATCTCCAATAATAATCCAAATTGTAATGACATTTAAAGAAATGAAAATTAGAATAAAATTATAAAATTTATTTAGAGCTGTGTACCATCTGATCCTGTGTAAATTAGTATCATTTTTGACCATCCAATCCATCAGTGATTTCAGCAGTTAAATGTAATTCTGTTTTATACACACTTATGATTGTAAAAATGTCCATATTCAAATAGAATTTTTGTTTACTTTTATAAAAAGATAATGAAATTCTCCCTTAAAACTTATGATTTACATTAAAGAATTTTTTGTTCTTGCAGGAATTCACTGTATCCCTTGGAGTTAGAGGAGCAACAATGCAATACAGAATGAATCTTCCAAACAAGAGTTTCTTCTCACAGGTGATTTACCCCTGACAAATGTAGTGCATTGTTCTATGCTTTATATTTAAGATTGGTGATATATTAAAATGGACTTATCAATTTTTCATAAATCTGTCCATCCCACATCATTTCAGGCAATTCGTTCTTAAATTATTGTTGCATTTCATGTAATATTTACTTTTTGATATGATCTTGATTACATCTCAGCTGCAATAAAGATTTCCCAACTAGAGTTGAAGCCTCGCCTAAAGAGTTGTACAAAACTATGTTATGGAAAATAGGGATAGCTCTGCAACCCTTGCACAAGATTGAATGCCATTTGGTAGGTAAATTAGCTGTGGCATGTAGATGTGCATTGTAAATGTTTTGGCATTTTAGGTCCAATTTTGATCAAGATTTTTAACTTTATCAATAAAATATCTCCAATGCAGCAGATCATTATAACCAGAATAAACATTTTCTGAAGGAATTTGGTGTGGATATATGTCTGGTAGACCTGGATTTTCTATTTATGGGATTTGTCTTGTCAAGTCCACCTTTAATAGAATTATGGCCCATGACAATTGGCTTAATATTTTCACTTGAGATTTCGCTTGTAACCAGAATTGCTCTGCCACCCTTACACAAAATTGGATGCCCTTTGTTATGTCCTTTGTAGATGTTCCTTTTAAAGGCTTTGTCATTTCAGATCAAATTTTGATTGAGCTATTGCCCCTTTTATGTGTAATTGGATATGTCCACTACAGTATATTCTTGTAAATAACATAGCTCAGAAACATTTCATGTATTCCCTGGATAACCACTGTGGGACAGTCAGCATTGAAGGGTGTAACATCACCAACCTCCGCTTTGCAGATGACATTGATGGGCTGGCAGGCAGTAAAGATGAGCTTGCCACCTTAGTGAAGAACCTGGATGAAACATCTTCCAGATTTGACATGGAGATAAGTGCCAAGACAGGGTTCGTACGGTCTTTGAAGGTCTTTGAAAGTTTGGGAAAAATGAGGTAGCGTTTTCAAGGCCTTGAAAGTTTGGGAAAATCGAGCATATTACCCTGAGGTCTTTGAAAGTCTTTGAAAATTGAAATAAACCCCCCAAAAAATAATTTCTTTCCAGAATCACAAATAAAATTATCCGAGGTTGTTAGATTCAGATGTAACCTAGTTATCCTGGTTTCTTTCTTTTTATGACCCGTTCAGTTTATTGCCGCCGCAATAACAAAAGAGGCTTTGTTTTGTTTGGCCATCCAAAGTATGCCGCGGCGGCGACTTCAATCACACATGCACTCTTCATCAAAGCAATACGGTGCCGCTACACACTTCATCAAAGAAAGTCACCAATAAAATTGCCCAAGGTCGTTAGCTTCGGATGCAGCTGGTTTTCCTGGCTTCTTTCGTTTGACGAATAGTTCAATTTGACTGGACGAGTCCATCAGTTTTAGCCAATCAAAATGTTAATTACACTAATTCTACGTAGAAAGTTCGCGAAAGTTATACGCTCGAGAATTCAAAATTTCTTCATTCGATTTACATCGTCTGCAAGTTCAGTGTTTAAAAATGCCAGGTCTTTGCTCTTTCAACGATATCTGGCTTGAACAAGAGAAGTACAAGGAATGGCTGCAAAAGAATAAGTTATGCAAACGAAAGGCGTTTTGTACGCTGTGTAAAAAGACGATCAATTTGGCTTCAATGGGAGAAGGAGCCCTTACAAGTCATGCCAAAGGTAGGTTGCAAATTGGTAACTACATGTTCATTTAGTGGAACAAAGATGCAGAAGTATAAGCAATTGGTAGTTTTTGGAAAAATAATGGTAATTCATTACTCGTCGGGTATAAAATAAGATCGTTTAGTTTGATGATTTGGGAGATATAGCAAAAGAGGGCCTGTTTAAATTTACTTCTACCGTCGGTTTATTTAACACGTTTGAGGAACAAAAATCATTTTCGAAAAATTTGTTGTACATAACAATATTCCTTGATTTAATACAAAAACATCCATTGTAATAAATTAAATTCACGGATAAACAGTTTCAAAGTGTGCATGCGTACACTATATTAGAGTTAAACAAGAGTTCTTGTTCTTGAATTGCGAGTAAAAAAAAAAAATTATAAAAAAAAGCCTCAACGAAACAAACAGGTTGCTATATATAGAACCTGTTTTGTCCAGTACTTTGAAGTGCGTGAAATATTACTAAATTTAAAGATGTTTATTACAAATGGGGAAAAACATGTCCTGGGCTGACCCTGGACTTGTGCAATCAGGATCAGACAAGGAAAAGGGAGAAACAAAACTTCGTAGGGTCCTAAAAATTATGTGTGAGGCAGGAAGAGAAGTAGAGTCCCGATGTGATTTAACATTAACTCAGTACGGAAAATTAGTGGATGAAGTTATCCAATCGGACAATCATCCATTGAAATGCTTCAGTAGAACAGATGACAGACTTGATGAAGTGTTTTATTCTGTCCTTTCCATAAGAAATAAATATGTTGAACTTTGGAATGTTCTCCAGAAAATGTTGTTGTTATCACATGGGCAGGCAAGAGAGAGGATTTTCTATCAACAAACAGGTATCTGTTGAGAACCTCAGCAGAGAAAGCCTCAGAGCTCAAAGGTTAATCATTGACACAATGAGAAAAGCTGGTGGACCTTTGGAAATCATCATTAGCAATGAAATGATGACATATGCCTCCTCTGCAAGACATAAGTACCATGCCTATCTGGATAAGAAGAAAGCAGAGGAGAAGGATGAGAAGAAAAACCCAAAAGGAAAGAAACGGGAGTTGGCCTTGGATGAAGTGGAAGAACTTAAAGCCAAAAAGCTGCGTCTTGACGCTGACATTGCCAGCCTACATGCTTCCTCTGTACAGAAAGCAGAAGAAGCAGAATTAAAAGGACTCATTGTGCTTGTCACAGAGTCAAATGCTCTTAGGAGAAGAGCAGAGGAAAAGATGACAGTGGTGGCATCTCTTTCCAAAATGATTGAAGAGAAAAAAAAGCAAATAAAATAATGCATTTAAAGCAGTGCTGATGTCTTTTAAGAGAACAATTTATGTTGTATTAAATCTGACACGTATGTTACATATTTCTGGAGAAAAAAACAACAAATGTTAACCTATTTTCTAGATCATTATAATGCAATTTTAGGCAATTAAGTATAGTTTGACTTTAATCAGTAAAAAATATTGTGGTATTTGGCATTCGTTGTTTTCTCTTATAACCTGTATACACAATGTTTGCAAAAATAGGTCTTGGAAATCTCTGTTTGTGGTCTTTGAAAGTTTGGGAAAAGTCTTTGAATTTATCAGTCATAGTTGAGTATGAACCCTGCAAGAAGACAAAGCTGATGACAAATAGTGGCAAACAAATCTCAACCAAAATTAAAGTCAGACGACAGGAACTGGAAACAGTGGGCCAATTCAAATATCTTGGTTCCATAATCATGGAAGAGGATCAAGAGCAGAAATTTCGTCACGAGCAGCACAAACAACGGCAGCTATGTCAAAGCTAAGACCCATCTGGAGAGACAAGAATATCTGTCTGAAAACTAAAATCAAACTATTGAGAGCACTAGTCATCTCAATCTTTCTGTATTCATTTGAGGCCTGGACCCTGACAGCAGAATTACAACGAAGAATCCAGGCACTTGAAATGAGATGCTACAGAACCATCCTTCTCATCTGTTACATGGACCATATCACAAATGAAGAAGTGCGTAACACCATCAGGCACATAGTAGGTCGTTATGAAGACCTCCTCACCACTGTCAAAAAGAGAAAGCTGAAATGGTATAGCCTTGTCACTAGAGCCAACAATCTATCCACAACAGTACTGCAGGGTAGTGTCCGAGGTGGTAGAAGGAGAGGTAGACAGAGAACAAGGGGAGTGACAACATCACAGAATGGACCAGGAAAAGTTTTGTGGAGACACAGGCATTGGCACATGATCGAGAAAAATGGAGGGAACTGGTCATATGTTCAGCAGCACAGTGCCTCAACGACCACACTAGGTCAAGAGACTGATGATGATGTTGTTTGATGTTTATATTGTCCATTGATCTAGATGTGCCTTTACAGATTTTGCATCTGCTTAATTTTAAAAAGAATTATAATCCTTGACAATTTCATATCTTCAGATGTGATCTTGCTTGTAATTGCCGTCGCTTAAAGACTTATATGTGCTCTTTTTAGGGGTTACTCTTGGAAGAGTTGTGACTCTCTGATTGCTTGTCTTCCTGACTTTAGTTTACAAAAGACAGCATCAATTAAATATTATGGATTTCAACCAGATTATTAAGCCTTCGAGTGAGTTTAATTTCCAGCATTCTACATCATTTACAGGAGTTATGGCCCCTTACTACCTGTGCTTCTGTTTAAAGTGGTGCCCTTTGTTAAGCATGCATCACTGACGGTTCTCATTTTGAAGTTAGATGTAACCTTAGCTTTTGTGGGAATAAAAATTTCACGGATTTGTTTTTTGGCAAAATAGTATTCACATGCCTACCAAACTCCCAGACAAATTGCTTTTTTGTAGGCTTAAAAAATGTGTTTTGACTTTCAAAGGAAGCAACCCCATACAATGGCAGATGCAATATATATACTCAAAAGTCTTTTGAAAATAGAAATTATAATAATAATTTTAAAAAATGAAATGCTTTCTTTTGAAGATTTTTAATGCATTCTCAAACCAAAAATAGTTGGTAGACTCAGCACAGTGAAATATTATACACATTATCACAACCACACTGACTTTAAAAATGTGTACCAAGTGTCTGTCTTAAAAATCCTTTATGTTGTGGAATATAATTACATACTATTTTTGTCATTAGTTCAGTGTGGAGGGTGTATTGATGCAGATGACATTAGAGTGTATCTTTACATTGATTGGAGGGTGTATTGTTGCAGATGACATTAGAGTGTATCTTTACATTGATTGGAGACTGGATAGCACTAATGTAAAGACTTCTCTGAAGATCTTGTTAAATTAAATATGATTTGTTTTTCTCCATCCACATTACTGTAAGGGAGTGTCAAACATGCAGTGGTCACACAAGTTAGAATGTTTAAACATGCAATGGTCACACTAGTTAGAATGTTTAAACATGCAATGGTCATATTAGTTAGATGCTTAAACATTCAGTGGATACACCCCTTAAAATGTTTACACAAGTAATGGTCACACTAGTTAAAATGTTACACCAAGCAGTGGTCACACTAATTAGAACAGGGGTGGGCAAACTATAGCCCATGGGCTGCATGCGGCTGCCAAGGGCTTTCATGAGGCTAGCCAAGAGTTTTCATGTGGCCTAGGAACAAGTCCTATGTTCACGCTATTTAATTTTCTCAGGGGTAAAATTTATAATTTTGAGAGAAGTGTAACCATGCAATGCCAAATACCCACCCAGTGGGAAAAGTCATAGAAAATTCAATAGAACTTTGTTTGGCTTTGTTTCACATTCTATTCATATATCTATGATTTTTTTCCACTGGGTGGGTCGATCAAGGTGCGTGCGTGCATGCGTTATCTTTCACTGTTCACACACATGTGATTGGATGAGTGCATCGTCAGTGTGTCTTGACTATGTTATTGGAACCAGCACGCTTACGCGCCAAAAAGATGTTTTGAAAAGTGTATGCACCCACCATGGCAGACGAGTGACTCACAGTTAACGCGAAATTGTTGAAGTGAAGAATTTACTGGGGTTGACAGTTCTGTATCTATACATTTAAGAAAGCTTTTATTATCTGCGAAAGTTTACCCAAAATGAGTTGTTTGAGGATATCTAGAAAGTTTAAAAATTGAAGATGAATGCCATGCGTTTAACAAGGAGTGGACTGACAAGTATTTCTTTACTGATGTTGGAGTTAAAGCTGTGTTTGATTTGACAAGACACTATTGCTGTTTTCTAGGAGTTCAATTTGAAACGTCACTTTCAAACTAAGTATGGTACCTTTGGATTTTTACAAAAATCAAAACAAGATCAGCTGCATCATTCACACTGACTCTATTTATGTTACTCTGTTTATCCAATAAAGGTGCTTCTTTTGAAGTTGAAGCTTTCAAATATTAACAACATATTATCAATTGAAAATTAATTATGATGTTATTTAGAAAAATCTTTTGTTTCTGCTATTTCAGATATTAATTATTTTACTAAACGAATGTTGCAGCCCGCTAAAGTTATAAATATGTGTATGCGGCCCTTGCACTGGAAAGTTTGCCCATCTCTGAATTAGAATGTTTACATGTTGTGGTCTCACTAGTTAGAATGTTTAACCAGCTTAACCAAGAATGGTCACTCTAGTTAGAATGTTTAACCAGCTTAACCAAGAATGGTCACTCTAGTTAGAATGTTTACATGCAATGGTCACACTAGTTATAGTGTTTAATAAGGAGTGTTCATAATACATAGTTAGAATGATTAAACATGTTAGTTACTTTAGGACTGAGCTGTGCATTGGTGCATTATCCAAATGCTTGGTCGTGTTACACATCATGAAGAAGGAGTTTTAAAATTTGTTGTGCTCATGATTTAATCATTTCACTGATGCTCCTTCCATTAACTAGAGCTGTATTTATATATTTATTTACAAATTTGTTCACACTTCCACACTATTCCAGTTACTTGTCTCAACACCAGTTTTTGCAGGTTAGATGAGAACTAATATTAAACTTCAAAAGAACCATTGCCACTGATCACAAATTTACGAATTATCTTTAATAAAGATGGCTCAAACAATATCATTTAAATCAACAATAGTATCATTTCTTCAGCACACGTATCTTGATTTACCTAACTTGAAATGAATCAGGTTTGTTCCATTTTTTTGTACTTTACCTATGCAAATTAGTCAGATAGGATCGCATGCCTCCTTACCTCTGTGACAATCCAATGTATAAACTGCCGTACATGTATAGTTTTTCGTGAGCATTAGATACAGCTATTTACACCTGTTTTTACTGGTCACAAGCATATATCATTGGGTCAGGAAATAGCTAATTCTCTCCCTCTCCTTTTTATTAAAGATTACTGAAAATTATTTTATTCAAATTGTTTAAATGGTATTTGTGAATACAAAAATTTTTTTCCTCGACATATTATGTTCAAGCTGGTATGTCTTTATTATTCCCATTCTTTTTGTGTGCAAAATAGGATAATATAACTTTCATCTATTTGATTGTTGTTGTGGTATATCTTTTACATTTATCAAAAATGTTTCTCATTCACGTTCTTTTTTCTTGTTCAGCTCATTGATTTCATAGATGTGAAAGATTACCCAGTCCTAGGATATATGGAACCCAAAGTTATCACAGAGTTTCATGTGCATTTGTGGAATTGTGCAATAGATTATAGGTATGTTTGTGTAGTATGTCTATGTCCTTACATATCAGTTAACTAATTAGCACAGTATAATTATTTTTAATATTTTTTATTGTGTGTTAATTCAAAGTAATAGCACAGCTTTTATGTACAGAATTTATTCCATATAAGTTCAGAAGTTTTGCCTACATAAAATTTGATATAATCTGAGATTCTTTCTATTTTGGGATACTTCTTGAGTGAAAAACACACTGAATTTTTGTCATAGTATTCCAGTCTGTATGACAAATGCAACAATTCAGATACACTCATTTTCTGTACAATTTCCTATTTGAACACTTTGCCAGAGATGACCGCAAATCCAAGCAATAGAACTTTTGCACCGATAAAAATGGTGATTTATAGACTAATATCCAATGCTTACCCATCCTAATGGGTAGATCCTAATCTGTCATTGTGAAATACATTTGCAAATTAGATTTGACACCGTTTCATTATTCTTATGATTTTTAAGAAGCACCCTAATCCTGATATTTTAGCACATTATTTGAGAGCAGATCTAGTTGTATGTTGTACATGACAAGATATAGCCGTACCATTGTCTCTTTTTCAGACCTCTAAAGTTGCCTATAAGGACCCTACTCTTGGCTGAGTCTTTTTCAATAGCCAGTAATATTGTAGCTGAGTCCACATCTTCATTGTTGAGGTAGGTATCGGCCAGTTACAGAGAAGAAAATTTGAGTAGATTTCTACTATATGAAAATATTGGATAGTACTGACCAGAGAAATAAATATAGAATGGTAATTTAAGATTCTTGCTTGCATTTACTGCTTCATAAGAATGCATATGTTGAGTACTGTGTATAGACCATAATGGTTGGGCTTTGATATTTTAGAGGAGGAAGCTCTGCTGCCCTGGGCTCACGTTATGTAGTAATTATTATTATTGGCAGAAGACCATTACTTGTTTATAAACATGATTTAGATTTTCATGACATGTACCTTGCATCATCCTCAGTAATCTTGCCATCTTTCATTGAATTTTCTTAAATGACTCGCTGTTGACACAAAATTCCCCACCTTTTAGGCTAGGGTGAGTGTGGGATTATGGAACATCTCTGAAAAGTAAATTTGTAGGTACCAGGTATTAACTAAAAAAACCAGAGAAACTTCTGAGCCTGCCCAATATTGTACTTGTGTAATGTCTTGAAACTGTTTATTTTTTTCAAAGTCAGGAGTTCTAGTCATATTAAGACAAGTGGATTGTAGACACAATATGGTCATATAATTTTTTTCACCATCTTGGAGAATTAATTTTAAATTGGAGGATGGGAGAATAATAACTTAAGAGCTTCATTGAAAAACCAGTACAGATAGTCAAGTTGGCTGTAGGTTTTGTAGATTTATTTCTTTCTATCTATCCCTTAGTCTTGCCAACCATTGGGGCACCACTGATGACCTGACAACCAGCTTCCTCCATTCCAATCTGTTCTCTGATACTCTCACTGTGTCACTCAGCTTCAGTCCTGTCCACTCTGAGATGTTATCCTCCCATCTTTTCCTCTGTCTTCCTCTCCTTTGCCCTCCCTGCACAGTACCTTGCATGATTGTCTTAGCAAGCCTTGTTGATCGTGTGACATGTCCATACCATTTCATTTTGCGCTTTTTCACAATGGTCAATAGCTCTTCATAGGGCCCAGTGGCTTGCTTAATTCTGTTTCCCACTTCCTCTTTCGTGACATGATCTCTATATGTAATGCCAAGCAGCCTTCGAAAGCATCTCATTTCAACAGCTTGTATCCGCCTTGTGAGATCTGCTGTGAGGGTCCATGACTCACAAGCATATAGGAATAAAGATGCAGCCAAGGAGCGCATCAGTCTGATTTTTGAGCTGACTGAGGTGTTTCTGTCTTTCCAATCTGTCTTCAGCCTTGCCATTGCTGTTATTGTCAGCGCAGTCCTGGACAATATTTCTGGTTTCGATCCCTTGTCTGCCACGATGGCTCCGAAGTACTTGAATCAATTAACTGTTTCCTGTTTTTGGCCTCTAATCATGATGTCAGTGCTGATGCCACTGGTGTTGTTGGTCATCAATTTGGTCTTTTCTGCACTGATTTCCATACCAAAAGCAGTAGCTGTCCTGTCCAGTTTTTCCACCAACTGAGCTAGCTCCTCCTCATTTCCTGCAAGGCCATCGATCTCATCAGCAAAGCACAAATTCATTATTATTCTGCCTCCAATATTGACAGTTCCTTCATGGTCTTCCAGTGCACCTTCATGATTCTTTCAAGGAAGATGTTGAAGAGTAGGTGAAAGCAAGCAGCCCTGTCTGACTCCCACAGTTGTCCTAAACCATTCTCCTATCTGACAGTTGAAGCATACTGCGCTGGTGGCCTTGCTGTAAAGGCTTTCTTTGACTTTGATAAGGTTAGCATTGATGTTGTACAGCTTCATGGTGGACCAAAGGGCTGCATGCCATACCCTGTCAAAGGCCTTCTTAAAATCTATAAAGACATGATTAAGGTCTTGTTGGAGCTAGAGGTATTTCTCACATAGTATTCACAGGTTGAAAATCTGTTCATTTGTGCTTCGCCCTGGTCTGAAGCCTGCCTGTTCTTCAGCTATGATTTCCTCTGCCCACGGCTTCAGTCTGTTTAATATGATTTTTAGCATGACTTTGCTTGGGTGGCATATAAGACTGATCGTACGATAGTTCTGACATACCCCATGTGATATATCATACTACTCAATATTTCAAAATACTTTCTCATGTGACCTAACTCATCCAGTAGGAATTAACTTAATTATTCCAAGAAACCACCTGAGCAATCTGTCTTATGGGAAAAAGGCAGAATCTGATAAACATTATCACAGATAGATCTATTATTAGTAATTTTCATCATGTATATAAGCAATATTAATAGATCCTATGCAATTTTACACTCTTTGATATCTTAAAACAGACATATACACAGTTTCAACTAAAGATAATCATTACAATTTACAGCCATGAAAAAAATTACAAAGACAAAATTATGTACCAGGAGTTACAAAAAAATATAAACATAAATATGACTAAGAGTGTAGTTTTTGTATGATCATTTTCACTTTTTTCATTGCAGATTTGTTCTAGATGATGGTGCAGTATTCCTCTCCGACAAACTCACGGCATCCCAGACTGATATTATGAAAAGTGAGTAATTTGATAGCTTATGTACCTGTCAGCAAATTGGAATCTTTTGCTTGAATGAGTGTTTTAAATACAGTAAGTTTTTCAATTATAAATGTAAGTTGCAAGACAGATATTTCCAGGGGTGATAACAATAACATCAACAATAGTAAGGTGCAACGTTGATGTGTTTTGAAAGTCGCTTTAATTATCTTCCACATCAGTTGTGTAATCAACAGATACTTTCATAAAATGTGTTAGGGGTATGTCTTCCCTGCATCATCATAATATTATTCACACACATTATTCCACAAAATACTATTTTTCTTGAAATACCTACTAAAGGAAGTCCAACTTCATTGCATAGTAATCATACTGTCTAGACAGCTAACCAGTTGTACAGCCATCAATCTGTTGTTGTAGGGTTTAACACCATTTTTCAACACACGATAGGCTATACATGGCAGCCAATATTAATGTTGGAGGGAAAACCCTGGAAAGAACCACCAACCCATGAGAAACTTCTGGAAAGCTTTCTCACATACCCACATAGGCCGAATCTGAGACTCGAACCCACATAGATAGAGGTGAGATGGCATTGATCCGAAATGGAGAGTGCTTTAGACCACTCAAACACTCAGGGCCCCATCAATATGTATGTCTGTCAGGAATTTCTTTTCTGCAAAATAATTTGACTGGGAATTGTTGGATTTTAACCAAATTTGCTATGCATCTTTATATTGATAAATCCTTGAAAGAATTACTTTATTATCATTTAAATGAGATTTGATCCCAGATTGCTTGCTTTTCTGACTTTGGTTTCCATAGCATGACTTTACCTAGATTTCTGGAATTTTAGCCAAATTTGGTGTGTGACTTTATATAAGTTTGAATGATTTAGATTTCCAGCAATCCATAACATACTTTTTGGGATTTATGACCATCTTTTTCATTCTCACTCATGACCAAAAGGGTGTGGGTTTGAATCCTACCATCGTATCAGCCTGGGTCAGCTACCATGGTGTGTCCTTTGGTCAAGGCATTTTACAGTAACTGCCTTTGCACTGAATAACCTATTTGTGTTGCTGTGCCATACAATTCCAAACCAAACCATAATCACCCTTCCCAACCCCACTGAAATGTTTCACAGCATTACTTTATTAAGATCTGTTAGATTTCATCTCAGTTTGGCCATAATCTCTTTGATTAATGATTATTTACAAGAGTTTTGACCCCTGATTGCTTGACTATCCATCGGGTTTCATTAGTATTACTTTTCCAGAGATATGACTCATCTTTATATTGAGGATACCTTGAATTTTTTCCAACATTCTAGATTATCACTTGGAATAGTTATGGTCCCTGATTACCCATCCTTTACACAGTCAAAGTACTATTATCTCACATTTACATTGATCAGACTTTGAATAAGTATAATAAACACTCTTTTAACTTATTCCAAGTAGTATGCACACTCTTTTAACTTATTCCAAGTAGTATGCACACTCTTTTGACTTATTCCAAGTAGTATGCACACTCTTTTAACTTATTCCAAGTAGTATGCACACTCTTTTAACTTATTCCAAGTAGTATGCACACTCTTTTAACTTATTCCAAGTAGTATGCACACTCTTTTA
This sequence comes from Unio delphinus, assembly GCA_029339505.1. Lineage (NCBI taxonomy): Eukaryota > Metazoa > Mollusca > Bivalvia > Unionida > Unionidae > Unio > Unio delphinus. The sequence continues at coordinate 7,758,319 of JAQISU010000236.1, forward strand.
ACTTATTCCAAGTAGTATGCACACTCTTTTAACTTATTCCAAGTAGTATGCACACTCTTTTAACTTATTCCAAGTAGTATGCACACTCTTTTAACTTATTTCAAGTAGAATAAACACTCTTTTAACTTATTTAAAGTAGTATGCACACTCTTTTAACTTATTCCAAGTAGTATGCACACTCTTTTAACTTATTTCAAGTACACCGCTCCCTCGATAACTCGCGAACCCGCTTTTAACGCAGTGTCTGACGTGGATCCCAATTTTTCCCCAAAGATAAAATATATTTTAAAAATCTTTTAAAATATGCTGAACGTGAAAAAATTATGATAAAATTGGTAAATTAAACCTTTATACATTTCTCATTTTATCATAAAATAGGTGAATAATGCCCATAAAGATTGATTCCATATTGTGAAATTTGCAAATTCTAAATAAGATATATATTATGTTTGAGTTTATTTGCTGATACACCGTCATCAATCACCATAAATAAACAGCCTGGTGAAATAGCGAGCAATGAAAACGTCCAGTAAATACTAACAGGTGACAACAGATAATGAAATAAACAACAATTAAACATCTTGCTGTGTGAAAACCACATATTAATCCTTTATTTCCATTTCAGTGTAAACATTATAATTGCAACATATTCTTTTCTATGAAAACATGGAAAGAATCAATCAGCCGTCACATCGAAACCTGTGAGTACTTCAGTGAGAACCTAATTACCTGCCGGCCTTGTTTTGATCAACAAACTTTGCGAAGTGTTTGTTGCCCTAAAATAATCCATTAAAAGAGACTTGTGTTGTTTTATCACTTATGTCTTTTGCATGGAATCAAGCAAGTGACGATTTTGCTCGACGGCAGCGACATCAGGGAGTAACACACAAAATTAACTGATTTTTTTCAAAACGTCTAGTTATTTGTCCAGTGTATCACAATGGGCATTTGTATTTTAGTGTTCTAATTTACATTGTTTCAAATTTTTCATTTTACTTCTACCACAATCAAATATCTACACTATATATGAATCGATTGATAGACATTGTTTCTCGAAAAGAGAGTCGATCTTTTGTATTAAACAAATACGTCTAATTTGGATCAAACAATAAAAGAAGAATGTATCCAATTCAGCACAAAAATTAGTGACATAATACACAATGTGTGAATCGGTACACGTGTTAATCGAACCACAGGAGTCTGACGTTTTATCAATCAAGTATGGCAAAATCTCTGACAAAATGAATTCCCCTTATCGGCAATATTTTTTTAAATATGTATTACTGATAAGGGGAATTCATGGTGTCAGAGATTTCTCCGTACTTTATTGATAAAACGTCAAGACTCCTGTGATCGAACGGAAACCACGTGGAATAATGTTTTCGATTAACTCATCTATATACAGTAATTTATCCTGAAATTAATGTTACTCTATGAGGAAAAAATAAACTACACCATTATGAAGAGATATTTATTCACAGCTAATCACAGCACGATTATGAAGTGAGTATTAAAAGCTAAAAAATCTGCCACCCACCCACCCTTTTGCCTTTGTATCAATCCTTTTGTTATTTATAGGTCCCTTGATAACTCGTGCCTCACTTATAGTGCGGTCGATGTTTTTGGACCCCAATGTGCGCAAGTTAGCGAGGGAGTGGTGTAGTATGAATACTCTTTTAACTTTGGTTTCACAACCAAATGATGCCCAGCCATGGAAATTGTAGTCAGTGGGACTCTTAGTAATGTACTTGTCACTAGCAGCATAAGTTATTTCAAAGAGATTGAACATGTGTTTTGGAAAGTAAAATTAATACTGAATGAGAAGTTTTGTATTATTTACATTTAATTACCTAACACTAAATTTGTGTCATAAAAAAAAGTTTTTGAAATAAAGCTTACTGGCGATGAAAATATGATTTAAATGGTTCTATTATTACCTCATGTAAGTTCTACCCCTTATGTCACAATATTTTTATTGTGATCTACATGAATAGCTTAGATAATATTTAAGTGCTTGTATTTGTTTTTAAATTATCTGTAATTTATTTAATGTTTTAGACTATGTATGTGTAGCAGATGTGGAGAGACTTGAACTGCTGCTTAGAAGAAGTGATGGAAAGGACCAGGTATGCATTTATTTTCTTACTTTAGAAAAAGTGATGGAAAGGACCAGGTATGCATTTATTTTCTTACCTTGAAGAAGTGATGGAAAGGACCGGGTATGCATTTATTTTCTTACCTTAAGAGAAGTGATGGAAAGGACCAGGTATGCATTTATTTTCTTACTTTAGAAGAAGTGATGGAAAGGACTAGGTATGTATTTATTTTCTTACTTTAGAAGAAGTGATGGAAATGACTAGGTATGCATTTATTTTCTTACCTTAAAAGAAGTGATGGAAAGGACCAGGTATGCATTGATTTTCTCACTTTAAAAGAAGTGATGGAAAGGACCAGGTATGCATTTATTTTCTTACCATAGAGCAACAGAAACAATGTTCTTTTTTTTATCCCATATACCCATATAGAAATTTAACGCAAAGTGTTTTTTCTCTCACTCTAATTCATATGTATAATTGGATTAGTTGACTCATGTGCCAGAGCTCTCAGAAATATGCCTATACTACTTGAATGCACTCAATGACACTAAATATCATTATGTTTAACATATCGGCATAATCTTTCAGCATAATAAAGGCAACTCTTACTGTCTTTTATAAGCAGTCACAGTTTTGTGAACTAAATTTTGTATGCATCTTCCAGTGTTGTAATCTAAATTTGTTATGCATCTTCTAGTGTTTTAAACTAAAAAAATTTGTATGCATCTACCAGTGTTGTAAAAACATAGAAACCACTCTGAATTTCTATGGTTTCTTCTCTATCAGTGGTGATCTGTTCTATTTACCACTGTTTCCTTGTTAGAATTGAGGGAAAATACATAACATCATAGATGGGGAATCTCAGACATACAGTCAGAAATGGTTGGCAGGCAAAAATACTGTTTTAAAGGCCATCTACCACATATATGGTTGAAATATACCACTTTTGAAAAATATAAGATCTTTTTTTACATTCATGTTTAAGAAAATAGAAGGTTTACACAATCTGTACCCACATAACAGGAATGAGTCTGCTGAGAACTGGAAATGTTATAGAGGTACATTGTGTGTCTGGGTACATGGATTGAGAAGGCTAATGTGTATACAGCAAGCTATTAATTGATTACCACATTGTTTTAATATGGAGTGTTTAAAGGCAATTGCAGAAGTGTAATGGGTATAAAGGGATCCAAGTTGGGCCGTGATGGTTTTCAAGTTTTTGAATAAAAATCTGCTGACCTTTGGCAGGAGAAAAAAAGGTGAGACCAATTAAAACATGATTTTGGCACATACACATGAGTTGCTACTTTTGTATTTTTATATTGTTTAATTGTAATTGCATTGTTCAAGATGGGTTTAGAGGAATATATAAGAGATGCGTTTAGAAGAATATATAAGAGATGCGTTTAGAGGAATATATAAGAGATGCGTTTAGAGGAATATATAAGAGATGCGTTTAGAGGAATATATAAGAGATGCGTTTAGAGGAATATATAAGAGATGCGTTTAGAGGAATATATAAGAGCAGTTAATATAATTTTTGTTCAATTCATATCAAAATGCTGCAATATGAGCTTTCTCCCATTGCAAAGAAACCACCAGCCAAGAAAGATATATCACAGGAATACATCTGAAGTCCATCCCAGGAACTTCCTCCACGGTATGAACTTGGCTTGGTGCATTATTAGAGAGCAGTCAGCAGCCTTAAAAAGCTAGCCGCAAGAAATCTGCATTTCGAACTTCTTTGCAGGCTTGTGTGGTTGTTTTGTCATTGCCTATTTTAATGCTGCCACAGAATGGATATTCTCCATTCTTTGCCAAATTCAAAGTTATTTTCCAGGGAAGATAGTATACAACAGTGTTATTGTAATTGAGTATATCTTTATATCTGTTAATTGATTCAATCATCCATTTATAAATGCATCCACATTGTTACTAAACATCTATCTGACTGTGCATCTTTTTGTTTTCCTCTCTGCGTGCCTCAGTTTCTCTCCACAGACCAATCAGTCTATCTTCCTATCAGTCTCTGATGTAGGGAATAATGGCAGATTTTCATGTTGAAAAATGTCTACTTGATCTTCAGAAATTTCCCAAGACTTATCTCCAAGTGTCCACCAATCGGATGAATCTACGAACCTGCTCTGATTCCTGTAAAGCCCTGATCAACCTACTACAATACCTTGCCAGTGATGGTGACCTTGACATTACCATGATGCCCAGCAATCAGGAACCAGATTTAGTATGTGAAGATATGAAATGTGATATTAAACCTAGGGTAAATTTTACATCAATCCTATTTTTTTTTAAAACATCTGTCTTGTCTGTGTAAGTAACAGAATGCTGCTACTGAAGTCTTGAATGTTCTCTATAACATTTACCATATTATTATCCTGATTGCATTTAGTAAATAGTTAGACATAGTAGATAGTGAGACATGACAGATGGTGAGACATAGTAGATAGTGAGACATAGTGAGATATATTAGGTAGTGAGATATAGTTAATAGCAAGACATGGTAGATAGTGAGGATAGTAGATAGTGAGATTAGTAGATAGTGAGACATAGTAAATAGTGAGACTTGGTAGATAGTGAGATATAGTAGATAGTGAGACATAGTAGATAGTGAGATATAGTAGATAGTGATTGTTATTGTTGTATTAGGGTTTAACACCATTTTCAGCACACACTTTTCTATACATGGTGGCCCATATTTATGGTGGTGGAAGAATCTGGGGAAATCCCAGAAAGAACCACTGACGCACGAGAAGCTACCAGCAAGCTTTCTCACATACCCACACAGTAGATAGTGAGACATGGTACATAGTGAAATATAGTAGATAGTGAGACATGGATAGTAACATGGTAGATTGTGAGATGTAATAGATGGTGAGACATGGTAGATAGTGATTTATAGTAGATAGTAAGACATGGTAGATAGATATAGTAGATAGTGAGGCATGGTAAATAGTGAGATTAGTAGATAGTTAGGCATGATAGATAGTGAGACATGGTAGATAGTGAGGCATGGTAGATAGTGAGATATAGTGGATAGTGAGACATGAATATTAACATGGTAGATAGTGAGATTCAATAGATAATGAGACATGGTAGATAGTGATATATAGTAGATAGTGAGACATGGTAGATAGTGAGATATAGTAGTGGTAGATAATGATACATGGTAGACAGTGAGGCATGGTAGATAGTGAGATATAGTGGATAGTGAGATATGGATAGTAACATGGTAGATAGTGAGATTTAATAGTGATACCTTTCAGATACTGATAAATAGTAGATATTGAGACATGATAGATAGTGATATATAGTAGATAGTGAGACATGGTAGATGTGAGATATACTAGAATGTGAGACATGGTAGATAGTGAGATATAGTGGATATTGAGATATGGATAGTAACATGGTAGATAGTGAGATTTAATAGATAGAGAGACAATGCAGATAGTGATGAGACATGGTAGATAGAGATAGTGAGACATGGTATATGTGAGATATAGTAGATAGTGAGACATGGTAAATAGTGAGGCATGGTAGAGAGTGAGATATAGTAGATAGCAAGGCATAGTAGATAGTGAGATATAGTAGATAGTGAGGCATGGTAGATAGTGAGATATAGTAGATAGTAGCAAGGCATGGTAGATAGTGAGGCATGGTAGATAGTGAGACAGGTTAGATAGTGTGATATAGTAGATAGTGAGATATAGTGGATAGTGAGATATGGATAGTAACATGGTAGATAGTTAGATTTAATAGATAGTGAGTTATGATAGATAGTGATAAATAGTAGATAGTGAGACATGGTAGATGGTGAGATATAGTAGATAGTAGCAAGGCATGGTAGATAGTGAGGCATGGTAGATAGTGAGACATGGTAGAGAATGAGATATAGTAGATAGCAAGGCATGGAAGATAGTGAGATATAGTAGATAGTAGCAAAGCATGGTAGATAGTGAGGCATGGTAGATAGTGAGACAGGGTAGATAGTGTGATATAGTAGATAGTGAGATATAGTGGATAGTGAGATATGGATAGTAACATGGTAGATAGATTTAATAGATAGTGAGACATGATAGATAGTGATAAATAGTAGATAGTGAGACATGGTAGATGGTGATATATAGTAGATAGTGAGGCATGGTAGATAGTGAGATTTTGTAGATAGCAGTGAGGCATGGTAGATAGTGAGACATGGTAGGTAGTGAGGCATGGTAGAGAATGAGATATAGTAGATAGCAAGGCATGGTAGATATTGATATATAGTAGATAGTAGCAAGGCATGGTAGATAGTGAGATATAGTAGATAGCAAGGCTCGGTAGATTGTGAGATATAGTAGATAGTGAAACATGATAGAGAATGAGATATAGTAGGTAGCAATGCATGGTTGATGGTTAGATATAGTAGATAATAGCAAGGTATGGTTGATAGTGAGACATGGTAGATAGTGCAGTATAGTTGATAGTGAGACATGATAGATAATGAGATATAGTAGATAGCAAGGCAAGGTAGATAGTGAGACATGGTAGATAGTGAGACATAGGAGATAGTGAGACATGATAGCAAGGCATTGTAGATAGTGAGGCATGGTAGATAGTGAGACCAAGTATCATCACATCATTGTCCCCTTGTAAATATAAAATTTATGTGTATTCCTTATCTCAGTGATCAGCTATACATTTTCATCTAGCTATTCATCTGTCAACGTTTTTAAAAGCCATATTTTTTACAAGTATTGGTGACACACAGAAGCTGTAAGTTTTACCTCAACTGGATATGGAATTTTTTATTCATTCGTACAGTTTATATGACCCAATAGTATTACTTGTTTGCAAGAACCAGTAGTGTTACTAATTACAGTTTCCATGACCCAAAAGTATTACTACTTACAATTTACATATGCTTATAAATGTCATTAAACCCATGATGTCCAAAATGTACAGTTTGCCTACCAAGCAGTATTACAAATTACAATTTGAATAGCTCTGGTGGCCTAGTGGTTAGAGGGTTAGAGTGTCCGTTAGTGTTATTACTGGTCGACCTGGTGTCAGGATAATGTGACTGGGTCGGACATCATGCTACATGTCTGTGGCATGATGCCCCAGTGCAAGACATCACTATAAACTGCCTCACTGCATACATTGTAGCGATATGACTGAAAAATTGTTCAAGCTACGTTAAAAATCCTAATCAAACAAACAAACAAACAAACTTACAATTTGCAACAATGCAGTAGTATTACTACTTTCAATTTGTCTGACCCAATAGCATTACTCTGTATTATTATTTACTGTTTGCCTGACCAAATAGTATTACTACTTACAATCTGCATGACCAATAGCATTACTACCATATATACTCGCGTATAAGCCCATTTGCCTATAAGCCAACCCCCAAACTGAACAGGTATAAACACTAAAAAGTGTATGATCCACATAAAAGCCATTCGGCCCACAACTCTGAGACATCTCAAGATGCATGAGGTAAGTTCTAAATGCATTCATTTAGGCAAAGGTATATTAAAAAATATATACTTATCTTGAGGTTGGCATGCATGATTAATAAAAAGAAATGGTATAAACTTGTTTGAAAATTGATGTAATTTTTTCTTTTCTTTTTGTGTTTTGCCTAATTTAGATTTGGGTATAATTTGAGCAAACGATGACATGCCACAAAAAACCTTCCAATTTTAGGTCCTAATCTCTAAAAAAAATCATTCAGTCTCCCTACTTGTCTTTTGAAAAGTTCATAGGTATGCCTTACACCCCAGTTTTACAAAACTACAGTAATCTTGATAATATTATGGAATAAAAAAGGCAATTGCACATCAATGTTCTGGTATAGTTGCCTGTCAAAATTCCCTCTTAACAAAAGTTTCAGGGTTTTAATGATTAACTGTGTTGTGCTGCTGTCACAAAACAAAAAACAAATTCACTGACTATCAACATAACAATGAGATGCCAAAACATCAAGCTTTCCCTTGTGTGGAAACTTACAATATTTGTTCAGCCAAAACACAAAACTAAAATTGGTTGATGTTAACCTTAGTTGATCTATATGAGAATTTTATTCTTTATTTTTACCACTTTTCATGAACATGTAAATTATACTGGTTATGTGCCTTGTACATCTAAATGTTAAATGTATGTACCTTTGAAAAATATTACCTCAGTTTGTAGGATCTCGTATATAATTGAAAATGAGTAACTCACGAGTGCATGATTCATCGTAAATGTAAAAGTTATTAAGGACTACCTGAAATGTTATCTGGAAGAATGCAATTTGGTCAAAACAGTAAATAAAGTAAAATCTGCATTTATATGTTTGGGAATAAATATGGATTTAAGTGATGCTATGCACGCTTTGCACTGTGTAAGTACTGTAAAGCCCGGTGTCCCCAGTAAACTAACTGGTCCCCAAATTTTGAAATCTGTATTTACCTTTAATTAATTTGATGTTGAAGAAATCAGAAAATATGCACATGCAAATTAATAACAAATCAGTCATAGTACTTTATAACAGTGTAATAATTGTTAGTCACAGAAAGCTATTTTTTACATGCCTCTGTCTTAGGACACAGAAAAAATATTTTTTTTGTGTCCCAAGATTTACAGCCATTACAGTAGTCAACAAAAAGACCTAAAATCTGTAAAGTTTAGACTCTGGTCCACAGATAAGCCAATGTCCCTCCTCTTCAAGACCTTTAATTTTGCCTAAATTATTTGGCTTATACCTGAGTATAAACGATACTTGCAGTTCACATGACCCAATAGCATCACTGCTTACAGTTTGCAGGACCCAATAGTATTATTAATTGTATTATTACTAACAACTAGTATGACCTGTACTATTACCACATACAGTCTGCATGGCAATAGTATGACAAATTACTGTTTGCATGGCCCAATATTAATGTTAATATTACTATTATTACTAATAGTTTGCATGACCCAGTAGTCATACTACCTACAGTTTGCATGACCCAGTAGTCATACTACCTACAGTTTGCATGACCTAGTAGTCATACTGCTTACAGTTTGCATGACCTAGTAGTCATACCACTTACAGTTTGCATGACCTAGTAGTCATACCACTTACAGTTTGCATGACCTAGTAGTCATACTGCTTACAGTTTGCATGACCTAGTAGTCATACTGCTTACAGTTTGCATGACCTAGTAGTCATACTGCTTACAGTTTGCATGACCTAGTAGTCATACCACTTACAGTTTGCATGACCTAGTAGTCATACTGCTTACAGTTTGCATGACCTAGTAGTCATACTGCTTACAGTTTGCATGACCTAGTAGTCATACCACTTACAGTTTGCATGACTGGTTAGTCATACTACTTAGTTTGCATGACCTAGTAGTCATACCACTTACAGTTTGCATGACCTAGTAGTCATACTGCTTACAGTTTGCATGACCTAGTAGTCATACTGCTTACAGTTTGCATGACCTAGTAGTCATACCACTTACAGTTTGCATGACTGGTTAGTCATACTACTTAGTTTGCATGACCTAGTAGTCATACCACTTACAGTTTGCATGACCGGTTAGTCATACTACTTACAGTTTGCATGACCGGTTAGTCATACTACTTACAGTTTACATGACCTAGTAGTCATACTGCTTACAGTTTGCATGACCTAGTAGTCATACTACTTACAGTTTGCATGACCTAGTAGTCATACTACCTACAGTTTTGCATGACCTGTTAGTCATACTGCTTACAGTTTGCATGACCTGTTAGTCATACTACTTATAGTATGTATGACCGAGTTGTATTAATAAGAGAATATAGTGGTGAGAAATTTGACTTAACATGAAATATTCTGTTGACCCAAAATCAGAAATCAGCAAAAGTTAAAACAGTTGTGTGTATATATATATATATATATATATATATATATAATGATTTACATACAGAAGTTTAACCCAAATTACAAAATTGAGTACAGTAGATCCCTCTTGAATGACCCAATCTGACCAGCGGTCAAACTTGATACAGCCAGAATCCCTTGGCACCAATGAGTTTGTGTGCAAAAGTCCCCCTCAAGAACAACCACTCCTTTAATGCAACCAGCGGCCAGCATATTAGTACAAAAATGTAAAATGTTCCTCTCACAAGCAGACACTTCTTATTACAATGTATCCAGAACCAATAATTAATTCATATTGTGACATAAGGTAAGTAATCACATTTCTCTATTGACGATACATGTCATCCAATGTAAAGTTTTCACTGCAGAAAGAAGTGTTGACTAAAGTACACGTAATACTGAGATTAATATTATATTATTATTGTCTAAAAAAACTGAACTTTAGAGGAAATGGGCTCAACAGTGTTATGAGCTTCACACATCTATTGAGTTCTTCTCTTTGATGTTTACAATCAGTCGTAAATGTCAAGATCATAACAGTGTCAGCAATGGCTAAAAATAGATTTTGTGCATTAAAACACACACATGGAAATTACCTTGAACAAAACAGCATATCAAACAAAGACCAAAAAGTCACATGGCAACACATTTATCACTTTCTTTATGAAGAAGGCATTTCAATCACTCTACAGAATTTCCGTCTGCATAATTAAGTCACATACATTTTGCAACATCCGAATAAACTGTTAAAAAACAATGAGATGTCATAACATAAATGGAGACGTATTATTTAGAAGAAGGTTGGTTACTTTACTTGACGACATTGGGTGAGGTAGGGAAGGGGGGACTTGCCAAACAATTTTTTGTAGAAAAGATTCAAAACAATTTTATGTTGAAAAGACTCAAATAAACAACATCATAACCAATAAGGAGGTTAATCAACAGCAGTGGAAAAATAGAGCAAATGGAACTTAAATGATGTTTTTGAATCCATTTGCAATGTACATGCCAACAATACCCACTCACATATCACGTTTACTCCAAGATTAAGAATAATTAATGTATAGTCAGTTGAAATAAGTCTAACTTTATAACAAGAAGAACCTTTTAATAATTAATGCTACTTTTAAACAAAGATATTAAATGCTTTGAAGTATGAAACTTTCTTACTATGTACATTTTACTATGTACATTACATATACTTCTCACAAAATATTTAGTCCCCCTCTGAAAAGGTCACCCATTTTATAAGGCCATTTTCCCAGTGGAGAAGGGGTGGGTGTATAAGAGGGAGACCACTGTAATTATGACATGTGTAAACATCAGTTTTTTCATGACCAATGCAGTATGTTGGTTTTTTTCTATCATAAACTTTTAGTATAATGGAGAGTCTCATTGTCTGTCTGTCTGAATGTTATTACTTCTGTGCAGAATCCATGTCTTTATCAGATGTTTTTATTCTCTACCAATTTATGTAAGTGATTTGGTGCTATGTGATCATAACTTACCATGAATGGCAACACATACACATCACATCATTAATGAAGGCAATGTATCAGTCTGGCTAATGCACTTTTTCTTTTTTATTACAAATGTGAAAGAGTGGTATAGTTTTAGCTGTGTCTGTCTGTATATCTGTCTGTGTGGGTAAGTTTTGCATTTAGGCCAGTATGTTAAGCATTTCTGTTCCCTCATGGTATTTTAGCTATACAGACTGTTCACTATTAAGGTCACAGTCTGTTTATGTACAGTTTTCAACTCTTGTCCTTTTGCTTTAATTATCAGGAAGATCAGGTGACAGGGAGGTCAAGTGGCAGTGATTTTCAACTCTCAGAATCAAAGATGGAACATGTTCACAGCATGATGTCAGAAGCTATGAGAGAATCAAGTCAGTCTGTCTCCAACTCAGGTAATGTCACAATTTAGGATTTACAGTGGGGTGTATAACAAAGCTTTTCTTTTGCATGAGCAAAGTGTCTCAAGCAGGCATGTGTTGATTAATTTGAACTGATTTATTTTTCATTTGCATCAATTTGATGTTTATGCCAAAACATTTTTGTTAACTCTATTGGTCTTTGACCAGAAAAACTTGTTGGATGGCCAGTTTATCCTTGTCCATCATTTGTTCATCACCTCTTTTCCATCCATTAGCAGATGCTTCTTATAAATATTCCTATTCTACTTGTATGATTGTCATGAAACTTTACATACAAATTTGTCACAAGCTCTACTTGATTTCAAATGAAGGCGGCCTCCAATATGGTCACCTTGGCAACCATCTTGGAAATCTTATCCTATCATATACTGTCATATCTACATTGGTTGCTCTTTGTCAATGCCACATTAGCCATCATCAAAATCTAGTTGTTGCTGCTTCTCAATAATCAGATAACAGTTGTGTTTACATGCTCATAAATAATCTGGACTGTAGACTTACTTTGATAACAGTTGTGTTTACATGTTCATAAATAATCTGGACTGAAGACTTTGATAACAGTTATGTTTACATGCAAAAAAATCAGTAATCTGGACTGTAGAAATTCTTTGGAAACAATTGTGTACATGCACACTCAGTTATCTGGAGTGTAGACTTACTTTTATTAGCACGTGTGTTTACATGCTCATAAATAATCTTGTTGTTGTTGTTGTTGTAGGGTTTAAAGCCATTTTTCAGCACATGATAGGCTATACATGGAGGCCAGTATTATTGGTGGAGGAAGAACCTGGGAAAACCCCCGGAAAGAACCACCGACTCATGAGAAGCTACTGGCAAGCTTTCTCACATAACTACATTAGCTGAATCTTAGACTCGAACCCACGCAGACAGAGGTGAGATAGCAGTGATCCATAATGGAGAGCACTTTAGACCACTCAGCCACTCAGGCCCCTAAATAATCTGGACTGTAGACTTACTTTGATGACAGTTGTGTTTACATGCACAATCAGTAATCTGGACTGTAGACTTATGTTGATAGCAATTGCATTTATATGCACATCAGTAATTGGGAAGGTTGGGGGAAGGTTGCCAAGTGATCTAAAATGCTTGCCTTTACCAATCATTGCCAATTCACCTCTGCCTGTATGAATTCAAGTCTCAAGCTCAGCCATTGTTCAAATGTGAGAATGCTCTCCAATAGTTTCCTGTGAGTCAATAGTGTTACACGGTTTCTTGTTTCACTAATCATACTTGCCACCATGCATGGACTATCAACCCAAAACAACAACATCAATAATCAAGACTGTAGATTGTTATTTTGGAACCATTTGTGTTTACATTCACATAGTAATCTGAATTATAGATTTTAGTAGCTATCTTGTTTATGTACACATCAGTAATCTCAACTATAGACTAATTTTGGTAACTATTGTGTTTGCCTGAATGTCAGTTATCTGGACTTTATACTGTAATTTTAGTAACTGTTGTGTTTGCATGAATATCAGTTATCTGGACTTTATACTGTAAATTTAGTAACTGTTGTATTTGCATGAATATCAGTTAACTGGACTTTATACTGTAATTTTAGTAACTGTTGTATTTGCATGAATATCAGTTATTTGGACTTTATACTGTAATTTTAGTAACTGTTGTTTTTGCATGAATATCAGTTATCTGGACTATAGAGTGTAATTGTGGTAACCATTGTAGTTGCATGCGTATCAGTTATCTAGACTATAGAGTGTAATTGTGGTAACCATTGTAGTTGCATGCATATCAGAAACCTGGAATATGGACTATAGTATTTACATGCACATCAGTAATCTGGACTGTGGACTGTAATTTTGGTAACTTTTATGTTTACATGCATATCAGTAATCTGGATTATTGACTGTAATTTTGGTACCTATTGTGTTTAAATGCACATCAATAATCTGAACATTAATTTTAGTAAAACTTGCTTTGAAATACACATCAGACAAACTTATAAGAATATCTTTTTCATCAGTAGTATTATAGTTCTTATAGGAATGTGATGACATAGCAATCTGGTCATGCTTACGTGAAGTGATTATTTTATTTTTTATTAATTTAGTGTATACTACTATTAGGAGCAAAGTTTTCTATGATTTATTTTGGACTATTCACATTTTAAATTTGTCAGCAAGAGCAGAATAAAATAGGATTGGTGTACATAGATTAGTGACTTAAATTTATAACCACAAAACTTCATTCATCAGAACAAATTTCCTGTTGTAACAATACTTTTGTGTTGCACTTGTAATATTAACAAAAACTATTCTGTTATTAAAGAATCAAACTGCTCTGTGAATGGTCAACCCACTAAGGTGTACTTTATCCCTGATGAAGAGTATGACCATTTTGGAAAGGCTCCTGAACCTGGCCTTCGACCCATTGTTATTATGGCTAATGTGGACTCTGTTAACAGCAGCATGTCAGAGAGAACTGATGAGGAGCGAAGTGATGAAGATGATGACTTCTGTTTCATTGATGATCCAGGCTGGGTTATTGCTGTTTGTATAATTTGAAACTTTTTCCCATCATTCCATGAGATGTTTCATTTGAAAAATTATCCTGAGAATATTCCCTTTTATCTCAGAATGCAAAGTGTCTTGGGAGCAAGTATGTGGCTGCCTTATTTTCAGCTTTTCAGATGAAACCATTTCTATGGGAATATGGGCATGAGCTTCTATTTTTTTTTTCAACTTGCCTTGTTAATCAGAGCAAAATTTAAGATGTTTTTCTGGAAATGTTAAAATTAGTGATAGTGACCCCATTTTATTAAAATACTCTAAGTTGGTTCATGAAGACTGTAAACCCATTTTTAGCCTCGCCACATTGTCAGACGTTTTGAGAATCTGATTGCCAATCAAGTATTTCCATCTTTACCTTTTTTTTGTGAACAATTTAAGGTTTGGGACTCCCTTCATATTTTCTGAACACCTTTTTAAATGTAGTCTATGTTTCAGACAGAAGTGGTCATTAATTTTACTGTAGACTTTAATTTTCTAAAACACAAAATCGGGGCATTGTCAGGTTTCATGAAGGAACAGAAAAGTAATTTAATACCTGCTATTTAAAGAACATATCTGACAGTATATGCTACCTATAAATGACCATCAGTAATTACCATTATTAGATTATCATCAAGTTTTATATAAGTAGTTTAATGAAAAAATGTCAGGAAATCAAAAGATCTTAATTTTACATATAAATAACTATTGTTTCCATGTTGATATTGATTGTTAGGTATGTTTCAGGAGAGGTTCAGTTTGGTTTTAGTAAAAAGTTTTGTTTTGAAATTGTTTTCCTGGATTAAAAGCATAATATTTGCTAAATAGAAAGCATAAATTAATTCCTAATACCATTAAATGCATTTTAAAAATAATTTTTATCCATCTTATGTAAGCCATATTGTGACTCATTGAGTTGGTAGGTTACTCAAGTCATATCATTGTTATTTTAATCATAAAATGCCTTTTAAAACAATACATTGGATCTATTTGCCCATTTACAAGTGGTCATCTTGAACACATCCCCCTCCAACCTCCAGTCACCTGCTTTATAGGTCCAGAATTATTTGGCACCAACTAATTTGTGTTTAGAAGTACTCCATAGGAAAGTCACCTTGTAACATGGCCAGAAGCTGCCATATCAGTCCAAATACTGTCCAGATATCGCCTCACCAGTGGCTATATAATCAAATTTACAGAGAGAAGTTGAAAGTGCATGACTTTGAATTTATTGATTGCAAAATTCATCACCTGGATATTTGTTCCAGCATGCTTATAAAGTACCTAACTTTAATCTTTACAAAGAGCAAAGTAATCCAATTATCTTTAGATTTTATTTTTTGTGACTTTGATTGATAATTGTTGGCTGCTGTTAGCACTGATAATTATCAGGATGACAAAAGCTAACTGCAGACAAACACAGTATCATTCAGCTCAATTTAGCTTGACATTTGGTAGCTATAAAGTTAAATTAGTTGGTGGCTTCACAGAAACTAGATACATTTGTATTCTGAGATACCATGATGAAATATTTATTATCTTCAGATTAATGTTGTTAAATGCAGATGTAATTAAGAAATGCCAGTAATTTAAGTTCAAACTTTCATAATGTTGAAATATCTTATGATGCCATGTAATTTCACCTAAATTGTACCCATCCTTACAAATAATTATTGTGTTAAATTTGGCACATTTGTCGCATGTAGTGTGTTTTTAGGGTTTTAATATTATCCACATTTGCAACATTCAGATTCAGTGATAAAATTATTCATATTAAATCTAGTCATGTTTTTGCAGTGAGTATTTTTACATTACTTTTAGCCTTCTTTTCAATCTTTTAAAACAAACTGTAATTGTGTTTGAATATATTGCAGATGCTTTCTTTTCATTTGTTTGTTTCTTACAATAAATTCTTGTAATTATTATTATTTATTATTATTATTATTATTATTATTATTATTATTATTATTACTTTTATTATTATTATTATTATTATTATTATTATTATTATTATTATTATTATTATTATTAAAAGATTATTATTTACAATATTGTGATATCTCTTGCAGCCCAAAGATGGGGAACCATCAGTCCGAGTTTTTACCCAAACTCCGATAGAAATTAAAGAGAACTATTTTGAAACTCCTTCTGGTCGCACCGATCTTTTACAATCTCCAGAGCTGTTTCCAGTTGCAGAGGGGAGATATACCCTAAAAGAGCTAAATCTGGTCTGGTACATGTATGGTGGGAAGGACTTTGATGGTCCATCACCACATGAACTCAAAGAAAAACATTCTGATACAGTTATCACTGATATGTACAGGTACATTTTTATCATAAATAATCCTATTAGTTGCCTTCCATTGGAAAGATAACTTCACTTTGATAGGTGTTGTATTTAGAGTCATTGTAAAATATTTCATAAGTGTTTGGGATCAAATTTTGCTCTAAAGTTGTGACAAAGTTTTGCAGTAATAGATTTTGACTACAACATCAGTGAACATGGTCCTTTCTTTCATGCACTACACCTTCCAGCTGCTTCTTTTATAAAATCAAAATTGTGCACATGTTTAATGCATAAGTTTTTCTCTGTGGTCATAAGAGACTTAAAAATCACAGAATTCAAATTGATAACATTTATATTTACAACTATCTGAACCAATCACATGCTTTATTTTTGCAAGGCAGATCAGACTTAATAATTCTTTTTAATTCTTATTTAATATTGAAGTTCAAACTCTGTATGTAATCGTTGCAATTTCCAATGACACAGTATAGGTCATATCAGAAAATGTATGAAGTTCAGATTTAGCAATTTGCATGTCTCTGCCATATTTTGTAGTAAAGGCATACAGTGTTTCTCATGTATGCATATATACCCATCCCATGTGTCACATATTCATGTACACACAATAAATTTTGAAGGGCTTCTTAAATTGATACCAGATTGTGTTGAAATATCAAGAATAGTTCAGTTCATTGTCACTTTTCCTGAAGATTTTGACTAAATTGTTGCATGTTAGTTTTTTTTTGTTGTGGTTTCACTATGAATCTTGAATCTATATTGGTTTAATTTGATCATAATATTGATGTCTGTTTCCTCACGACATATTTATTCTTTTTTATTCTGGTGCATAAAGGTTTAGTAAGCCTGTGTAAATTAGGTTTCGCATTGTGTTCTATTGTTTAAGAAACGTTATTGTACAGATATGTCATTTTTTTAATGTATTTTTTTTTTCTTTTAAGAACCTATGTACATGTAGATCTAACATTTTCTTCAATGTGTGCTAAATAATAATAATAATAATAATAATAATAATAATAATAATAATAATAATAATAATAATAATCATACTGATAATAATAACAACAACAAGAATAATACTAGTAATAATTATAATAGACCTATTTATTCTTAAAAATTTTGTTAACTCAAGGGTTTTCTCACACAATGTTTCAATGCAACATTTTTATAAATATTTACAGTTGAATTATGTAAAATAGGAATTACTAATAACTGTAGGCAAAAAGAATAGATAAATTCCAATAAAATTATGAAATCATAGTTGAAATGAAACAGGATATATCTCCAGTGCCAAGAAAATATTAACACATAATCAATAAATAGGGCCATTCATATTTTTCAATTTATATTTGGTAATTGAGGGTAGTTGTTGTAGAACAGGTGGCAGGTTATGTCCTATTGCCCAAAAATGTTACAGAGAAAAGGGAAATATAGTGATTATGTGAGGGTCAGCCTGAATGAAGCTTGATGATTACTTCCATTTGTTTCAGTGGTAAGGGTTTAAATGTGTCATTCCACAAGGGCTCTCCAGCCTCTGCGAGAAAATTGTCAGGTCTTGCAGGAGGGATTGAGGCCCCTCCTATTTCAAAGGATTCTCTTCAAACCCTAGCAGGACCACACAGGGACCACAACAAATATATGGAACTGCATTTAAACAAGGTGCTAAGTCTGTCATTTTAATTGTTACATTAGAACATGATTATTTGAATGAGTTTGAAAACCAGACCAAACTGACCATGGAGTTGCTTGCAATTTTGTACTTAATAATGCTGAGGGGACTTTTTTCAAGAACTTCATAGCTAGCTGTTGTCACTCACTTAAGTAATTCTTATAATAGGGTTTGTTGATTTCCATTCCATTTCTCATTTAACTGTATAAACTGTCTACTTTTTATATGTTGCAGGTTATAGGTATATATTGTGTTATCGTGAAAGTTTGAAAATTGTCTTTTTATAAACATGACTGAGGCAGGGAATTTGCATATCAAAGATTTTGCTTTTTGAGTGACACCCTCTGTTATGGCATACATTGGACTTTGACTACTGAATTTGCCATTGAAAGTCAATGCGGAGTATAAATCAAATGAACAAATTTTGCAAATTTTCTATCCTTTATCTGTGTATAACTAACTCAATGCTGAGTGTAAGATGAGGCCAGATCAATAACTCAGCTTCATCTTTTTCGCTTTGTTCCACGCAGCATCATGAATTTTATCCTATCTGTAACTCAGGTCATTAAATGTAAGTAAAAGTACCTAAATTGTTTCATACAAAATATTTTAAGTGTACATTTAGCTACATTTAAACCACACACAATACATAGGTTCATTATACACTTTATTGTACAAATAAAATAATCTTTGGCATATTGGGGACAAGTCCTGTCACAGCACACTGTACCAGCCTAGCTCTGAATTTTTGTTGTTTAGGAATGCCTCAGGAAGAGAGACTTGTGGGAGTATGTAGGGTTGTGAAGTGTGTCCAACATCTGTATGTGGAGCCGTAAGAGTCTGATACGAGGTATGTAGGCACCCTGATAACCAAAACTTGACATGTCTGATCCTGAAGATGCCATGATAACAAACGTAGCCGATACTCAAGACATGCACCATAGGGAGTGGGTATATGGGCATAACAGTTGAGTACATTTAAGTACTGACACAAAATTGGGGTTCAGAAGCAAAGTTGTGAATGATGCTACTTGGCAGTGGCCCTTTGTTCCATAGGAATATCTCAGGAAGAGAGAGAGTCTGGGAGTTTGTAGAGTTGTGTAGAGTGTCAGACACCTGTATGTGTAGTGGCAAGGGCTGATACAAGGTGTGTGGGGACACATAACTGAAACTCGATAAGTCTGATCCTAAGGATTGCCATGGTAATAAACATCAGCCAATACTTCATGCATGGCCTGGGTTGTTGTTGTTGTAGGGTTTAACACTATTTTTCAGCACACAATAGGATATACATGGCAGCCAGTATTAATGGTGGAGGAAGAACCAGGGAAAACCCCTGAAATGAACTACCGACCCATGAGAAGCTACTGGCAAGCTTTCTCACATACCCACATTAGCCGAATCTGAGACTCAAACACACACAGACAGAGGTGAGATGGCAGTGATCCATAACAGATTGTGCATTAGACCACACGGCCACTCAGGCCACTCTCCCATGATCATGGGAAACATGTATGAAGTATATGGCCTAATTGTTGAGTATAATAAAGTACTGAAAAAATTTGGTTTCAAGCAAAGTTGTGAATGCATGAACTTGGGCAATGCACCCAAGAACGAATCAGGAACAGTATGCTATGCAAGAAATGCTCCAAAAAAATAACATGGTGGATGGAGGGGTGGTATGTGTTTCTTTCTGCAGATAATTTAAGTGCAGCATCAGCACTGATAAGCATGCATCTCTACAGGCATCCAGGCTGCTATATCACTGCCTCAAACCAGCTGACAAAATGTAAGATCATATGCTCTAACTTGGTCATCTGATTGGTTCAACAAGACAACATATCTAAATTTAGTCACTAGCTTATTAACAAATACTGCTGCTATGACATCATGTCTGGCAGAACAACTATAGTATACAAAGAGAGGTCCAAACAAGGGGCCATAGAAGAATGCACTGTGTGTTATTCAAGCAATATCTAATCAATTAAATTACAATTTAAACAACACACAATACATAGGTTTAATATACACTTTATTGTACATATAAAATAATCTTTGGCATAATGGAGGCATGCCTGTCACAGAACACTGTACCAGCCTAGCTCTGAATTTTGTTGTTGTAAAAGAATGCCTCAATAAGAGAGACTTATGGGAGTTTATTGGGTTGTGAAGTGTGTCCGACACCTGTATGTGGAGCCGTAAAGGGCTGATACAAGGTATATAGGGACCCTGATAACCGAAACTCAACAAGTCTGATCCTGAAGATGCCATGATAACAAGCATCAGCCAATACTCCATAGATGCACCGTATGATGGCATAACAGTTGAATGCATTTATGTACTGACAAATTGGGGTTCAAAAGCAAAGTTGTGAATGCATGAAACTTGTTAGTGGCCCAAACGAAGTGAAAGGAGTGCTGTGACTATGGAACAGTGTGACTACCGGTATAATGAAGGCCCCCAATTTAAAGTAATATAAGGATATATATACGGATAATACCGATTGAAAATGCACGAATAGGTTTAGAACTGAATGATAAGCCGAATGTGCATAAACGTAGAAATGTATGACTTGCGTAAGAGACAGCCATTTAGGAATTTGCATGTGTATTAATACATGATACAGTAAAGAACAAATAATACATTGATTGACACAAGCAAGAACCAACTAGAGAGGCACACACCTTGACATCTGTATCTGTGCAAAGCTAATTCTATAGGGGTGCACCTGAATATATCTACAATATGCATTTGAGGACCATTGACCTAAGGTCTTGATTAGATGATCTGGAATCCCAGCCTTAGCTGTACTTGTAGCCATCCCACATATAATGATGCTGACATGATAACTTATTGAGTTACAGATAAGATAAATATTAAAGGTATCACTGTATGCCATTTCAGATTTACCAGCAATAGGGAAAGTACATCATCAATGTCAAAATATTTTTTCCACAGTTCTGTTTTGAAGAGAGCTACAGAGAGGGGGGTATATGTATTCCATTGCATTTTTCTTCTTGCACCTCATGATCATAATAAAATGATATTGCCCAGTGTGTGTGTGTGTGTGTGAGAGAGAGAGAGAGAGAGAGATTTTGGGATGAGGCTGTTGTTATATATTATTGCCCCTGTTTAGCTAAAGCTATTGTCAAAGAGAAATTAATAACTTTAACAGTATATGTAAACTATAAACATATATGCCATACTCCTTCAGAGTTTAAATATTCACAATATTTATATCCATATAGACTCCATTTGGGTTCAATCCCAGAAAAAATCATTTCGCACACTAATTTTTTTTGCAACTAAAACCATTTTTCCATTGCCAAAAACTAAGATTTTTTTAATGCAGGAATTCTTCCTTTACTTAGGCAGCAATTGTTTTTCTCTTTGCTCATACATACTGCAAACAGTTCTATTAGCAAGATCAAAAAATGTCACTGGTTGAGAAATTTACTTGAGTAACAAGTATTTCCTTTCATTATATGGTACCGTATTCATAATACCCATGGGTAGTCTCATTACCCTATTGGTAGCCTCACTAATCTGATCTGGTCTGCCAAATCTTGACCTCAAACAGGTATTCACATGGAAAACCTGACTACAGCTGTAGCATATTTAACACATTAACCCATGGGTGGTCTCATTACCCTATTGGTAGCCTCACTAATCTGATCTGGTCTGCTGAATCTTGACCTCAAACAGGTATTCACATGGAAAACCTGACTACAGCTGTAGCATATTTAATTGCCATGTAAATACCACAACAAAGGCATGTGACTCTTTGACAACAGAAACGGTTACCAAAACCAAACAAAATTGCTTAAACAAGTGTATTGATGAATTGCACTTGTACATGAGTAAGATCAGTCATCAGGTACATTAGCCATTAATTTTACAATCTCTCTCTCTCTCTCTCTCTCTCTCTCTCTCTCTCTCTCTCTCTCTCTCTCTCTCTCTCTCTCTAGTGCATGCTGCTTTAGCGCAGTTACATCTGATGTAGGGGCCCCGAGTGGCCAAGTGGTCTAAAGCACTTTCCGTTATGGATCACTGCCATCTCACCTCTGTCTGCATGGGTTCAAGTCTAAGATTCGGCTCATGTAGTTATGTGAGAAAGCTTGCCAGTAGCTTTTTGTGGGTCAGTGGTTCTTTTTGGGGGTTTTCTCGGGTTCTTCCTCCACCAATAAATACTGGCCACCATATATAGCCTATTGTGTGCTGAAAAATGGCGTTAAACCCTACAACAACAACATCTGAATACTAAATTAATTTTTAATACTGACAATCATGAATTGTATAAAATCCTTCTTAATGAGGGGTGCTATATTTTTTCATCCACAATCTCTTCCCCAAAATGAAATATTTTTTACACATAATTTTTTGTACTTATTGGAGAATTGTTTCCCATATGAAAAATTATGTGAAATATGAAAAATGATTTCAATGACATAATCCATATATGAGTTGATTCAGAAATGAAGCTATGGTTTTCTAGTCAAAAAGTCCCATCAATAGGCTGGCAAATACAGTTAAAGACTTCTTGTAATGTCAGCTTGGTGCTAAATGAATTTGGTGAAGATATGACACCATGGGCGCCATATAAAATGGCTACTTCTTCTTGATAGATTGACTTGAGGTTTTCCGTAAAAGATTTCTGACAATGTCTAGTTGGTTCTAAATGAAAATGATGCCAATCAGACACTCAGTGTGGTTGCCAGTGTAGCCATCTTGAAAATGTTATCACTGCTCCTTCAGAATGGATGGTTTACTTAACAAGGGGTGTTCTCTGAAACATTTACTGTGATCTCTGATTGGTTCAAAATAGTGTCTGTTGGTCATGCCTTTAGATATTTCATTATATTGTTCCTAAATGAAAATTTTTCAATCTGACATCCAATATGGCTACCATAGTGGTCATTTTGAAAGCCTTTTTATTAGTATTCAGCATTGGATGGTCATATTTAGAGTGAGCTTTTCATTAGAAGATTTCCTTTTATGTCTGGTTAATACTGATTTAAATAGTGCTCCTTCTGACATCCATCCAGTATACCAACCATGGCAACCATAACCAAAATGTTGTTATTACTACTCCTCCTTAATGGTCTCATATCTGCATGGGGTTTTCATTTTTATTTGCATGGGGTTTTCATTTTTATCTGCATGGGGTTTTCATTTTTATTTGTTACTTACTGGAGTGTTATCATTTAACCCAGTTTGTGGATATATCTAAAGAATACCTTAAATGAATTCACCTCGATAACGTTGGGGTGTTATTTGACAGAAATATATTATAAGAAATTTAACCAAACTTTGCATGTTTGTATTGAGATTATCTGAGTTCCATAATTTTGTTATCCATGATATCAGGTACAAAGTTAAAAGTTACAACAAAGAATTTTGTACTGCACATATGGATGTCATATGAACATGTTAACTCCAACAGTTTTCATACCAAATTTGATATGTTGGAATTTTTCAGTCATATCAGCAATGGTTTCTTGGGATTCTTTCTGTGCAAAGGATTGTCAGTCTCATTTGAGAGACTATTGTACTTGTGAAGTCAGTTTCAACTGTTAAGTAAACTGTTTAATAGTTGATTAGTATTGTGTTAAAATTTACTATGCTTCTTTACAAACAGGTGCGATTCCAGCATGAAAATTACCCCCTCTCAGCTAAACATGTAGCAAGGCAGGTTCTACTGGTGTATGACATTGAGATTCTTGATCGTCTGAAGTCCTCCAAGATAAACAAATTTCTGTATCTGTATTCATCTGAAGAGAAGCCCAGAAGAACACATGCTAACATGGTAAAACAATTGATTTAGGTAGTTCATAGATCACTAAGTGGTCCCTCTCCATTCCATATCTGCTCTGTTCAGGATATTTAGTTAAAATTCAAATATATATAGCATACAGCAAAATTATATTTTCCAAAATAACCACCTTGGTTATCTAAAGCCCCATCACACACACACACAATAATATTTGAACTGTGCCAGCTGAAAAAATTCTCAACCAATCCACTATTTCTTAAGTGAATTCAATTAATATCAGATCACTTTGTCATGGCTACACATTTTGGAATGCAGGTTTTAAAGACAGGTGCAGTTACCTTTGAAACACACTATGGCACCATCTCATGCTGGTTACCAGACAAGGCCTCCGTTTTTGCAGCAGAAATTACTAGGCATGCTTTGATCATTCATTGACACTGAAACCTTTCAATATTAAATGGCATAAAAATTTGAAGTGATAAATATTGGACTTAGGTGTAGGCACCAAAAAGCCTCATTTTGGCCCAAAAATTCACAAATTTTAAATATTGTTACTGATCTCATAGCAAAAAATGTATCATTTGAAAACTTAAATTTAAATTGAATTTTCACAATTTTTTGATATGACATCATAGACATGTGCTTATAACATCACATTTGACTGTAAAATGGCCATTTTGTGCTAAACTTTGAGCTGTACTTTTATTTTCTTTATACAATCCATTCC
Organism: Unio delphinus; assembly: GCA_029339505.1. Classification (NCBI taxonomy): domain Eukaryota; kingdom Metazoa; phylum Mollusca; class Bivalvia; order Unionida; family Unionidae; genus Unio; species Unio delphinus. Next base: position 7,783,259 of record JAQISU010000236.1, read on the forward strand.
AGAAACCTATTTTATGTACAAAAAATTAGTGCCACTTCATTGATTGTACTGACAATAAATGTAAAAAAAATTGATATCCTCAGTTGGTGCAGTAATAAAACCATGCAATAGTGCCGCACATGCTGTATAGTTTACAGCATTGTACACTCTCTTTCTTTCTCTCTCTCTCTCTCTCTCTCTCTCTCTCTCTCTCACACACACACACACACACATAGAAATATATCAATTTTATGATTATTATAAGGAATACTTTTGTTTTAATTATTATTAATATAAACTAATCTTTTCCTCCAAATGATGCATAAGCAAAACTTTTTTCATCACTGACATTTTGAGGTAATCAGCCAAACCTAATAGAAACATATGTATCAAGTATGCATTGTTTCAAGACAACAATCAAGTTTTATAAGTCTTCTCATGGGGACTGTTATGCATAATTAGGATAAATAATTTTGGCAATTTGCATGATAGGAACTTTTTAAGGTGCACATTTAAAATCCATGAACATAGGTTCCACAGCAGTCCTGAATAAAAATCAACCACCTGGTAAAGGAAGAGGGAAGGGCATATTTTGTCTGTATGTTTCATTTTGATCTGAGGGCCAAAAATGAACAATGAAAATTGCCTTTCACGATTGTAGTTGTATGTATTAGATTTGAATAGATTTTGATTTGTTTCTGATTTAACTTTCTGGATGGTATGTCAAATGGTAAATTAAGGCAAATTCTGGCTGCCATTTTTTGAAGTTTGTGGATTGTTTTGAATTAGTAGAAATCTTATTGACCAAATTGTGCACCAGTAGTCCATAAAAGGAGAATGAATGCGTTGAGTGGTAGAGAACATTTTATCCACTGTAAAAGGTAGATTCTTGAATTTACTACAGATCACAGAGTAATGTGTTTTACTTGCTTCCTCCAGTCTGGTTTCTTATCAACTTACTCCTAATGGATTTTCTCTCAGCATTTACAGTTTCTTTGTTGGAAATATACAGCTCAAGATTTGGACTTCTGTTCATCGATAATTATAGCTTAGTTCCAATCCTTGGTTTTTAGAAGATTGATAAAACATGTTATCCAGTGAGCACCAATATAATACTTGATGTAAATCTAAATCCAGTTTTTTGTTCAAAATTATTAAGTTGGAATCAGACTTATACAATGATGTATTAGCAGCATATAGGTCATTATTTCAATAGATCCCTGTGGAACTCCTTTATCAATGAATGTCAGCTCTAATTTAATGTTATCAATATCAACTTGTTGGCTTCTGTCAGATAGATATGATTTGAGCCATGAGAATGATTAAATGAGAATATTTGTACTTTTCAAGTTTCCATGCAAGTATATTATGATCAACTAAATGAGAGATATTTTTAAAGTCAAGGTATACAGTTCCAGCCAATTATCCATTGTTCAGTGCAAGCAACTATTTATTAAAGAGTTTTGTTAGCAAGACTGTCAAGAGTGGTTTCATCTAAATCTAGATTATGTTGAGTGAATTCAGTGTTATTTTTAGACAACCATAGAGGTTTTTGGAAATGGGTATTAAAAAGCTACTTGGCTATGGTTGGTAGAATAGATATTGGTCTATAATTATCTAGATTTGATTTTTTAACTTTTTTTCTAAACAGGCAAGACTTTAGCAGTATTCAGTTGAGATGGGAAGATTCCCATAGCAATGCTTTGATTAATTATATAGGTAAGAGATGGAACTATAATATCAGCACATTAACATTAACAAATGTTTAATTAAGTGTTATCCTTCACCTGTCAGTAATTCTTACAGGCAGCTTCCTGTATATAACAGCCAATCAGCTCATGATAAGGATTGGACGAAAACCAAATTCAAACTGCTGATAAAGGAAATGTGCTATTCACTTCCTTTCTTTGTCTGGTCTTGGCTTATAACCACTCCATTGTAATTTTAGACTAGACCACTGCATAGAATATCCTTTTTGGCACAACCTCTTAAACATCCTGCAAAGTATGAGAAACCAAAAAGAAAATATCATTCATGATGTGAATACTGAGTTTTAATTTGTATTAATGACATCATTCATTTTTTAAGGACCACTCCAGTGGCCAAGTGGTTAGAGCATCCTTGTCAGATGCAGGTGGTTGTAGGTTTGATCCCTTTTCGAGTTATACCAAAGCTTATAAAAATGCTACTAACAGCTGCATTACTTGGTGCTCAGAATTAAGGGGTTAGTGTTAGGACTGGTCAGCCTGGTGTCAGAATAATGTGTTTGGGTGGGATATCCTGCTACATAGCGACATGACTGAAAAATTGTTAAACCTATGTTAAAATCCAAATCACACACATATTTTAAGTAAATGAGCTGTACAATGAAGGATTTAACCAAATTGATCATTGTCCATATTTTTCTTTCCATATTTTTTCAGGTGTATATAAAGGCTTTACATAGGCGTCCAGATCCCAAAGTAGATGAGGAAGAGTGTTTATTAAAAGTGTCCTTGCAGCCAATTAGACTTAATATTGATCAGGTAAAATGACTTCCCAATTCAGGGATGTGTCTGTCTGTATATCTGTTTGTAACAAGATAGACATGAATGGATGCCTGGATCAAATGACAACACAACACAATGTGATAGAAGATGGAATTTTATGGAATGAATTAATTACAAAGTACAAATACGGTGATTCTTTCACACTCAAAAACATGTCTAATTCAATAAATCAATCCTAACATTCACAAATAGGAAAACTAAAGCAAATGGTTCATATACGAATATATGATGGTAAGATTAAAATAATCTCTCATAATTTTGTACAGTGTAAGTGATATTCAGATTACCTCATGTAATTTCTTACAATGAAAGTGAGATTCAAATATTCTCATGGAATTTTTCTTACAATGAAAGTGAGATTCAAATATTCTCATGGAATTTCTTACAATGAAAGTGAGATTCAAATATTCTCATGGAATTTTTCTTACAATGAAAGCGAGATTCAAATATTCTCATGGAATTTTTCTTACAATGAAAGCAAGATTCAAATATTCTCATGGAATTTCTTACAATGAAAGTGAGATTCAAATAACCTCATGAAATGAAAATAAGATTAAAATAATCTTCTGTAATCAAAATAAGATTCAAATAATCTATGTTATTAAAATAACCCAAATTGTACTCAATTGAAACAACAATAAATTGGAACAAACATGACAGGGTCATTTGTACAGCTGTATGATTCATAAATATTTGTTACAGATTGCAATTGTGTCCACTGACAAACCACACAGATATCCTGAATTCTTATGTTTGCTCAGACATATTTGGCCACTCACACCCTTTATGGATCCACAATGCGCACAAGTTTACAAATTAGCAGTTTCGTTTTTGTATGACCTTGATAGTTACATCATCTTCCATATAAAACAAATATGGCCACTTCTTCACTGTCTCACTGGATGTGCTTCAGATTCATCAGATTCATTTTCAGGAGTTACTCAAGATGATCTTTTAAGTGATGTAAAGAATATAGACACAATCCATACTGAAGAGAAATATTCACTTGAGATAGATTCAACTTACCAAGATTGTTTTCCTCTAAAATCCAACATGGCTGACTCCTCCTATCCAGTTCCAAACTTTCTTAAAATCAAACATAATATGCAGAGTATAACAATCACAGCTGACTCCAACAAAATTCCAACAATCAAGAAATTCTTGGATGAAATTTACACATCCAGCAGGGTCACTCACAAAATGGACTGATCTATAAATCCATGGAGTAGGATTATGCCACTGTGACAGTAACTCTATACATAACAACTGGTAAAATTCATGTACAAGGGCCAGGCTACACAGAATGGGTAAATCATTTTATCAACTCTTGTCAGCAAATTGTAGACAACACCAGACTGAAATCAATTACCTCTCAGCCAAGGGCTTCAACACCCATCCCTGAAGCCCACAGATCTCCAAATCCAGTCAACAGTAACACAGCTTTACATGAAATAAGCCAGATTGCTATCAATGTGGAAGAAACTCCAGGAACCCAGTTTATGATAGGTGCAACAAATTCCTTTGAGTTCCATGGAACCCATAACTAGACTTGTACCTCCAAACAGTGCTTAGTAGTGATAGGTATTTACCAGGCCGAAGTAGAAAGATTAGAACAGAACTCTCGGCACTAAAATCAAAGAGTCTAGCGGTACACAGTGTTCAAATGGATAAACCAGTGGCAACAAAAGTGCGCCAGAATACCCAGACAACACAATACACAAACATGTCAAAGGACCAAAACACAAGAGCATGTCAGGGCACTACAACTATACCAAAACCAGCTGTAAAAAAAAATCAATATACACACAAACAGATGAAACCACACCAATTAAACAAGATGAGTCTCTTCTACAGGTATTAGATAGTCAGAGCCAAAATTTAGCTAAAGCACATGCTGTAAACACTGACCATCGTGTGTCTCACTCACCATCAAATCCAGGTACAGAAGAAAATGTTCTAAAGACAACCTCCAATTTATCACAGCAAGAAGCTAAATTAAATACAAATACTAAATACAGCAGCAGTCACCAAACTCTCAGTCAGTCTAGTCATGGAAAACAAGAAGTTCAGGCAATACATCTGTACCCCCCACTTGTCAAAATCAACAATATAGTCAAAGACAGATCTCTTCTCATAGGATCATCAATAATCAAAGGAGTAAGAACAAGAGGGTTATATAAAACTGACGTAAAAAAAAACAACATAGAGGTGCAACTATTAACACTATTGCAGAAAAAATATTGGAAATGGATATGTCACCATATCATACTGTAATTCTTCTCATTGGTAGGAATAATTACAATAATGGCCAATCTTTGAAGGGCATTGAGGATGATTATGAAAGCTTGTTGTATGCCATCAGGTCCAAACACACAGTGTGTAAAATAATCATCTCAGGTCTACCGCCAAAGAGGGATGCACTTACGACTCAACTAAATGACATCCTAAGTATGTTGTGTGAAAATTTCCAAATACTCTATTTTCTGCAATACAGGACCTTCTTCAAAGACAATTTTGTTAACCAACAATTATACCAGCGAGACCAAATCCAATTGTCCAACAGAGGTACTGCCTTGCTCCTTAGGAATATAGACCAGTACATAAGACTTATAAAAGGGGTTAGGCATGAGTCAGAAAACTGCTTGTATTGTGGAGAGCACGGTCATGTAACACAGCGGTGTCCGCATGGAAAACAGATTCTTTGCCATCTTTGTAACGAACTAGGACATAAGCAAAAGTTGTGCACATACCAATAGGTAGAAGGCTATGATGTACAGGCCTATGCAACACACATCCAAAAACAAAATGCATTAGAATATGTGTATACTTTTCAATGTAATAATTATAATTCTGTAAACAGGTTTCAGGCACTATCTGATTTATGTACAAAGTGCAGCTTATTAACTTGTAAACAACTATGCAATACTGTTCAAGTTACTTCTCCCTCTGAGGCTCCCCAAGTGTCTAATATGTCAATATCTTCTTGTAAATGTAAATCAGTCTCATATTGAATATTCTCATGTATCCACTACATGTGGTCATTGTATGACAGATGAATCTTGTATGTTATCTTCTTCATGTGTTTATGTAAATAATCAAGGCAATGTAAAGAAATCTGTCAAGTCTAAAAGCAATACATGGCATACTGCCTTGTCAGAAAATCAATCCATTGATCAAAATTGTCATGTCTTTGGGCAAGGTCTGCATGTAATCAACCTAAATGTTCAACACTTCCTCCCTAAACTGAATGAGATAAAGTTAATATTACAGCAAACTAGATCAGTCAATATTGAGGTCTCCAAATACAGGACTTCAACTTTGAAAGAAAAGATAGAGACTCCAAGGGTAGTGGGGGTATTCTTCTCTATGTAGACAGTTCCATTAGTTATAACAGACGTGTTGATCTAGAGACTGTTGGGGTAGAGAGTATATGGATCGAAGTAACCCTTGCTCAATCCAAGCCAATACTCTTATGTTCAGTTTACAGGACACCTAGTTCCACAGCTGATTGGATTGATAGATTTGAGGCATTCAAATTCAAATTCAAATAATTCAAAAAGCATTACTAAAGGAAGAATTAGAAACTATCATATTAGGTGATTTTAACGTTGACTACATGAAAACTCCACCAACATGGATAAGTAACTTTGAAACTTACAACTTTACTCAGTTAATTTACACCACAATTACAGTAACAGATAAAAGTGCTACTATCATTGATCATGTATATACTAATAAACCTGAAAACATAAGTGAAATAAATGTGCCAGTATATGCGCTGAGTGACCACTACCCAGTCTGTATAACTAGACATGTTCCAAAATCATCTAAAAATGGGCAACACATTGAAATACAATACAGGGACTTTAAACTGTTTGATGAGGAAATGTTCGTAAATGATTTAGTTTGCAAACCCCTTCAATCAGTCTGCAATATAGCTGATGTCAACACTGCTTCAGACAAATGGTATCAGATATTCAATGCAGCCTTAGACAAGCATGCCCCAATTAAAACAAAAAGGGTTAAACACCAGATTACACCCAAGTGGATTATACCTGAGATCAAACGGGTTAGGCACCAAAGAAATAATTTCCACAAGAAAAAAAGACATGAAAAGCTATAGAGGATGGAGGAATAAAACTAAGCAACTGATAGATAAGGCAAAAAAGAACTACTATAAACAGGCTATTAATAAAAGTAAGAGTACCAAAACATTGTGCAAGCATCTAAAAGAGCGGAACCCACCCAATAACAGTTGTCTTCCCCCAAGACTTGAGCAAAATGATGATTTAGCAACATCTGTACAAGACATTGTGGAAATGTTCAACAATTTCTTCATAAGCATCTCCAGTAACAGTATTCAGAACAAGACTAACATCCCAATTGAACTTGATGCTCTACTGTTATTTATAAGAGCTAAAATTCCTGAAGATAATTATTTTTCAATAGCTAATGTCAGTGAAGCGGACGTTTTTGATATGCGAATTAAGTTGAATATTAATGAATCCTCTGGATTGGATGGTATTAGTCCACGAATCCTTAAAATTGCTGCACCAGTAATAACAAAGTCACTAATGCATATCATAATGAGTGGTAATTTTCCAGAAATACTGAAATGTGCAAAGGTTACACCTATCTTTAAGAAAGGAGAAAAAGAGGATCCAGGAAATTACAGACCAATATCAATTCTACCTGTATTGTCAAAACTGTTTGAAAAGCATGTAGCCATTCAGCTCTATACATTTTTTGAAACAAACTCTCTATTTCATAAAGCACAATCAGGATTTAGAAAGTACCACTTGTGCCAAACAGAACTTACCAAATTAATTGATCTTTGGCTGAAGGAAATGATAATGGAAATATGACTGGGATTGTCTTCCTTGACTTCAAGAAAGCTTTTGATCTTGTTGATCATGAAAATCTGCTGTAAAAGTTGAACTGTTACAGGTTTGACAATCCTTCTTTAAACTGGTTTAGATCCAACCTAAAGCATAGGTCTCAACAAGTACGCATTGGCAATATTAGCTCTCAAACTCACACTATTCATTCAAGAGTCCCTCTAGGCTCAGTTTTGGGCCCTCTCCTCTTCCTTATCTATATCAATGATCTACCATTAAATAATGAATCCACAAATACAGATTTGTTTGCAGATGATGCAACCTTATATACATCTAGTTCTGATACTGAAGTTATCCAAACAAGATTAAACTCAGACCTTATTAGAGTCAAAAACTGGGTAAAACAAAATAGTGTGGTAATTAATGAAGGTAAAAACAAAATGTATGATTCTGGGGACGACACAAAAGCTGCACAAGTCAGGGAACCCAAAACTATCTCTTGCAATAAATAATCATCCATTAGAAAATGTCAGTCATGAAAGGCTTGTAGGTGTGTCCATAGATAATAATTTATTATGGAATGACCATATTGATAAGCTTTTTAAAACACTGTCATCCAAAATTGCCCTTCTCAGCAGAATCAAGAAATATTTACCTATGGAAACTCGCAATCTATACTACAAGTCATATATTCTTCCAACAATGGATTACTGTTCTAATGTATGAGGAAACTGTGCTAAATTCTGAGCTTGACAGGATTTATAAACTCCAGAAATGAGCAGCACGTGTAACTTTAGATACATCTGTTGATCATTCCTCAAAAGCATTATTTACAGAACTCAAATGGTTCATAATATATGACAGGATAGATTTTCACAAGGCAGTTCTTTTATATAAATATCTCCATGGAACTGCACCAGAGTATCTTCAGGACTTATTCAGACCTTTTTCAATACCAGTTGAGATTAATATCACATGGAAACCTTCTAGTACCAAAACCAAGAACAGAGCAATTCAGAAAGTGTTTTCATTACTCTGGTACAGTTCTGTGGAATAAGCTTCCATTACATGTAATATCAGCTGAAATTATTAGAGTATTTAAGAAGAGAAATCATGAGCATGCATGCGTTTCTAATAGATAATGGAATTTAGTATTTTAATACAAAACATGTTAAAATAAGCACTAATTATTGCTATCTTCATATAATGTGTATTTGTTATACTTTCATTAAGCAGGCCTCAAGGGAGAATAGTCCTTGACTAATGAGTCACCCTCTATAAATAAAGCATTATTATTATTATTATTATTATTATTATTATTATCATTATTATTATTATTATTATTATTATCTATATAGATGCACATACGGCCAGACAACTTGTTAAACCCACACACATACATACAGACAGATACAGACAGCTACAAAGAAACCAAACTGGTCATAATATCAAGTACAGAATTAAAATCTAAAGCAGCTTGTAACAAAATGTTCACAATGCTTCAAGTCATGCATAGTAGTAAAGGCATCATTTCATGATACTACATAGTTTGTCGACTAAACAATACTTTCCTTAAATCCACAGGAGTGAGTATTAGTCAGGGTGAAATACCCATGTATACCATGCTTTTAGTGTCACTTTCCCCAAGCAATCTACGATGAGATACATGCTAGTTCGGTTGCTTGACTATAAAAACAATTACCGGTATTCACCCAAGGTAACATTGTATGCATATACAATGAGAAATAGTTGAATTGTTCTAAGGCGTAACCGAGTTATTTCTTGCCATTTTCTGTGACAATACCTCCCCCCTAAGATAACAATGTACACATTCAACGTTGCTGATTATAAAGTCGTAAATTGGATTATCCATACAGAGCACATCAATTGTTCCAGTCAAGAAAGGAATTTCAATCCTAACTCTTGCAACAGATATGTGATTGATTGTCTAATCGAGTAGCATGCAGTTAGTCTCTATATCCAGCCTTTTGTTATCCTTTACGAGATCACGTTTGATAACCACACCTGTGCAACTGGTATTACGTAAAGCTGTAACCACCTAACCGTTAACAGTACTGTTTGCTGTTGGTATGCATGCTTCCGGGAATATACAAGTGCCGAAGAACAGAATACCTTCATGAAATTGTTATGTATTGCTACAGCAGCCTTATGTATGGGACCCTTTCTTTTAGGACAACATGATCTTATATGGCCCCATTCATTACATGCATAGCACACCTTGACGTCTTGTTTCTCTATCAGACTTACCCATCTCAGTTGGTTTCACTGGCTCTCTGGGAGTCAAACCTATAGACAGAATCCCAGACTTATCTTTCAAAACTACATTCTGAGTTCCACAATGTGTTTGATCGAAACCATCTGCCTGCCTAGCCATGTCTTGAACATCTGTGAATGCGCTTTCCATAGGAAATTGGTTCAACTCCCACCCCAACTATACTTAATAACTGACCTCTGATAACTGAAATCTTCCAAACCCTCAAACTTTTTGTCCATTTTAGAACATTCAATCTAATGCTGGATTTAATTATACATTCTAGCGATAAATTGTTCAAAGGTTTCCCCCTTTTCAGTTTTACTATACCTAATCTTTTTCTAGAAACCTTGCTTTGTCAATTCATATTGTTCTAGTTATGCCTCCTTCAGAGTATCGTAGTTAAACACATCACTACTAGAAAGTTTGCAAGTATACATCAAGAACATTACCTTTCAGCAGAGCCCTGATATGAAGAGCCCAATCATCTCGCTTCCGTTTCTGGTTACCGGCATACCACTCGAATCAAGGAAAATAACTATACATGTTATCTTTTTCATCGTCAAAGAAAGTTTTTTTTAGGGCCACGTAATTTGCTGGAGGCACAGTCTTGTTCTTCTTGTCTAGCATTTGCTAATTCTAATTGTCTTTTTTACTCTCTTTGTTTATTTCTTTCTTCTAACTTTGTAACTTCTTATCTTGCCCGTCTTTCTAATTCCAATCTTTCCTTTTAGAGTTGTTGTTCCATTTCCAATCTTTCCCTTTCTAATGCTAATCTTTCCTTTTCCAATTCCTTTTTCTCCCTTTTGAGTTGTTGCTCACTTTCCAATCTTTCCCTTTCTAATTCCCTTTCAAATACCAATCTTTCCTTCTCGAGTTGTAGTTTCCTTTCCGATCTTTCCCTTTTTAATTGTTGTTCCCTTTCCAATCTTTCCTTTTCCAATTCCCTTTCTTTTGTCCGTTCATCCCATTTTTTCCTTGTTCTTCACTTATGAATCTCCTAAGATTTTCCCCTTCTTATCCCAGTTGTTTTCCTAATTCAGCGAGTTCCCTTAGCAAAGTCATGATTGTTTGGTGATAAGAACTAAGTGCAATGGTTTAGATATTGTCAGATTACAATTAACAGTTATCAAGGCAACACTAAACAAATGTGTACTTATAAGGAACCCAGCACCTACTAAAAATACACTTGTCTAAAAGTCCATGACTTACAGCCTGTTTATGGTTTAAATAAGTGTATTTGGTAGTTCATTCAGTCCAAAGGATCCCACTTCTGACACCAATTGTAACAGGTTAGACCATGCTGAAGACACTGCCATCATGACAACTTTTCCTTTTCCTGTATCCTTTTGGAATATGTTCTTGCCCTAATTATTAAATAATTTAAGTTTTATTTCGCCAAAGTTAAAGTAGCATATAAAAAAATATTTTAAAAAAACTTCATAAGATACTTTTCTCCTGACCTTAGAATACAGAAACAATCCTGACCTAAGTTTTATAGTTGTTGATGGCAATAATGGCAAATAACCCCATCTGCTCAAGATTTTTTTTTAAAAAGAAGCTTTTTCAAAATTCTGTTGCTCAAACAATCAGCAAATGAAATTAACAGTGTTCTAATAAGGATGATTTCAGCAGTATATAAATACCACAGATTATTTTTTATCATTTTGTTTACAGAAGCTGGAATAGTTCGAGCATGAGAATGTTGCTATGATTCCCTTGACCATGAGTTCACTGAAAATGAAACACCAGATCTCAAAAGCATCTTAAATTATTTAATAATTAGGGCAAGAACATATTCCAAAAGGATACAGGAAAAGGAAAAGTTGTCATGATGGCAGTGTCTTCAGCATGGTCTAACCTGTTACAATTGGTGTCAGAAGTGGGATCCTTTGGACTGAATGAACTACCAAATACACTTATTTAAACCATAAAAGCATTATTTACAGAACTCAAATGGTTCACAATATATGACAGGATAGATTTTCACAAGGCAGTTCTTTTATATAAATGTCTACATGGAACTGCACCAGAGTATCTTTAGGACTTATTCAGGCCTTTTTCAACACAATACCAGTTGAGATCAATCTCACATGGAAACCTTCTAGTACCAAAACCAAGAACAGAGCAATTCAAAAAGAGTTTTCAGTACTCTGGTACAGTTCTGTGGAATAAGCTTCCACTACATGTAAAATCGGCTGAAAATATTAGAGTATTTAAGAAGAGATATCAGGAGCATGCATGTGTTTCTAACAGATAATGGAATTTAGTATTTTAATACGAAACATGCTAATTTAAGCTCTAATTATTGCTTCTTCACACAATGTGCATTTATTATACTTTCATTAAGAGGGCCTCAAGGGAGAATAGTCCTTGGCTAATGAGTCACCCTCTATAAATAAAGCATTATTATTATTATTATTATTATTAAATACCCAAAGAATATCTCTGGAATCCACTGCATTGAAGTTTCTATATTAATTTCAGCCAGCTAATCTTACAAGAAAATATATCTAGTGGGATGGGGCATGATTGTTAGGTAGCATCGGGAAATAATGTGCAAGAGTTTTTGGCCTTTGTATATATACATGTAAGATTATTAGGAAAGAAAAATTTTCTTTCTGGGAGGGCTGGATTCAGGAGGTGGTAGGGTTTATATTCCGGATGTTGATGTGATGATATTAGTATTCTTAGAGAAACATAATTTACTAAAACAATTATTTTCTTGCAGGACACGCTGTTTTTCCTTCACCAGTTCTTCAAAGAATCATTTGGGAGCTCTGGTGATTCAGACAAGGCTCAGAATGGTGATGGTGATTCAAAACCCTCGGGTCCCAAGTCTGTTAGCTCAAATCCCCCACCCCCTCTGATGACTGTCAAGAAAATGTCCCCTTCTCCAGAGGAGAAGACACCTGACATGTTGATGCATTTTGATGAGCTTCATCACGATTTGCAGGCCACTTTTGGTAGTGCTAGTCAGTTGAGTCAGGAAAGTGATACCTTATCAAATGGATCACGGCAATCTGATCAACCTGTGTTTTTCAAGTAAGTTACATTCAGTGTTTAGAGTGCTGCTGAGTTTTTATTTTGTTTTTATCATCAAGAGTGTTTAACCAATTTCTATAGGATCTACCACAATAACTTGAGTTACAAGTCATTACAAGAATATCTTCAGGTAGACATTTGTTCAAATGTTATGCTTATTAACATTTGGTGATTTACAAAATTTGGTTAGAAATGGATATATATGAGTTGCAGTTACAGACCTTGCATCAGCAGTTAGAACAGACTGTAATAGATTTACCTTCTACAAAATGCATGGCAGTATGAAAATTGTATGTATATTTATGGTTTTTGTAGACAGATTAGTAAGTCACTGAACTGCAAAACTTAAAGTGTTGAATTTTGGAGTTGATTTTTTTAAAGTGATACCATGTCTTCAATGTTCCATGTGCAAGTATTTATTATACATGTGAAAATCTAAAGTATAGAAAACCTTTCTTTAAATTCAAATTATTTTAAAGACACCATTACTGTGTTAAAGGTTTCAGTTTGTGCTGTGTAATATGATACCTTTGTTTATTTTGTAAAATGCAGTCTTGTATTGAAGAGAATGAAGTTTTCAGCTAAAATAAGAATAAATTGATTCCTCTTTATCAGTAACATTGCTCTTTATTATCCTAGATCTTTTGTTTTTTCTCCTGATGTACCAATTCGACTGGATTATCATGGAAAGTTTGATATGGAACGTGTAAGTACATTTACTCAAACATTGATTGTTCATTACAGCACAATAAGGTGTTGACAAGAGAAGCATCAATTTTAGTCAAATTAATTACAACTGAGCATCAATTAAAAACAATGAAAGTTTCTTGAATCATAGAAATTTACTGTACTCTTGGATTTTAGTGGTCTCTGCTGACCAAGTCAATTTCATAAATCTCTTCATATAATTATATTGCACAAATATTAAAATGCAGAATGTTAGAATAGTTGCATAAATTTGCACATTTTAGAATATGACACAAGAAAAAAAGTGCATGATGAACTGTGCTTATGTAACACTAATCGTACTGTAGCAAGAGCCACTCGGATGAGTTTACCATATATACTCACAAACAAGTCCAACTGCATGAGACATAGACAGTGATCTGCCATTGCATAATACACTGGCCAGTCATCATCATTGTTTGTTCTACTGATTACTCCTAAGAAACTGCATAGACCCAGACCTGTGGGTACATTGTGATATGGCAGATCTGGGTGTTAGCAGTTTGACTCACCTTGTAGGTGAGTATATGTGGTACCATGCAACAGATATGTTTTACTTTGCTGCAAATTAATGTTCATGTCTTACTGTTACTATAGAAGATAGACCAATGCTTTAAATATTCACATCAGTTATTATTAACCATATTATTAATCCCTTTAACAAAAGAATAAACTAGTAATTATTAAACCATTATATTTGACTGCAGTTTTCTAACAATTACAGTAGGCATCAATTATGACCTTTAAATGTATCTGTTGTTGAGTACTTCAGATCAGAAAATATTTCCCCAAGTTATGTCCCCTTGTTTAATGGCACCAGTGTGGAGAAGAGTGTTTTCCTTTTGGACACATTCTTATTTAAATTAAAGAATATTGTTTCATTAATTATTTAATGTTTTCTTAAAAGGAAACAATACAGCCAAGATAGAACACAGGAAATATATAAATATTAGAGTGTGGGATTCCACTCATGGTCAGAATGAGAATTGCATCATTAAATATCAAGTTGAATCAAAAGAATCCCTTGTTATAACCACATTAATTATTTACCTTGTTTGAAACAAATAACTCATGATGTGTGTGTGTGTGTGTGTGTGTGTGTGTGTGTGCATGATTTTTGCCCAAGAATTTGTATTCAATGCTTTAATGATTTTATTTTTATGTTGTTATAAAAGATGTGAATAAAAGAATTGCCATGATTTCTGTCATTTACAGGGAACACTGGCTGGGTTGGGTGGACTAGTGAGTCTAAACAGATCTGAACTGAAACTTAAAAAGCTGCATTATAAACATGGGTAACCAGCCTGCTGAATATATTCCATACATTTTACATGAATTTCTAAATTTTAATACAAATGACAATTATGCTTTGATATAAAAAAAATGAAATATTTATATATGGCCTGGTAAATAAATACATGTACTATTGTTGTAATTATTTATATTTACATTTATTCATGCACGTATTAACAGGGTTCGTACGGTCTTTGAAGGTCTTTGAGAGTTTGGGAAAAATGAGGTAGCATTTTCAAGGCCTTGAAAGTTTGGGAAAATCGAGCATATTACCCTGAGGTCTTTAAAAGTCTTTGAAAATTGAAATAAACCCCTCAAAAATTAATTTCTTTCCAAAATCACAAATAAAAATATCCGAGATTGTTAGATTCAGATGTAATCCAGTTATCCTGGTTTCTTTCTTTTGATGACCCGTTCAGTTTATTGCCGCCGCATTAACAAAAGAGGCTTTGTTTTGTTTGGCCATCCAAAGTATGCCTCGGCGGCGACTTCAATCACGCATGCACTCTTCATCAAAGCCATACGGTGCCGCTACACACTTCATCAAAGGAAGTCGCCAATAAAATTGCCCATGGTCGTTAGCAGCTGGTTTTCCTGGCTTCTTTCGTTTGACGAATAGTTGAATTTGACTGGACGAGTCCATCAGTTTTAGCCAATCAAAATGTTAATTACACTAATTCTACGTAGAAAGTTCGCGAAAGTTACACGCTCGAGAATTCAAAATTTCTTCATTCGATTTACATCTTCTGCAAGTTCAGTGTTTAAAAATGCCAGGTCTTTGCTCTTTCAACGATATCTGGCTTGAACAAGAGAAGTACAAGGAATGGCTGCAAAAGGATAAGTTATGCAAACGAAAGGCGTTTTGTACATTGTGTAAAAAGACGATCAACTTGGCTTCAATGGGAGAAGGAGCCCTTACAAGTCATGCCAAAGGTAAGTTGCAAATTAGTAACTACATGTTCATTTGGTGGAACAAAGATGCAGAAGTATAAGCAATTGGTATTTTTGGGAAAATAATGGTAATTCATTACTCGTCGGGTATAAAATAAGATCGTTTAGTTTGATGATTTGGTAGATATAGCAAAAGAGGGCCTGTTTAAATGTACTTCTACGGTCGGTTTATTTAACACATTTGAGGAAAAAATTCATTTTCGAAAATTTTGTTCTACATAACAATATTACTTGATTTAATACAGAAACATGCATTGTACTAAATTAAATTCACGGATAAACAGTTTCAAAGTGCGCATGCGTACACTATATTAGAGTTAAACAAGAGTTATTGTTCTTGAATTGTTTATCACAAAAAATGGGGGAAAACCCGCCTAACCTAATTTTAAAGTCAGAGAATTAGGTGCCCACACATCACAGCCTTTTTTAATAAAAAAAAAACAATATTTTATTTCACTTTTTCAGAAGCCATTTTTAAATGGTAATTTGTGTCTAAATAGCTTTTCTTACTAGCATGTAAAACCGATTTAAAAATTACTTTCATGCATCATGAAGTTGTATGTTTTCATTTAGATTCATTAAAATTCTTGCAGTGATAATTACTTTTTTTTTCGTTTCTAGGATGTAAGCACCAACAAAATACAATATCTGCAAAACAAGTCGCACCAGTAAGTGCATACTTTTCACAGCCAGCAGCAGATGGTGTGACAAGTACAAAGCAGCCTACCAAAGCAGCTCTAGCAACTTCTACTTTAGCAATGAAATGATGACATATGCCTCCTCTGCAAGACATAAGTACCATGCCTATCTGGATAAGAAGAAAGCAGAGGAGAAGGATGAGAAGAAAAACCCAAAAGGAAAGAAACGGGAGTTGGCCTTGGATGAAGTGGAAGAACTTAAAGCCAAAAAGCTGCGTCTTGAAGCTGACATTGCCAGCCTACATGCTTCCTCTGTACAGAAAGCAGAAGAGGCAGAGTTAAAAGGACTCATTGTGCTTGTCACAGAGTCAAATGCTCTTAGGAGAAGAGCAGAGGAAAAGATGACAGTGGTGGCATCTCTTTCCAAAATGATTGAAGAGAAAAAAAAGCAAATAAAATAATGCATTTAAAGCAGTGCTGATGTCTTTAAGAGAACAATTTATGTTGTATTAAATCTGACACATATGTTACTTATTTCTGGAGAAAAAAACAATGAATGTTAACCTATCTTCTCGATCATTATAATGTAATTTTAGGAAATTAATTATAGTTTGACTTTAATCAGTAAACAATATTGTGGTATTTGGCATTCGTTGTTTTCTCATATGACCTGTATACACAATGTTAGCAAAAATAGGTCTTGGAAATCTCTGTTTGTGGTCTTTGAAAGTTTGGGAAAAGTCTTTGAATTTATCATTCATATTTGAGTACGAACCCTGATTAATCAGATGGAAGATACATCACTACTTATGCCCCAGTTTTTTGCAGCAGGGGCATTGTCATTTGATCCTGTCTGTCCATCTTTACATCTGTATATGTTTCATAAGAAGCTAATTAACAATGTTGTGCAAAAAGCAGTTTTCACAAATGAAATTTGGCTAGCACATTATGTAAGTATATGTAGGTAACTTAATTAGATTTTCAGACTGTTCCCTCTTTTTCTCATTTGAACTATTGTATGATGCTGATGCTTTAATGAACTTGATGTGGATACCAAGTTACAACCATAAGACATGAACAACATTGTGGAAGTCATTCTAGTTACAACCATAACATATGAATAGCATTGTGGAAGTCATTCAAGTTACAACCATAACACATGAACAACATTGTGGAAGTCATTCAAATTATAAACATAACACGTGACAACCATTGTGGAAGTCATTCTAGTTACAACCATAACACATGAACAACATTGTAAAAGTCATTCAAGTCACAGTCGTAACACATGAACAACTTTGTGGAAGTCATTCGAGTCACAATCATAACACATTAACAGCTTTGTGAAAGTTATTCAAGTCACAAGCATAACACATAAATAACATTGTGGAAGCCATTCAGGTTAAAACCATAACACATGAACAACACTGTGGAAGTCATTCAAGTCAGATTTATAGTACATAAATAACATTTGGAAGTCATCCTAGCCACAATCTTAGTGCATTGTATTGTGAAAGTCTTGAAAGTCACAATCATAGCACAGTTTAGAAGTAAAAGAGTAGCGTGTAGAAGCGAAAAATTTTGCTTTGAAGAAGGTTAAAGTACATTTGTCTTTATGTATTTAATACATTCCACATTTCAGGTTGCTAGGATTAGATAAAGTTGTGGCCTATGCCCTCAATGAATGGCTTACAGACATCAAGGTGAATCAGCTACCCAGCATTCTAGGAGGGGTGGGACCAATGCACTCATTTGTGCAGTTAGGTAATAAGAACATTATCATCAGTACAGATGTTTTCACTACTTTTTACATTAATGTGTCCTCAATATTTATGTCCCAATCATAGATATATTTCAGTGCAGAGTTTAATAAATTGACATTTTATACTTTCTCATGTTGCATTTATTTGAAAGGGTTTATACAAATGTACATGCATCTTCTGTATAGACACCCATATTTGTCATTGTGTCACACTTGCCAAAAATGTTTGAATTCACTATTATTCGAAATTATTGTTGCAGTCCCAAAATATTATAGATGAATAATAATTTGAATAAATAATTCCTCCCAAATAAAATACTAAACACAGCAATAAGACTGTTTCTGCTTAAGATTGTAATGCAAGAATGAGTAATTTCTCAAGTAAACAAGGTTATATAAAAGGCATAAAAAGCTAAGTCACCAAACTGGAAACATGATTATGGTCAAAAGTTCATTCTAGAATATTCTAAGTTGTCAACAAGATAAGTTCTGTTACTAAAATTATGATAGAGAACAAAGGGAAACATCCAGTGGACCAGGTTTATCATGGGGAATTCCAGCGTCCTAGACTCAGGATAAACAGGTTTACTTCCATTGATAAGGATCCTTGATGTTTAATCCAGAATCATAGAGAACTGTCTAGCTATGTACTTGTTGTTTATAAATCAGTCCCCATGAACATGATTTTGGACAAGGTCAGGTAAAAAATACAATCTCACATAACATATAATCATGGAGAAAAACCTAACAAACAATACAACTTAAAATATACATAACAGTATGTCTATAGTATATAGTACAGACCCTAGGGCAGTCATTCATATTTAAGCATTTGACAACTCCACAAGACAAACTTTGACATGTCTTTTTCTGTGTGCTTTGTGGCAAGTACAGTTGGGACAACTTAATGACCACACATTTACTTGGGATAATTATGTGTACATTATGTCCAGTGTCCAACATGAACATGGAAAGTTAGCAAAGGGAATTTTAACTTTTTTGTCCATCATGTCAGTCAAATACAGCAAATTTAGAATGTCTTATACTTATATTTTTTTGAAATATTGACACAATAAACTACTCACCTTTCAATAACATGTCCTTAAAAGGTAAAATTAGATATTGTCCAATACTCTTATATACATGATATGCATGGCTTTTATTCCCTTTAGTGACTGTCATTGTTATCCATTCACCACTGATGTTGACAAATGGCATTGTGTTTTGCCTGTTACTGCCGGTGTTGGCAGGGGATATTGTATTTTGTCTGTTCATTTCTTCACACATTCATTCATGTCTTAGTTCAGTTGTTCATTCAGCTGCACTGTCGTGGACCTTATTTAACCTGTACAGAAGAAAATTAAAATGTGGATGAAACTCAATGATGGCAACCCAAGCATGTAACAACATGGCCATTGTGGTTCATTTGTCATGCGTGATTGACTTTTGTATCAGCCATTTATTTGTTTTATCAGAATCTTGTACCCATTTCACTTACACTCATAAAACTTGATGATATATGAGTATATTCCAGGGAGGATAATTCACCCTTACCTGATTTAGGTCACTGTGGCCTAATTGCAAACTTGAGAGTCTTTTATATTAGCATTTAATTTACTACACCCACAACATCTTGGACCATTTTTCACCAGCATTCACGAAAGTTGGAATATGGATACATCCAAACACAAAATAGACTCATCCATAAAAAGAGTAAATCACTGTAACATAATTTTTATGCATGAGTAACATATTTCCAGCTATTTATTGTTACATTGTCAGCATCTTAAACCAGTTTTTACCTACACCAAAATTAGAATGTGAATGCAGCTCATTTAGTTACCATGAGTGGCCGATTGGTTAAAAGCACTGACCATTTTGGATCACTGCCATCTCACCTGTCTGCATGGGTTCGAGTCTAAGGCTTGGCTAACATGGATATTTGAGAAAGCCTGCCAGTAGCTTCTTGTGGGTCAGTGGTTCTTCCTGGGGTTTTCCAGGGTTCTTTCTCCACTTGTTATACTGGCTGCCATTTATAGCCTATCTTGTGCTGAAAAATGGTGTAAAACCCTTCAACAACAACAATTCACACAATGTTAATATTTCACCAACACTCAACAAAATTGGTATGTGGATGCATCTCAATAAGATTAACTTAGTCATGTGAAAGAATGCCACTGTGGCCTAATTTGCATGCTTAAGTGACTTGCATATTTCATTTGTTGCACCCTTAATATCTTAATTAGAATAATTCCTGTATTGCAATTTGTACATGCAGCTGGTTTTATAGTGTTTATCAATTCAGATCATTGGAGTAAATTAACATGAGCAAATTCCAGCATTTAAATGGTTAAATTATCTCAAAAGAAAGGTACAATAAACCAGTTGGTAAGCACCAGGCTTGTAATCAAAGGGTTGCATGTTCATTAACCAGCCCAGCCAGTCCTGGTCATCTGGCTTGGTGTGTCCTTAGGAAAGGAACATAGCTTCTGTTTCCATGGTGTAATATAAACAGTAATGTATTTGGTGTGATATAGCCAATAATGTATTTGTTGCGATATAACCAATAATGTATTTGGTGCAATATAGCCAATAATGTATTTGTTGCGATATAACCAATAATGTATTTGGTGTGATATAGCCAATAATGTATTTGGTGTGATATAAACAATAATGTATTTGGTGTAATATAGCCAATAATGTATTTGGTGTGATATAAACAATAATGTATTTGGTGTGATATAAACAATAATGTATTTGGTGTGATATAAACAATAATGTATTTGGTGTGATATAAACAATAATGTATTTGGTGTGATATAGCCAATAATGTATTTGGTGTGATATAAACAATAATGTATTTGGTGTGATATAACCAATAATGTATTTGGTGTGATATAAACAATAATGTATTTGGTGTGACATAGCCAATAATGTATTTGTTGCGATATAACCAATAATGTATTTGGTGCAATATAGCCAATAATGTATTTGTTGCGATATAACCAATAATGTATTTGTTGCGATATAAACAATAATGTATTTGGTGTGATATAGCCAATAATGTATTTGGTGTGATATAAACAATAATGTATTTGGTGTAATATAGCCAATAATGTATTTGGTGTGATATAAACAATAATGTATTTGGTGTAATATAGCCAATAATGTATTTGGTGTGATATAAACAATAATGTATTTGGTGTGATATAAACAATAATGTATTTGGTGTGATATAAACAATAATGTATTTGGTGTGATATAGCCAATAATGTATTTGGTGTGATATAAACAATAATGTATTTGGTGTGATATAAACAATAATGTATTTGTTGTGATATAAACAATAATGTATTTGGTGTGATATAAACAATAATGTATTTGGTGTGATATAGCCAATAATTTATTTAAACTGTTGTTCAGAGCAGCAAAAGCAACTTAATTTAAAAAATAATTTTTTAGCCGTAACAATACTGATTTACTATTTTTGGTGCTCTTGTCATGAGTATTATTAGAAATAATTTTTTTTTTATGGCCATCCACACTCTTTTTTTGTCCTTCTTCCATCCTTTTATTTCAAAGTATGCTTGTGCGACATTTCTAGGATTTTAAATGTGATTGATGATATAATCAAGACCTATATATGTGCATATTATTACTGTAAACCTTTACAAACTGACAATTTTATTTTGTTCGAGTTAAAGCCCCCATTCAGAAATTGCTAATGGTGTTGGCATGCAAGTCTTAAGACACATTCTAGATTTAAATATAGTATTCATAAAGTTAAGCCAATAGGTTAGACCTACACTTACCTACACTTGTATAATTTGTGCAGCTCAGGGTTTTCGAGATTTGTTTTGGCTGCCTGTGGAACAGTACAGAAAGGATGGTCGAATCATCAGAGGAATCCAGCGAGGAGCCAGCTCCTTCTCCACCTCAACCGCCATGTCTCTCCTTGAACTCACCAACAGGGTTGTACAAGGACTTCAGGTGAGTTTTGTCTTTTGATGCCTCCACTGCTTGCAACAATGTATGCCTCCACTGCTTGCAAACAGTGTACATTAATAAAGACCATTATATGGAATGAAATATGCCACAATACATAATCCCTTAAACTCCAATGAATGGATTTTCATTGACAATCTCATGTACAAGTCTCCTGGTCATTTTAAAGAAAATGGATGATTAGATTTACAGTTGACCAATATGTGCAAAAGAAGTTCAGTGTTAGTAGTGAAAAGAAAATATTTCGATGAAAAAATGCTTCTTGGAACAGTAAAAAATTGTTTTGTTATTTTTATATATATAAAAAGGCATAATTCTAGATTCATTGATGCAGTTTCTTGTTTGCAGATAGTTAATCAATGTCATCTTTGGAAAGTGCTTGACATATACTGCCTACAATCAATATTAATACTGTATTATGTTGAATAGATGAACCTGCCATAATAAATGGATCTTGTCCGCAATTTTGAAATGCAAGAAAGAACTATCTTTTACTTCCATGCCTCCAAGAGAAGTTAAAATAATGTATACTAACCTAATCAACAAAAAGGTCATTTTCAGTTTCAGCCATGTAGGTTTCGCTGTGCCATGTCACATGACCTTTTGGAGTTGTGCTCATTGAACATATATTATAATAGGTCAGTGCCATCAATACTGTGTTTCCATTTTCTGGGAAATGTTTTATTTTGTCCTAAATAATTATTATAAAGCGTCTTACAATTACTTGTTGGAGAGAAAATATCAGCTATATGAGCTTTAAACTCAAGGACACTTGTTGCTTATTTATATGCAGTAGGTACACCTCTTTTGGGCAGAATGTAATATCCTGAGTATGCATTTTGATGTCCTGACAATGTTTACATATTCCAGTGTGTTGCTGAATTGACCTTTGACATGGTGTCACCTGGACCCAGAGGTAGGATGAGATTCAGCCCCAAGCAGCCCTCAGATCTGAGAGAAGGGGTCTCTAATGCTTACATTGTCATCAGAGAGGTAAGGTTTACCAGCATAAATCAAAAGGAAACTTGAAGAACATAATCTGTACTATTGAACCTTACTACAATGAAAAATTTCAGTAAATGTTGAAGAAACAGATACAGGGAACCCTGCTATAATACACTTCATTGTAACAAGAATTCAAATGTAAAAATAAGTCCTGGTGTAGCTCTCAGACATTTCTAACCTCTTTCCCAGCTACTCTGATTTTTTTGTCACTACAAAATTGAATTACCAAAGTAAATAAGTTATGTTGATCTCCTTTGGCGTGTTGTGTTCTTGAAGACAGGAAAAATGTTACACACAATGTCCTTCATATATTGAATGATTTCAAACAATGTTGAATGTCATACAACAAAAGTATAGACAGTACCAGATACAATTGATGGTTCAGGGTTCAATATATATATATATATATATATATATATATATATATATATATATATATATATATATATATATATATATAGTGTGTGTGTGAGATAAAGGTGAGCTTTTCAAATTTTATAACCATCAGTCTTAACTTGCCCCAAACTAGGACAATATCACAACTAAAGTAAACAAATATGGTCAGATATGTAAACAGTTCATTATAGGTATTGAGATGAGGAAAAATGTGTTAGCATGCATATATAGCTAGAATGGTTAAGACAGACAAAAGCAAATGTATACATAAAGGAATTATAGATTTGTAAATAGCATGATTTGAGAGAGAGAGAGAGAGAGAGAGATGGTTAGTTAAAAGACCTTGAATGGAAAAATTTATTAATTATGAGCAAAATCATGTTAAGTTCATTTGATAAATAATGATCTATTAGATCCTAACATTTTAAAAAAAAAAATTTTCCTTAAAAGTTCTCAAGAAGATTTTACATATCTATTCAGCATGATAATAAGGTATTCCAGTATCAGTGAATCCACTCTTTGCATTTTCTATGGGAAGTGTTATGGCAACTCAAAATGGGATCCTGAAGATGGCAACATGTATCAAAATCTTTTACAAGCCATTTTTTGAGAATAATTTGAGAACACTTATTTTGTTCCATTTAATTATATGCCAAAGAGTAACTATGTATTGGTCTTCTGTAATTATCATGTATAAAAAAGCTGACAATAAGCATCACTTGAAAATTAAATTTTTTGGCCACATTTATTGCGCTTTTAATAAATCCAGGTTGCTAACTGAAAATGGTTCTACTTGGACATTTAATGCAGCCACCACAGCAGCCATCTTTAAAATATCCTTATTGCTTCTTTGCCAGAATTAATGGTCATAATTGGATTTTCCATGAAAGACTTATTATGATGTCTGATTGGTCCTAACAGAAAATATACAAATCTGACATCCATTATGCCCATCATAACAGCCATCTTGAAAATCATGTTATTCCTACTCCTCTTGAGCAGAAGGTCATAGTGGCATTGGTCTGATTTCTAGTTGGTGAAAATGGTGATGCCCAGACATTTATTTCAGTCACCAAAGAGGCCATCTGAAGATCATTTTATGATATTCCACCTCAGTGGATTCTCATATCAACATAGGTTTTCACTAAAAGGTTTTTTATGACGTCTAGCAAGTTCTTAAGAAAATGGTGCCTGTCTGATGTACAAAATTCCCATTAAAAAAATCAAGTTATTGCTGCTACTTCTGAATGGAAAGTTACATGAGTTTTTCACTGAAAGATTTCTTATGATGTAATGTTGGGTTTAAATACAAATTTTACCAGTCTAACCTTCAATATGGCCACCTCATTGGCCATGTTCAAAATCATGATGCCACTCCTTCTTGAAGAGAAGTCATTGAAAATGAATTTTTACCAGAAGACCACTTATGATGACTTGTTGGTACTGCATGATAATGGTGCTGATCTCAAATTCAGTATGGCCATCTTGAAAGTCTTGTTGTTGCTACTCATTGGAAAGTAATACTCATCTGAAGAATAATTATTATATCTAGTTGGCACTAAATGAAAATTATGTGAATCTGACATCCGGAAAGGTCAGGATGGCGTCCATCTTGAAAATCTTAGTGCAACTACTCCACAATTTATGGTCATAGATTTATCACCATATGACTTTTTAATATGGTTTCAGCACTCAGTGCTTAAAAAGAAGAAATAGTTTTATCTTGAAATGCCCTAAGTTTAATCTAGACATTAGAGCATCACTCTCTTGGGCGGATGCTTTTTTTAACTTCCTTTGCATGCTAATTGAAATATTCATTACATTCAAGGCAAAACAATAAGCTGTTAGAATCAATTCTTATTCTCACACATTTTTGCTTGAATCTTAACAAATCTGCCTTTGGTTTTCCAAATTTTTCTCTGATTTAGTTAGTGCAAAAAAATTGGTTTGTTTCCACTCGTGTGCTTTATCAATGCAACTTTTACTCATGGACCTTCCCACTGTGTTATTAACCATAAAGTCAGTTGAAAACTATTTTCAGGGATTCAGTGAAACAGCCCAGAACTTTGTAGATGCAGCAAGTAAAGAACATGATGAAAAGGGCATGATGGGAGCAGTCGGTGGAGTCCTGAGACAAATTCCACCCACTATAGTTCAACCAGTGATTATTGGAACAAGGGCAACATCCAATATACTGGGTGGAATAAGAAGTCAGATAAAACCAGATGCTCACAAAGAAGAAGAGGATAAATGGAAAGAAGAGATCATAAACTAATATGTTTGATTTTTAAAAAAGACAAGTCGAGGAAAAGGATGTTTGATTTTTAAAAAAAAGACAAGTCAAGGAAAAGATGTTTGATTAAAAAAAGACAAGTCGAGAAAAAGGACTGATTGTTTCATTCCACCATTGAAAATTTTTAATTTTTTGTTGCTGTGAGATTAAACTGTATGGCAGTATTGCTTGATAATGAAATTCAGGAAGTTAGTAACACATTGATTTATGTGTTGTGCCTATATGTTGCATTCAGTACTACTGTCATAATAATATGATACCATATATATTTGTTCAAACTGTGAACAACAAAGACCCTGATCTGCCATTGCATAATGTGCTGGCAGATCATTCCTTATGTTACTTTTTCTACTTATTACTATCTTACAAACTGCATAGACCTAAATCTGACAGATCCAGATCTGATGGCACATTATGCAATGGCAGATTTGGATCTATGTTGTTTGTAGTACGACACAACTTAAAAGTGAGTACCATTATGATCTGTTCACACAAACATTTGCCTGAAAATACATGATCATACACTTGTATACCAATAATTTTGCAAATTAGATTTGTTTGATGATTTGGCTAAATAAGCTGTGGTAATGGAATAAATCATATGTCAATAAATGGACATGATGCTTTTTAAATGTACAGAAAGCGGTAGACTTCTGTGCTTTTGTAGACGTTTGCAGAGCATCTGTAAATGCTACTGTATTTTGGTATCATTTGTGGATTATTCACAGCAAAGCCAGAAACAAGATTTAGAAATGCTGGATTACAGGTGCATTATATGACAATTTTTCTCAGCAAAACTTGGGGTAGAGGGTTTACATTAGTGTTAGATATATATATTATATATACCACCCACCACCCTCTGACACACACACACACACATGCACATGCACATTTAATTTTATTGTTTGTGTAGGCACAATTTTACTGTACACTTTTTCATACTCTGCATCATTTTTATACAGTGTATGTTCACTAGGGTGTGATCAGAGAAGGGTTCTTTAAGGTAACTTACCCCATTCAGTTCTGATCTTTGATGGTTGGGGACATAAGAGCTACCTCCCTTACATGGGGCAACATTTGTCGAGTCATGTTTTACCACCCAAATTTATAGAAAATGCCATGTCATCATATATGCTCATTTAGTCAAAGCTCAGCTGGATGTGGTTGTGTTTGTTTCCTTTCTTTGCTGTCTCAGACATCAATAAAAATAGGTAAACAGTAAACAGAAATTTTGCCAAACTGAGGCAAAAAGTATTGCAGACAGGATTATGTGATGAGTTGTCTTCACTGGCCCACATTGTTATGTCAATATCATAGGCCAGACATGACTATAGTCAAATAGCTGTCTTATGATTGGTTAGTCAGTGATGTCAGCTGCACAGTAGTGACACCATTCCTTTAACAGCTTTTCTGAATTGTGAATCAGCCCTTTACTTTAATATCAGCATCTTCTTTAGACCCATTTTTCCACGAGTGTGTACAGGACCATGTAAAACCTCTAATGTAGTGCCTGAAACAAACTTAGCTGAACAGGGGAGGTAAATCTCACTTGTTCTTAGCACTCACACGGAGGGGTTATATACACGTATTGGCTCATAGTTGCCACTATCATTGGGTGCCATCATGCAAGCTGAAGGACAAGGTCTGGGATTGCATTCTGTAACTTCTACCTCACAGTTCTTTCATCCTTAAGGACTCATTTTGACCTGGTGGGACCTGTTGCAGTAACAAGGCAGGCTAACTTTCAAGGTCATTCAGCAGGACACGCTACAATGAATTACGCTACTTATGCTGGATTTTTAAGTAAATTGTGTCCATGTATAAACTATATTCATAAACCCTCACCTTTATCTCAAACAAAACTAACATTGCATCATATTGTTTTGGAAACCAGAGATAAGACAAACTCATGAGTAATGCTATGTGACTCCTTCATCATACCTATTTTCCTAACATGTTATGCAGAAGAAGCAATTTCTAAAGTGAAATGTGCTTCTTTGATAACAGTTACAAAATCATATTATGGGCATTCGTTTCCAAGCTTTTCCATGCAGTAACATCCATGGAAGAGCATGTACATTTGTTCTAGTAGGAACAGTCATGATTAGATGGGATTTATTGCCATCCCTGTATTCAGATGGAGACAACTCTGGTCAAACCTCCACCTTGGCAAGTAAGTGACCTTTCAGTATTTACATTACTAACACAGGCCAAGATGCATGCTGGATTTACAAGGTTGTGGATGCACCCCTAATGCAGTGATGTCCAGCCTGCGGTACACAGGCTGGTTTTAAATGACCTGCCAGAGCTCAAGCAATTTTTGGTGCATTTATGTAAAAGAAGGCCATGGCCTACTTTCATTGTATATATTCTTGACCAGTAAAGTTTTCTGCTGTGGCCCTCAGCTTCAAAACAATAATTTCCCATGGTGTCAAAAGGGTTGAACAGCACTGCCCTACTGGATCATGATCAGGTAATAAATATCATGATCCAGGTAATAAATGTATCATGATCCATGTAATAAATGTATCATTATCCAGGTATTAAATGTATCATTATCCAGGTATAAATAAATGTATCTTGATCCAGGTATAGCTGTATCATGATCCAGGTAATAAATGTATCATGATGCAGGTATTAAATGTATCGTTATCCAGGTATAAATAAATGTATCTTGATCCAGGTAATAAATGTATCATGATCCAGGTAATATCATTAAAGAACTTATTTTAGTCAAAAAATTGGTATTCATGGGGTCTTGGATATCAAAAGATCAAACAAAATCAAATGCTGTTAATACATATATTTAGGGTGACATTTATGTCTTTCATCATCATGAGATCAAAGGTCATCAGTGGAGTAACTATAGAGACTACAGACTAAATCATCAAGGCATTGTGAGTTTGGTGATAGGTCTGTGATAGGTCTGTATTGATAATAGACATTATGAATGCAATGGTAAGATCATTTTATTGTGATTTCCAGGATTACTGATACAAAGACAATGCAAAATTGAATGTGAGGATTAATATTGTGCCTAACCATGCAAGATATGTCTAATGTCTTTCATTAATTTGTTGTGATCTTGTTCTGTACATACCTAATTTTATCTCGTCATTAGTTATTTCATATCATAGGTAATGCATAAAAAACTTTGTTATGTGTGATATGAATATAGTATTAGAACAACTTAGGACTAAAATTGAGGCAGTCATGAATAGCAAGGATACAAGTTTCTTTGAGTGTGGGAGAATAGATTTCCATGAGAGGGCAGATTTTATTTGTTTAGGATGATTTGCCACGAGAGAGATTTGTTTTGAGAATGAATTGCCTTGAGAAATTTGTTTTGTTGAGAATAAACTGTCTTGATAGATTGTTGTTATGTTGAGAATAAACTGCCATTAGAGATAGTTGTTTTGTTGAGAATGAATTACCATGAGAGATAGTTGTTTTATTGAGAATACATTGCCATGAGAGATAGTTGTTTTGTTGAGAATTAATTGCCATGAGAGTTGTTTATTGAGAATGAATTGCCACGAGAGATAGTTGTTTTATTGAGAATGAATTGCCATGTGGGTTTTCTTCACTATGAGAAAGATTAGTATCTTGCCCAGAGTTTGCAAATATACTAAAATTGAATGAACATTTAATATGGCATTTTATACCACTTTTGACCATTTTCATTTGAATTGGCAATTTATGTCACATGTAACAATTTTCATTTGATTGGCAATGTGTGGCACATCTTTACAATTTCATTTGAATTATTAATGTGTGTCACATCTTTACAATTTGCATAAGATAAACCATACCAGTTTGTAAGTCTTCATGTAATTAATTTTCAACATGTAAATCTTGTGAATGTAAATCAAATTTTTAATTACATTTAGATAATATTAAAAAACACTCCAGAATTTAGGAGCCTGGTGTATACAGTGATTACATTTCTCGTATTCAAGCTATTGGAAGTGTCTGAGAAAAGATAAAAACAGAATTCACAGATCTTATGGAAAAGGCAAAAAATAGGACAGAGTTTAAAATCATTTGCTGATTTTTCATCTCTGTATTTATGAAAAGTTTTTTATGTGCTCTTTTTGTCTTTTATTTCCTAAATTTCTTTGCCTGACATATTGCATTTTCCAGGACACTTTCATGATTGTGAGAATAAAGAGAAATGTATATATTATATTTTGCATAGTACATATTGTACCTTAAAACTAATTTTTTTATTTAATTTTTAATTTTTATTGTACCTTAAAACTAATTTTTTTTATACCTTGTATGTCACTTACACATTTTTTTTAAGCAACAGTTTCTTTTCCTTTCCATCATCATTTTTCAGAATTACTTCATCATTAGGAAATATTTTTTCTCTGCTGATATTTATATGCATCACTTCCAAGATATTTCAGGTAATAGATGAAGTCATCACTGTCAACAAGGTATTATTATAAATTGTTTTTATTTACAAGTCATATCATTTCTTGTGAATGCCAATTGATACAAAATTTTTGACCAGTCACATACCATACCTGATTTAGATGATATTTCAGAAGCTGTGTTTTTTTTAAGTTGAAACATCCAAGACTATCAGTGTTGTTTTTATTGAAGTGCTATATGGAAACATCCAAGACTATCAGTGTTGTTTTTATTGAAGTGCTATATGGAAACATTGAGCTTGATGTATAATAGTATTAATTCCCATGCGGTAATGTGAAGCATATTATGCTATGGCATTGTAATGTGAAGCATATTATGCTATGGCATTGTAAATGAGCCATGAGACCATTGACTAAGTTGTTTGTTAGTAATTACCCTTTCTTTTTTTTCCATTTTTTTTCTCTTATTGATTTTGTTTCTCATGTACATACTCAAAATAAATGTGTTTCTTATACTGGTTTGTATTAATTCGTTTTTGTTGTCTTGCATTAATTACACAATAAATAAACAATTCTTATTACATACATGTCTTTGGTATGAATGGTGGTCTATGTTGCTGAATGAGAGGGTATAATAGTAATAATAATAATAATAATAATAATAATAATAATAATGACTTTGTTTAAAAAGAAGGTGAGACATTTAGTTGCATGAAACAAATCCTCATTGTGGCCATGTATGATGGTTACAGTGTGAGTTATTTTTATTGAAAATATCCTGAGAAATGTAATTGGAAATAGCAAAGATAGATAAATAGCTTGGCTACAAAATATATTCAAATGCTAATACATGTATTTACTATATACATAAAAAAACCTCTTCTTAACACCACCCTAGAAATGATAATCCCTTCATACAAAAACAACCAATATAAACTGGACCACATCATTGTCCTGACCTTCACTGGTTCTACAAGTGATATCAATTTGATGGTTTAATTTCATTTCGTAGTTGAAGTTAGCTTCTTTTGAGGGATTTCAAGTAAGAGGATGTAAATTATAGTTAATTTGTATAGTATAGGATTAATGATATAACTATAAACTAACATAACTGGGTATCCAATAGACTCCGTAAAATTAGACCTGTCAGTTATTGTAGAGGTTGGCCTTATTTAGGTTGGGGTCGGGTGCTCCCAATATTATTTAAACCATTACAGAAGACCCACCCTGGCTCATTTTTGTCAGAAATTGAAGTTGTGATAGAGATATGCAAAGCTCAGAGCCCCCAGCCAGCAGTGCCAACAGTTAAGTTAATGAATACACAAAATGTGAAATTCAAATAACAATTTAATATAATTCAATAACAGTCATCTCTCAAATGAAATTCAACTAAAATCCTATCACTCATCTTTCACTCAACCAAAGTGATGGCCTTTTTTATCATCAGACTGTGTGATAGATTGTTCTACTGTCCTGTGTTCCTACTCATCTGATCTTTCAGGACTGGTAACCCAACTCTCTCGACCAGACCTTCTAACATCTACATCTGTTCTTCCTTTTTCTTTTGTCTCCCAGAGACTCGGACCAACTGCACTGGGTTAATTCACTCTGATCCCTAAAAGCTTCCTGTATTAACACACAAGGACACTAGCATAGCATATTCCCTAGCTATGTAAACTCGCACTAAACATTAATATCATCGGATAAGCCATTACTGTTTTTGGTCTCGTAATCGCACCCATCAAAATACATATTCTTCCTGATGTGTGTACACGGTATATATACACATATAAAGATTCTCATTCTTATTATACAGAAAAATTTTATATAATCAGACGCATTTCTGTACATCGCACTTCTACAAAGTGTACACAAATATGCACATATCCATACTCTAATATATCCTTGCACATGATACTCCTACAAAATATACACAAATAGGCAAATCCCTATTAACTAATGTTGCACACTGCAACCATTATACCAAGTTTATAATTCAATTCAACATTTCCAAATCTATAATATCAAATGAATAAATGCACGAGGTTACTAAGAAAAAATCCAATAGCGAATTACAATATTAATTCTTTACACAACATTGCTCGTATCTCAAAATATGCATGTAGATCAAACCCTCGAATGAATCACCCTACAAATGGTAATTCTACGTACTAAAGTATACATACTGCAATAATACAGTCCACTTACTTTGCAGTAGTATATAACAACAATCAAGCAAATAGTCATTGACCTGTACTAAAGCTCCTTGTTATTCCAAGAATATACAAGTTTCCCACCAATTTTGAATGACATCATTGTAGCTTTTCTTCCCGTATTCACACTAGATGGTTTTAGTAACTACTTGCATTTAGTTCTCAAGATAATAGATTTAAGCTTGCAATTCTAATGTTAGCCACATCTTGCTCAATTCTTAGTGGATATTGATTCAAATAATTATCAGATACTGCCTCCTCCCAACAGTGTCAAGGGTGGATTTACGAAACCTTAGAACCCAAAATAGAATTCCCCCACTTACCTGTGAAACCTGTGATTGCAATTATTATGTAACTGGCTTGCCCAAAATACGGCGAGTTACGAATTTTATGGCCATGTCAATTAACTGGCTGGACACCTTTGTTCGCCAAATTGACTTTCATATATATTGACGGCACGAAATTATTAGCCTCAGTCTAACATATACATGTTGAAATCTGGATAATCCTACAACGTCACAATGATCTTCAGCATAACTAGTGACAATACCGATAATTTTCACACTGTCTATCATTACCCTAAAGTTAGTTCTCACCAATGTTGTTGTTGTAGGCTGAAGGCTGTTTTAAGCACATGATAGGCTACATGCGGCAGCCACCACAACTAGGTAAGGAAGAACTTGGGGATATCCTGGAATGAATCACCGACTCAAGGGAAGCTGCTGACAAGCTTTCTCAAACGCCTACAGGTTCAAAATATTAAGCTATCTACACCCTGGCTACTGACATCAATTGGATTTTACGAGTTGCCTCCCTTAGTATATCATGCCAACAAACCAACAAAGTGTAACACGAACTGCAGTGCATTGTACATCGACTGAAAATGGTGGATGCAATAAGACTTTAAAAGGATGCATTGTAAGTATAACATCGAGTGACTGACTACGCACCAGCAAGAAGCCATTACGTGTGTATTTGAGGGAAATGGGGTATTTGTGCAAACACGGACTGAAAGTGGAAAATAACTTATGATTCCATTCTAGTTGTGTGATCCCCTTGTCTTGATCATGGATGAACAGTGTTCAAATTTGAACATCTTGATTATTGGATGTAGTGGATTGCCATTGCACCCAATGAAATTTAGACCCGAGCACTGAAATATCGGATCGATCCGCTAAGGCGTAGATAGATTAACATATCGAAACCTACACTGGCCGAGATGCGACTCCACGGAGACACAGGTGACATGGCAGTGATTGGTAAATGCAAGCGCATCAGAAAACTCTGACACCCGGGGCCCTTCCTGCAAATGATTCCATCACGTCGTTTGGGGGACAATGACGCCAATACAATCATGTCACGTCTTGTCTTGCTTAATAAAAGGGAATATAAATATTGACAACATGACACGTAGACCACTGCAAGTGTGTTATTGAATTGCGAAAATGTAACTGAGTACCATTTTATTAAGATTTGAACATAAAATTTAAAATAACGAAATCAAAGTAAGCTAATGATGAACTAATACAGACAGGTTTTTATATTTATTCAAATTGTATTATGGGGTACCTTGTGACCAAGTCGTTTAAGGCACTGGCCTTTACATATCACTCACATCTCATCTCAGTCCGCGTTAGTTTGGTCACTGAAGAAATTTGCAAACAGGTCCGGAAGGTCGACTCGAGAGAAGGTAGTTGAAAGTGAAGCATATTTGTTCCTTGACATTAGTGGAGTACCGAGAAATAACCAAGAATATCAAGGGGGGGGGGGGAATTGAAGAAAGCAAAAGAAGATTGGATTGGACAAAAAGTGCACACAAATAGAGAGCAGTCTGATAAAGAATAACAGCAAAAAGGCATTCCAAATTGTGAAAGACCTCACCAGACAGAAACAACCAAGTCATTTCCATTCAAAACGAAAATGGAAAATGCCTCACAGAAGCAAGTGACATTGCAGAAAGATGGACTGAGTATTGTAAAGAACTGTACAACCATCTGTCCACAGGAGACCCAGAGGTGCTTGAAGTTCCAAACTCCACAAATGATTATGATTTCCCCATTCTCAAAGAAGAGATGGATTCAGCAATAAGAGCAATGAAGAATGTGAAGGCAGCTGGAGTAGACAACATCCCAGCTGAACTTATCAAGAATGGTGGGGAATCAGTGATAGAGCTACTAACAAAAATCTGCAACACGATCTGGCAGACAGGCGAATGGCCAACACAGTGGACCCAGTCACTGATTATAACAATCCCCAAAACAGGTAGTCTCCAGCTGTGCCAAAAGTAAAGAGCTTCCAGTTTGATCAACCATGCTAGTAAGGTGATGCTGAAAGTCATCTTCAACAGACTGAACCCACAAGCAGAAGAAATAATCGCTGAGGAATGAAAGAAGCACAACAGAACAAATATTCAATCTTAGGGTTCTGTGTAAAAAAAAAAGTACTCACAACATCAACAAGATATATAGCATGTGTTCATATATTTCAAAAAAGCTTTTGACAGAGTGTGGCATGATGCATTGTTGGCCACAATAAAGAAGTACAACATTGGTCAAAAGTTGACCAATACCATCAAGCAGCTGTCTGCCAAGGCTACCAGTGCAGTAATTGTTCAAGGTTCTGTTGGAGACCAGTTCAAGACAACTGTTGGAGTACGTCAAGGCAGTCTCCTGTCACCCACGCTTTTCAATATCTTCACGAGCGATGCCCTGGAAAACCATTGTGGGACAGTCGGCATTGGAGGACGTAACATCACCAGCCTACGCTTTGCAGACGACATTGATGGTCTCGCAGGCAATGAAGATGAGCTTTCCACCTTGGTGAAGAACTTGGATTAAACATCTTCCAGATTTAACTTGGAGATAAGCGCCGAGAAGACAAAGATTATGACAAATAGTGGCAAATAAATCTCAACCAAGATTTAAGTTATATGACAGTAATTGGAAACAGTGGGCCAGTTTAAATATCTTGGTTCCATGACCAACGAAGAGGGATCAAGAGCAAAAAGTTTGTCACGAGCAGCACAAACAACGGCAGCTATGTCAAAGCTAAAACCCATCTGGAGAGACAAGAATATCTGTCTGAAAACTAAAGTGAGACTATTGAGAGCACTAGTCATCTCAATCTTTCTGTATTTATGTGAGGCCTGGACCCTGAAAGCAGAATTACAACGAAGAATCCATGCACTTAAAATGAGATGCTACAGAACCAACCTTTGCATCTCTTACATGGACCACATCACAAATGAAGTAGTACGTGACACCATCATGCACAAAGCAGGCCATTATGAAGACCTCCTCACCCCTGTCAAAAAGAGAAAGCTGAAATGGTATGGCCATGTCACTAGAGTAAACAGTCTATCCACAACAGTACAGTAGGGCAGTGTCCAAGGTGGCAGAAGGAGAGGTAGACAGAGAAAAAAGTGGTCTGATAACATCACAGAATGGACCAGGAAACGTTTTGCGAAGACACATGCATTGGCACATGATCGAGACAAGTGGAGGAAACTGGTCAGATGTTCATCAGCACAGTGCCTCAACGACCACACTAGGTCAAGAGTATGATGATGATGATGATGATGATGATGATTAGTTTGTTAGTTATCTAGAAGAGCTCTTTGCACATGGAACTCTCCGTGATCTTAGTACTGTAGTGGGATAATTTGGCTAAATGGACTATGTTTGTGAAGTTCTTCTTAGCGGCTTTATAGATTTGTTTATGAATATTGAGTCTGGTGGAAAGCCAGAACCTCTCTGCTTTACGGTGGTCTTTTTTTTTTTTTCTTTTTTTTTTTTTTTTGCTGTGCGAAGCTGGTCCTTAACAATTTATACCACGGAGAACACTTTTGAATTGATACTCTGCACTTAGTGGCTGGGGCATGTTTTTCAATCAATGAATGCAGCCAGTTATCGAGTTGTTCTGCTGTAGGAAGTAAGCAAGTTGTTATGTTTGCTTGGATGTGATGCATTACTTTTGGTTCTATTTATCGTACGGAGGTTACTCTTAGTATCAAATAAAGAGATGATCTGATGCAAGTTAGTGGGATACAAGGATGGACCTTAGAATATTATCATCATTTCTATGAAGAATCCAGTCTAAAACGTGACCATGGGTGGGTTGATTAACTGACTTTAAGGTTGAAAACTTGAATGGAATCTAAGATGTGTATTGGTTTCCATGACAGTCAAAGTGAAAGTTGAAATCTCCAAGACCAATCAGGTTTTCACCTATCGAATTTCAATACTCCAGAAGATTCAGAAACTGCTACAAAAAAGTGAGATTTAGTCAGCTTGTTTTTTCTACTAGGACGAGGGTGGTAGAGGCAGAAAAAATTGACTGACCTTTGTTCCAGCGTGAGTGTAGTTTGGACTAGTTCAAACGATGTGTGACAGAAATTGAAGGTTGTGTTGTATTTAAGACATTTTATCATGGAATTCTTTGTGATGACAGCAATTCCACCTCCGCGAGAGTGGCGGGGTAACGACTTGACGGATTAACCGGTGGGTGTTAGATCCGCGCACTCGGGCTCATCGCCTGATGTTTTTAGCCATGTTTCTGTCAGGAAGTCGTCGATATTCTCATTGTTGATAAAATTAACTATTTAGTTGCGTCTTTCTGGTGGTCCTACTGATTGGGAATTGAAAAATGCAATACGCAGTGGTATCTCTGGGATAGTTGACACAACGGTTGACGATTTAATAGGGATTTGTATGGGCAGCCGTCGCCGCCAAAATTACATTAATCAAATGATCTGGTATGAAATCAAATGATTTAACCTAGCAAATGAAATGATCAATCCAGATTCCAAATGATGTGGTGTCACATGAAATGATTTAACGAACAAAACCGAATGATGCTTGTAAGTTTCAAATGACGTGGTATTAAATGAAATGATCAAGTGTGAAATAAAATGATTTAACCAAACAAACGGAATGATCAATTCAGATTCCAAATGATGTTGTGTGATATGAAATGATGTAGCATGAAATGAAATGATTGAACCCCAAAAATGAAATAATGAATTCAGATTTCAAATGATGTGGCGTTAAATGAAATGATCTGGTATTAAATAAAATGATTTAAAGAACAAAACGGAATGATGATATATGCTTCCAAATGACATGCTATTAGATAAAATGATGTAGTCTAACATGAAATGATTTAACTCAACAAATGAAATCATGAATTTAAATTCCAAATCATCTGGTATTAAATAAAATGATTTAAAGAACAAAACGGATTAATGAAATCTGGTTCCAAACGATATATTATTAAATGAAAGTACGTAGTATGAAATAAAATGATTTAACTCAACAAATGAAATGATGAATTCTGCTTCCAAATAACGTAGTATTAAATGAAATTATGTAGTCTTGAATTAAATGATTTAACCCCAAACTTGAAATGATGTATTCAGATTCCAAATGATCTGGCATTAGTTGAAATGGTCTGAAGAGCAGAATGGAATGATCAGCTCATATTCCAAATGATGTGGTATTAAATGAAACGTATTGAAAGCAAACCATCTGATCAAACTACGAATCAACTAGCGTAAATCCAAACAATCACAGGGGGGCGCTGTTATCTATGACGTATGATGTCAGCACCCCGAAACAGAATCGACGGTCGTATTTACTGCATTCAGCTGAGATTTTTGCATAGGACAGTTGCAGAGCAAAGCAAAGGCAAGTATTTCTTTTCGTATTTTATAAACAAGAGCCACGTTTTCCAATCAGCATAAAGTGATTTTATCCACATTAATGAATGTGCGTGTATTTTTTTTCTTTCTTCAAGTTCTGCGCGAGTTTCTTCTGCTTCAACAAAGCGAGATCTATCAACTAAAGAGATTAAATCTTGATTTTATTTGATCAACATGTCTCATGTTACCGGCCATACGTGCATAAGCATTATTCGTCCAAGTTCTATATGTAAGAAATCTTCTTTTTCCTACTGTTTTTTCTCTCTTTTTGTTTTCTTCTGGGATAATCGAAACTAATTTTATTAGAAATCATGATTCGCGACTCTTAGTGCATTTAAAACACCACACTTCTTTCCAAAAGTATTAAAATGGAAGGGGAGGGGGGCTTTGTCATACATTTTGAAAGACTAATACGTGACCAATACACATTTGCCTTCTTGGAGTGTTTTATGGCGAAGAAGAAGCACATATCATGCTTGAATGAACCCAAAATTTAGCTAATGAGTACTGATGTATGAAAATAACAACGAAAGGCGATGGATACTGGATTATATCAAATTTATAAAAAAAAAATAAAACAGCATCACCGATTTGTGAGTGATACCCTTAGGGTAATACATCAACGTAAATAAATCGTCATATATGTGTTGTATTATATATCAAAAACTTTCGTTGCTTTCTCCCCGAAAAGGGATTGAAATTTTCCATCAAGCAGACGTGATGGAAAAAAGGTTTGTTAAAGTGGATATTGTCATCAATCTATCGTTAAGATATGTCATTTTTGTTTATTTATTGTCATTAGTTCTCAACTGGACGGTTGCAGAATTCTTTTATAAAATCTCATTGGCGTTCCATTTCTGATTAGCTTGTTCACTGTAGAGTCATGCTTCCGTTTACTATTGTGTCACAAATTGTTTTATTTCTTTATTTATATATTTTCCCCTTTATTTTATTGTATTGTATTACAGTTTCAAGACTCTCACTTTCGAGTCCTGCTCCTGAATTTTCATTTTTCAAATATTTTGTTTGGTATGTAGTTATGCATGAGCCAAAGTGACCATGATGACGTTATTAATTACATCAACTCATGCGGGTTCTATTTAGATAGCAAGCTTCGGTTGCTTTTGCCCTGGGATGGGATTGATTTTTTTTTTCCAACATATGGACATGATGGAAAATATGCAGATCAAAAGAATCTCTGGTGTAATTTTACTAGCAGCCTAAGATGGTTTTCCGGAGACAATATGACTTTTTGGTTTGTTTCTTTGTAGGCCTGATAAGGAAAATTGTTGGCTAAGTTTCATTAGCTCTTGATTTGCCCTATGTTTAAGAATATTTTTTTATTTGGCTCTATTTCCTGGTCATTTACTGCTAATTCTCCCCTGTGGTATTTAATATTAATCAATCGTATGTGTCCTTATGTTAGTCTCTTCTGCGTTAACCGTTTCTCATTAGTTTGTAGGTTGATGCGGGCACGCTTTTCGGTATTGCTTGGTAATTTAATCACCGCCTGCTGTCTTCTATTTGTCATCAGCTGCTGGGATTTCGGTCCAGTTTCTCCTTCACTTTGTTTTAGAGTAACGGTCAATCTCTCTGGCTGAAATCGATTTCCAATCATTTTCTTGTTGTGCTGTACTGTATGTACACCTTATTGTGCTGTAATGTGTGTACACCCTTATTGTGCTGTACTGTGTATAGTCTTAGAATTTTTGATGGGGTATTTATGTTTCCTTAGTGTTATGTAAAAAGGTTGTTCGTCAGAGCCTGTTTTTTTTTCTTCTTCGCCTTGCTCAAAGTTATTTCCTATGTATTTTTGTTTCCTTTGCTTGAGGTCGCCTAGGTCTCAGTATCTGTTATATGTAGTGGTGCTATATTGTGTGCATGCTATTTGATATATATGCTTGAGACATAAATTTTAGATTCAGTGTTATTTTTCCCAATTGTATTTCTTTTCTACTAATTTGGATTTAGGACCCGATATATATTATTATGTTATATTCGATTAAATTTTTTTTGTTTTTTTTTTTAATTCTGACGATAAAAAGGTGTACTATTTTTATTTTCCTCTTTTTTTTTCTTCTTGGGAATTTTTTTATATATTCTTTTAATCTCGTGCTAATATGTGTCGTTTCTCGTGGTAGTTCTAGGAGTATCAATAGGTAGGTTACGCTCGATTCAAGGTCCACACCTCTATATTTTCATTATGTTTCTCCTGAGTCGGGTTAGGCCTCCTTTTTATTAATTTATCTAAATATTTTATTAGAAAGAATCCAAAATTGTTTATTTTCCATCTGTGGGTTGGTCAAACCATACAGTACGGGAGCTGTATGGTTTTAAGATTGATAAAGAGTTAGTAAAATATTAACCTATGAATTAGCCCCTGTTTGTGTTTTATATCTGTACTTGGTCTCTTTATGTTTTACATGGGGTATTTTTTCAAAACTCTTTCACGTGTCTGTCCACTTCCCGTTGCGACATGTGATTTAGCCCCATGATGTCATAGTCTTTATTTTCCCCAGGTATATTTTGTCTATATAAAAGAAAGAAAAAAGAAGAAAAACAACAACAAAAAAAGATAGAAAAAATTAATCACTCTTTTTTTCCCCTTATACTTCTGTTTACCTCTTTATCACAATTATTTGCCCACAGGACATCATGGTGTCTACTATGTACTCTGTAATTTTGTATAATTTTTTTTATTTATTGCAGTCTTTATATATTTGATTTTTAATATCTCCTCCCTTTGCTTATTTCTTATATCACTTTCAATTTACATGTTTTCCTGCTCTCGCACTGTATCATTGTGTGTAGTTTACTAAAAGTGGCTTATTTTACACAGATGACATTTTGTCGATACTCTGACCATGTCACGTCTCACTGCTACCTCTCCTATCAACCAGGCATTGTGCATGTATTTCAAGCAGAGGCTTTGTATTTTTATGGAGCGTAATTTTGGTCCAGTGCCCCCATGCTCTTTTCCAGTTAATCTCTATGTTCTCCTGTTCTACTTTACATTTAGTGTTGTTTTTTTTCTCCCTCTCTTAATGTATCTATATGTTAGTTTTTCCTCCTGTTCCCTTAAACTTTTTATATCCCTATATTTGGTTAGTATTTCTTTGATATGTCTCAATTTTCTTGGTATTCCCCCCCCCCCTCCCCCCAATCCGTTTCTCCTTGTGAACCCAAACCAGTAGATGTATATTCTATCCCAAATTTGATGTTGGTATTGCTTTAATCTTTTTAAATCTATTTATAATATTTGCAGTCTTAATCAAAAATGAGGTTGGAGAGTGCTTGTCCTCCTCTCTTGTGCTCCATATAAAGTTTCCCTCTTGACGTAGCGTGTCTTATAATCACATATGTAATTAATAATCTCCTTATCTAGTTCTTTATAAATTTTTATTTTCTATGTCAATAGACTTGGTACTAACATTTATATACGCGTACATGTACGTTTTGGACACTTGGGCCCGTTCCATTAGACATAATGGCGTAAGTGCCCAGATGTTCACATTCGTTTATAATTTCTGTTTCATATTTTTATAGTTTTCTTGTTCTTCTCTTATCCAAAAATAAATGCACAATGCATTCACTCTTTCTTTTTTTTAAACTGTGGTGGTAATCCTGATTGATTTCCTCTCCAGCTCCCTATTTTCAGTATTAAAGTTTTTTCATGATTTATTTTTTACCCAGAGGTCTTCCCAAATTTGTCAAATTCCTTCACTAGATGTTTAAAGGAATTTTGGTCTTTAATAAAGTTCGTATAATCGTCTGCAGGATGTAGCCTTTTTATTTTTTAGTACTTATAATTTCAATTGCTGTCAGTCTAATAGCATAGATAGCATTCCACATAGTCTGGAGTTATGTTTTCAGCAATCTCGTGATTTAAAAGTGATATTTTAAAAATAACATACGAACGTCAGGGCCGGACCTAAGCTTTTCCGGGGGAGAGGGAGCAAACTTGTTATTGGGTTAAGCGAAGGCGCGAAGCGCCAAGCCTTCTAGGGAGTTCCGGATGCATGCCCCCCCCCCTGAATTTTTTTTTTCAAGGATGCAAAATGGTGCTATCTGAACCTTGAAAAAGGGATCTAACAAAAGTGACTAAAAACTGCAATGTTTTAAAAACACTAAAAAAATATTCAGAAAAATTAAAAAATTCGGAACCCCCTTTGCATCTTTTATCAAAAGCAGAGTACTTTTTTTTAAAGGGGGGGGGGACGGCCCCCTGAGCCCCTATAGCAGGTCCGGCCCTGAACGTGAATCATGTTGAATTGGAATAACAATGTAATATTTAGCATTTCTCACAATTATTCACTCGTTGTTCCAGGAAAAACAATGTAACACATGTATTACACATGTAATAGCGTCATTACTTGCGATGAAAGTGTGATTTTATAACTATTTAAATATTGTATCACTTCGAGTTCATTGCCTCTTCAAATCAACACAATTCCATTGCCTGCAATGACAAATGAACGCAATCGACTCTAAAGACAGTTTTGCCATTCTTGATAATGGGGTACGTTTTGAATTCCATTTCACTCTGATGATATGTTACCACAAAAATGAATTCTGGCTCAACAGGATTGGCGTCGTTAGTAAACTTTATCATGGAAGAATTGAGAAAATGTAAAGAGCGTATGTCAAATAGGATGGAAGCAGCGAACATTATAAGGACTCAGGTACGTAGAATTGAGATTTTAATGGAGGACTCCCTGCAGGATGTATCAGTGCCTGTGGAAGTGATTGAGCTACTTGGACAAGCTCGTAGTATCCTTGACAAAACCGATATTAATTCTATGCCAGTCAGCGAAGACCACCAGTACAGAGCCTCGCAAGTCTATACTGGGCATAGGGGCAGACCTCTTTATGACATAAGAAAGGAACAACTACAATTTTTCATTGGTAATTTCTTTACTCAACTGACACACTAACATGCTGTATACAGTAAAACCTGTCTTGAAAGACCACTGCTATGTGAGATCACCTGTCTTGAGAGACCACAATCTCAGTGCACAAATTTATTGATTATATAACATCGTGACCTGTTATGAGAGACCACCTGTCTTGAGAGACCAAAACTTTGGGGTAAAAGAGTTGGTCTTTCAAGACATGTTCTACTGTATTATATGTACATGCTCCATTGTTATTCCCTAACACATATTCAGTGTGTACTTCTTTATTTCTCTGATGTTCATGTTCAATATTTGATACTGCTTCCGTATGCAAGCAAATATCATTTTAAAGCGTTGATAGTTTTCAATATTGTAAGACATGACATTCTTTCTTTAGTATCATTAAAAATGTACATGTTTAATATTTAGTGACCAAATTGAGCAAATAAAAAGGACAACTCTTGTATACACATGTAAGAGACATGTAACATCAAAAATTTCCGGAATTACTGAAATTATTAAAGACGGTGAACTACATTACCCCTGTTGCTTAAAAACAGACTTGCCTATGCTAATATGGCGACTATGTTACTTATAAAAGTCCCGTTTGATTCGAAACGCCAACAAAATGATAGCGCATGGCACTCTAAGGTGACAGATTAGAAATTATGAATAAAATGACTAAGTTTTGTTAATGTTTTGCTTTGCTTCATGTTGATGCCTTTTCGTTTTAACATCGGTGTGTGTGTGTGTGTTGGGAGGTTTGCAAGTAAATGGGAACATGTACCAATATTTTAGTCCTTCAAGAACCATGTATTGAAATTTAATATATAGTACTGTCAAAGATTTAAAATGATATTCTACAATCTATACTTTTACCGTACATTATAAGAAAAATTGTGTTTTCTTTGGTTTGTTTGCATGATTCTTTCATGTAGTGCATTTTTTCAAAATTAATGGAATTATTTCATAACGCTACACTTTTATCAAGTGGAAAAAAAAATATAGGATATTATTAAAAACATATATCCTATAC
Organism: Unio delphinus; assembly: GCA_029339505.1. Lineage (NCBI taxonomy): Eukaryota > Metazoa > Mollusca > Bivalvia > Unionida > Unionidae > Unio > Unio delphinus. The sequence goes on from JAQISU010000236.1 coordinate 7,827,232, forward strand.
GTCTGAAAATAACCATTGCTGTTATTTTCGTTTTAATTAAATAATATTTTTATTAGCAAATGCTGTAAAACATTATTTAAAAAAAATGTCTGACAGTTTATATTCATATGGTATTTGCATCACTTAATAAAACGTCACACGTGATTGGGCCATCTCATCGTGCTTCAACCTCATGCATTTTATTTACGTCAACTGCTTTCATGCATCAGAATTACACGCGCAGTTTGACAATTATTATTTTATTTTCCTGTTTGAAACGTTATTCGTTGGATATTTGGAATACAAGTTAAATGGCTAAGTGTTCAACGTGTAATAATAATTATACTATATACCTTATGATGTGTACAAACGTTTGCCCACGAACTCAGATGATTTTGAACTGTCGTGATCGCACTTGGGCTCCAACGTTTTCCTGGTGCAAATTTTGTATTATCATACACATATAATTAAAATGTGTATATAGTGATTGTTAATGTTTTATATACGCTGAAATGTTGTGTTTTAGACCTTACTAACCGATTTATATTCTCTCTATTATATGGAAAATCTTTCTCGTGCTTTGGACAATTATTTGCATAACGTCTGTATTAATTTTCCTACAGAAAATTACTTTACAACAGGAGATATGGCAAGTTTGCTTGGGGTAAGCAGGAGGACTGTAGAGCGGAGACTAGCAAACTTCCGTTTGACTCATGGGATACGATTCAGTGATATAAGTGAAAATGAGTTAATATCGATGGTGCATTCAATAATCAACAACTTTCCTCGTTCAGGTAAGAGTTCTTTTTCTTCAACTAAATGACTTCTCTGTGTACAGTAAAATAGTTGTAATATATGTTCATTGATTTGAATATTGATATGTAAGGTTTGACATTTTTATTGTGGATGGGGCTTTGTTTTTCCGCAACTGTTTCTAAAGATCAATTACCGACTCTAGCTTTGTAATGACTCCTGGTCATCTTTCCATACAGCGACTTTGCCCAACATAGCCCAATCGCCGACTAAAAGATAATTATACAATAACTGACGTGTGTTAAAAACTCTTTTTATTTGCAACAAGAATGGTATTTAAAGATATTAAAGGAGACCAGAAATAAAAAAAATTCCTTTTATGTATGTAATTCTTGACAAATTTTAATTAGACTGTACTGTTTATAAATTCAATATCATGGGCTGAAGATACCAAGAATCCGTAAATTGCCGAGTTTTTCCGATGTTTATGAGTCAACAGATCACGTGGTCCCGTTACGCAATACTAGACATTCCTCAAATGTAAATAAAAATGGCAAGCGAGACAAACATGAGGAAACCAGATTTGGTTTGCACTTTTAAAAGTTGAATCTTCTTCCGAGATATGCGAACTACATTACCCCTGTTACTTAAAAACAGACTTGCCTACGCCAATATGGCGACTATGTTACTTAACAAAAGTCCCGTTTGATTCGAAACGCCAACAAAATGATAGTGCATGATTTTTATCTGACCTCTTTTCGTTTAATCACTGATATTTAAACTGCCAAAGGGATATTTGTTTATATCAATTCCAATCATTACAGATTACCTTTCATACATTATACGTGTAACAGGCATGGGCTGAAAGTTTTTGGTTTTAAATAATATTTTTAATTTTTTAAAGATTACTGAAAATTATGTTTTCTCGAAACAAGACCGTGTCAGGGGTTAAGAATCTTATTTTTTTAAACAAAGTTTCCATTTGATTAAAGTCAGATCTCAATTTCACATTGGACAGTGGTGATATGATTTAGATTGTGATCTTGAAAATACATTTACTCATTTCATCATGATGATAGGTGACGGGCTGTTATATTTTTTTTATTAGCAATGATGGTGAAGATAAAATATCTGGAATTGACTGTTGCATTTTGTGGTCATTTACTCGGCCTTCTGTCTATTTTCGTAACATATACGTTCAACACTTTTCCCATGATTTAAAATATCCATTGGTATGTCTGGAACAGTTTTAACTTTTAGTATAGAGCTGCTATTTTTCCGGATCCCTCTAGTAACATTCCTTTGTGAAATGTAATGAGCACGGAGTGTTGTATTGTGTTGCATTGAAATAGACTCGCTTGTAATAATGTATCCCTACATTCTTTATGCCTTTATCGTTTCGAAAAGAGAAAAAAAGTGTTGTCCACAGCCTTTTTTTAATGTGCTATTTACACCCGTAAGCAATACAAAATCGCCAGTCGGGCTGCTAAGAGTCGCTATGACGTCACATCACGAGATTAACCGAATAGGTGCGGAAATTTTGCACACAAGATCGCGGAAATTCAGCTCATAGAACATATGCCAATATTTAAATATTGGCATTGTGGTCACATATGATACTTCAGAATAAGGTTTCCTTCTATTGTGTTGTTTTTATTATTCTGTATTTCCATTGCTTTCTGGTCTCCTTTAAAACATGATCAGTGCTTTCTTAAACTGTGACGATATCGTTTAACTGCCGGTGATTGTCATAGACTACCAAGTGCAGTTCGATTTGCATGTAAAGCTTTAAAGCATTTGACTGTCTTGAAAGTATTGGTCCGAAGTTAATCAGATTCAACAAACAGACGATCTTGCATACATTTATCCTATTAAATTTCAAATTCAGTCAAGTGGTCTGCTACCTCTGCAGCGATCTGGACACTACTAAGCTTGAAAAATACAACAAAAGCATGCTTATAGGTGTGAGTATGATTATTTACACAAGCATTTATCATTAACTCTTAAGGCGAAAGTGTGCAACTTAGATCACGACTTTATAGAGACTTTCACATTCTGAATAATTGTACGCTTCCCAATGTTTGGATACATTTATAGGTTTTTAGAATAAAATAAATATATGTATATAAATACAATTTTAGATAGTAAATTATTTTAATTGCCCCCAAAATGAAAACCTCTTTGTATGGCAAACAAATAGTTTAGGTTTGCAACTGTCATTCTGTGGAAAGAGACCAATGCAATTTTAATTCATTTAGATCCTTAATTATATCCTGGAATGGTATAAAGACTGTAAATGTTATATCTGCAAATAAATAAATAAGTTTTTTTAAAAATGAATTCAATGCTTGTAGTCATGTTTTAAATACTTGTTTCTTTAGGTTTAAAGACAATCGAAGGTCATCTCATTTCGCAAGGTATCCATGTACAAAGAGATAGAATAAGGAGAGCAGTTAGAACTGTAGATCCGGTTGGACAACAATTGAGGCAGTTACGGTGTATAGAGCGAAGGGTTTATTCAGTTCCGTCCCCTCTTGCCTTGTGGCATATGGATGGCAATCACAAACTGATACGGTAATGTTCCACTCAGTTACATGACATGCGCAAACATTAAAGTTGTGTGTAATCTCTTATTGTCAGTACCCAAAGTTTTTGTTAATTTAATTTACTAGGTCCCGAAATTCTAAAATTAAAAGACACATAATTGTGTTCCAAATTTTCTATATCTTGGCATCTCCAAGATAAAACCTTTTAATTCTGAACACATTTAAGGAAAAAAAGTTACAGCATAAAAAAAATCAATCAGTTCTCTTAAATAGTTTCGGACGTATATCATGAAACTTCGGCAAGGACATCACAACATCAGATCCATCAATGGAAGTTACTTACTTGTTAATGTAAGTATTAGCTTAATCCGATATTTAGGATTTGAACATGTTTGGGAGATAAATATTAATAAGCTTGGAACAGAAACAGCTTCAAACATTGGTACAGTTGAAACTCGCCAGTTATTCCAAGTAATGCAAGCTATTACTCCATTTGTGTAAACAAAGCACAGGCCGAAATACAATTTGCCTGCATTGGTTATAAATATAAAGACAAGAGAGAAATATTATTTCATATTTTTGAGGAAACTATGTTTGATGTTCATATGGACATCAATATGTTTTTTGGTCATTTAGTATTCATGTTTAATTAAGAAATTACACCAATAACTATGAATCTTACAAATATCTGATCAATACAATGTTTAATAAGAATGAATCAAGAATGTGTTGACATTCAGTTGCTTACCAAACTTAATAGGAACACTTGGAAATTTTTTCTTCAGTTATAATGCATTTCTTAGCTACTTTCAACCGCTCCGGTGGCCTAGTGCTTAGAGCGTTCGCCGCGGAAGCGGGAGGTCGTGGGTTCGATCCCCGGCCGAGTCATGCCAAAGACTTACAGAAATGGTACTAACAGCTGCCTCGCTTGACGCTCAGCATTAAGAGGTTAGTGTTAGGACTGGTCGGCCTGGTGTCAGGATAATGTGACTGGGTGGGACATCATGCTACATGTCTGCGGCATGATGCCTCAGTGCTAGACATCACTATAAACTGCCTCACAGCAGACATCGTAGCGATATGACTGAAAAATTGTTAAAGCTACGTTAAAAATCCTAATCAAACAAACAAACAAAAGCTACTTTCAAATATCTTAATAACTGCAGTTTACATTTAACACTTATATATGTGGAGTGCAAGCTATGATGGACGACATTCGAGAGTGAGAGATCAAGCAATATGTCAGTGATCTACTTTATATTAGCTAACAATACGTGCGATGTTATCATTGTTATAACCATCCCTTGTAGGAAAAACAATACATTTTCTTGTCTCATATAACGCGGAAAGCGATATACAGATATTCTGCAGATGGCGTTTTGTAATACACGGATGCATCGATGGTTTCACAAGGCTTATTGTCTACCTAGCTTGCAACTGTGATAATAGAGCTTCAACCGTTTTAAACCATTTCACTGAAGCCGTTTCCAGATGGGGCCTTCCTTCCCGAGTAAGAGGGGACATGGGTGTGGAAAACCGTGAAGTTGCTCAGTACATGCTCTCACACCCTCGTCGGGGCCTTAATAGGGGAAGTTTTCTAACTGGAAAAAAGTGTCCATAATTCGAGGATAGAGAGGCTATGGCGTGATGTGTATAATGCTGTGCTTTCTTTATTTTATGAGCTTTTTGTGTCATTGGAAGTCAATGTCTTTTTTGATCCAGATTCGGAGAAACATGTCTTCTGCTTGTGTACAAAAATGTGATAAATGACAGACTATTCAAGTTTATGAATTCATGGAACAATCAAAAATTGAGAACTGAGAACAACAAGACTCCCTGCCAGCTATTTATACTTGGACTGCAGCGTATATTTAACGAGAATCAAGAAATTGCTAACGAATACTTCGAAGAATTAGATCAGGTGAGAAGCTTGTCGCATATTAAGCAATGTGGCATATTGGTAAAGAAAGAAACCAGCATGACAAGCGATTTAAAACTGGATACTATACAATCTGCACGCTCCTTAAAATGCCTACCATTTTTTTTATCAATGTCTGTGTGTGTACTTCTAATTGGCAGTGTATGTGATTACCAGAGTCATAACAAATGACTACAACTTCACAATGTAAAAAGTACTTGTATTTTCAAAATATATTATATCAAGATCATAAAAACATACCAAATTTACAATCGGCAAAACATTACAATGACAATATAAAGAAGCAAAATTCCATGCATGTCAATAAAAATAGCAATTAAAGGACATCTGATTGTAACATATCTGCTTTATATAAAATAACAGACAGTATTCGACAAATTTTATAGAGTTTCAGAAAACTGTTTGTCCAATATCGAGGAACAATTTCTTTTAGCACGGAAAACTTTCACGAGTTTACCATGCAGAGATCAAATTAAAAATTCGTTTTTGTCGGTTCTGCAAGACAGTATATGCTATTCTCTTAGCCTAACATTTGTTGGTGATATTTGGAAGTTATAACTGAACCACCGTAGCTCATTCTCTTAAACGAATTCATTTCTTAATAGCCAAACTTAATTGTGTCTTTGAATTGTTTTTTTATTACAAGAAAATGAATGAATACATTGCAGACAAAATAGTTTTTGTTTCTTCATTTAGGACGCTCTACCAGAGTATGGAATGGATCCAGATGCACCGTTACCTGAGCCAAGCGTTGAAGACAATATCGACGTGCCATCAATAGAGCTACTTAATGAAGAACAGTTGCATTCTTTCAATGCCAAAATGCGTGGAATTAACGTAGCTAACCTTTCTGACATTGAACCATATTTGCATGCTTTAGATTCTGTAGACGAGGTTTTGGAAGTTTGAAGTCGATAATTCATGTATTCTACTACATTTCCAGTGATTATATGGGGTGATTTAACTTTCTGCAATTGCTCAAAGCAGTATTTTAAACGTCTGTTACAACTTTCTTACAATCCTCTATTTTTAATTAAATTCATCTTAACTCCATATTTGAAAGATTACAAATGTATTAATAACATAATTGTGTTCCTTATTCAATAGACTGTGATGTAATACAGCTCTATGTTTAAATTAATAAAGTAATAATTTGCGCAAGACTTCGTCAACTGAAATCGTAGTATCAAATCTACTCTTACTAGGTATGTCCGACTATACCAAATTCTTATTTAATAGTGTTGATATTTGTTTAAATTATGACAATCCAATAAGCAGTAATAGAACATGCTTTAGATTTAATTCATCTGAAATCTCCGCAGAGTACTCATCTTACCTGTAAGATATTATTTATTCGTATTTATACAGATTCTGTCAGCATTATCGAGCATTCTTCTGTTTAATTCAGGGATAGAACTTTAAGTTCTGTTTGGTGTATATTATTGTAATCCTCCAGGATTGATTATATATGTATCCTCATTTTTGTCTAAGTTAATTTCAATCAATGGAAATGTCACTTACAATAGTGGAGGCAGTACTTTAATAAATAAATACAAAGTAAATAATTTATTTATCAACTGAAATTTGTGTTCTAGTTATATCTTTAAGTTTCTTTTCAGTGTAATCAGTATACATGTAATGTGTCCTCTTGTAATTAAACGTACAATGCGTCAATCTTTCTTAACAGCTATGTCCGCGCGCGTTTCTCCGAGAACTTAATTAAGTGCCGACCGTGTTTTGATAACTTGACTTGTGGAAGTATTTGTTGTATTCAAATTTAGTGACCCCTGTCGTATGTCGTGTGAACTCGCTTCATTTGATCAATCGAACACTGTTATAAATGTTATTGTGTATGTAACATAAACAACCTTAAATGGGCATTAGACGCGTGAAGAAAATAAAAGCATTGACGGGTTACAGATTTTTCGCGTACACATGTGATGGTTGTTGAAACCAGTTGGAACGATCTTTTACAAGTTGAACAGTATGAAAATAAATTGTATGTATAAAAAATAACGAACAACTTCATTAGAAAAAGCGCGTTATTAAAAATTATTATCGACGTGATTGTAAAATGTGGATTCAGTCAGAAATTGCTTTTTTTTCCATTTCCTATCTCCAAGCAGATTTGGACTGAGGTGAAAAATGTCAGATTACATTTTTCCGAAGTATTCGTTCAAAAATGCATAGTCAAAAAAGGAAAATAATGCAGTATCATCAGGTAAATGTCCCAAAGGTAAATAAAGGACATTTATACAAGTTGAACTTCTAGGAAGCATACTTCCATCATCAAAAAATTCAATCTTGGGTGGCATGTAGTATCCTAAAACTGGTATCTCTGCAGATGCCGTCACAAACTGTAATATTTTCTCCAATGTAACTTTGGCTTTCTCCGTTCCTCTTCTACCACCTATAAAAAACAATACAATATATATATATATATATATATATATATATATATATATATATATATATATATATATATATATATATATATGGCATAACGCGAAAACCAGCAGATTTTGTCAAATTTAACAACCGATTAGTTTCCCTATAATACGAAATGAAAATTTTGAAAAGAAAACTTGCAGTATAGTGAAATGGATACCAATTATTCATAAATGTTTTATCCCAAGGCCAAAGATATAGACTAATCGGAGTGAATTCGAGTGTAATTCAAGTTTTGAATGTGCATACTGAATGCCGTTCACAGTGCGGTGAATACAAACATAGGGGATGGTGGTTGCGTGCTGAAGAGTGATTCTTCTAGCATTCTGTTCAGGACTGGGTTTCATACAATAAACATTACAGCAAGTTTGTTATTTAATAAAATTATAATTGTTGTATTCACATGTTAATATCGAATATATTTCATGTGAAATAAAAAGCAATATATTTTATTTTTGAACATGTGACTTCAAACCTACTGAAATGTAAATGTCACAGATTTTACACTACACTATGAGAATATATATATATATATATATATATATATATATATATATATATATATATATATATATATATATATATATATATATATATATATATATATATATTGTTACGGCTATTGGATTTAATTTTATTTATTTTTAATTATTAAATCTAAAATTGTCATTTAGGGTTATTATCCATTAATTGGGAAATTTTTCTAGAAAATTCAGTTGACCTGTACTTTACTGATAAACAGGCTGACCTTGGCTTGGATACTTCTTTATCTGACCTTGTTTTGGACATTGTCAACAGGTCTTCAATTCCATTGGTTAATTTCGGGGACAACATTTTATTAGTGGCTGATTTTTCCTTCTGGTTCATTCTGTTGTTACGTGACCTGGAGAAGGTAGCTTCTTTTCCATGACCTTCCAGACTCACATGATTCCTCTTGTTTACGAGGGAATTACAATATATATAGCTGTGTTTTAGAAGCTAACTTTAGTAGAATTATTGGGCTGTAAGTTATTGGTTGTGTATTTATGTTTGAGTGTTAATATTATTCTGGACTTGTGTCAATTCGTTGGAAAAGAAGAATTATTCTAATTATCTGGAAAAGGACATATGTTTATGATATTCATTTGGATGATTAAAAACAAGAACTGTACCACGTGACATTGTCAGCCATTTTGGATTACATCGTCAAGATTCGAACCTGGAACTATTAGAACATTTATTTATTAGGACTTGCAATTCCATTAGTGGATTATTTTTGTGAATTCTATATTGGATTAATGTTGGATTTGATTCTCTAAAACTGTAAGTTTATTTATTTTATGAAAATAACTGTACTTAATAAATTCATTGTTAAAGTTATACAAGCTTGTTAGTTTTCACTCTTTCTGTGTTGTTGCTTATTCGAGCCTAAGCACGTAACATATATATATATATATATATATATATATATATATATATATATATATATATATATATATATATATATATATCGCTTAAGCAAACCTAGCTAGCTGCCACAAAGAAGGACTGAACATATTGTTTTACAATAAGTCGTAGAAATGTGAATGTAAAATAAGAAACTGTCCACCTCTATGTAGAGGCTATATAAACCTTTCGCATCCAACGTCTTTCAAAATGTGTATAAACTGGAGTCCTAGTAATCGTGATAATCTAACACAACATAGGTACAACGGACTGAACACAGATACAATTTAGATAGTATGGAGTAATTCAGGAGTAAACATGTAATATCATTATATTAATAATAATCTTTAAGAAACTACTTCAAATATAACCATGGCGCAAACGAAAAACATTTACCCCATATTGCATTTTGATAAATGTATATCTATAATCTATGAACTCAGAACTACCTCTTTCTTGTTATCTCTACACATGTTATATATTTACCTGAAACTTCTTTAAGGTATGCTAGGAATTTCTGATATGTAGCATCCTCCTTTAGTCTTCTGTTAGATCCGATATCTGAGAATACTGGTTTAAGGATATGGATCAATTTTCGCTGCGTCAGAGTTGACCTTGCAGAAAGCCTGAATAGATATTTAACACACGGCTTTCGGCGCATTAACTGAAAAGTAACATTTCAATACATCAAAAGTTGTAATTGACCCAAACTGTTTGATTGGCAAGGTTGCAATAACAAAAGCGACTTTGTACCATAACTTCTTTTTTGCATATAAGACTATATTATCAGTTTGATTCTTATCCAGTTATGCGCATCTTCAGTTTACCTATCAAGAATTGGAAAATATGAGGGGTACTAAATTTATAAAGCTTGATGAGATTAGCTGATATTCACATAATCTAATGCATGATAAACTTATGCTTTTTTCAGTTTTTTTTCAATTTGTCAGTTGTATCTAACGTTTCTAATTCAAAGGACAATTACTCATTCATATGCATGTGGCAGTGAGAAATAAAGATATCTACTGAAAACATGTAATTAAAGTCAAGCTATATACATGAATTAATGTATTTTACTTGGATAACAAAGCAGAAGATATCCAACAAGATTAACTAGTTGATAAACATATTAGCAATCGGTCTTTAATGTTAAGCAAATAGTTACCTATTTTCAGATGTAATTATAAACAGGTCACTTGGCACAACAATACATAATCCAGCATGTAAAATGAACTAATTAGAGTTACCTGCATCTTATTATGCGCTGCTATGACCCATCTAGACAAAATAATTTCCACTGTCTCATATAAAGTAGTGTGTCGATGAAAAGGCACAGATTGGCCTCAAGAATGAAATTTTGTTTTTGATATACTTTGATCACAGACTATTGATCGATTTGTTTCTAAGCATAAGTATATACAGCAACCATACAACATGGCATCTCATAATTTGATCTTTCCAAAACAATTTTTAAAAAACATCTTACACTTCTTCCAAAATGACAGCCATGTTGTCAACTAAACAAGAATGCAGATCACCAATGTCGGAATGTCCGGTTACTTCGTCGTGATGTTGAGTGTTTCTTGATCCAGCACCATGCCCTTCACTGGTACGGACTACTGTCGCTACTATATCAGCATGCTCGTTGGTCCCAGAGCTGGGAAACGTGGCCACGGCATTATCCTCTTGTCTTAAATCTTGAAGTGTGGGTACATTAATGTACATTTCACCAGTGTTGATAAGTGGGGGGTCTACACTACTGGTGGTATGTGTTGTTACAACACCAGGCTGCTCACTAGCGTTAGCTGGAACATCGCTGAAAACACATAAATATGTTTACAACATTTGACAATCTGACGATTATATATAGATCGATTCCGATTTATGTCGTCCTGTAAGTTTTATAAAAATCATATGCATTGTACAAGACATATTTTAGATAATAAATGTACTTTAATAGTTGAAATTTGTGTAGGACACAACTAAAATGACTATAAAGTGGCATATTTATTAATTAACGATGAATAAATTCCATCATCAGACTCTGTAACATGCAAGAGGATTGACAATGCAAAAAAAAAAACATCGCGTAAAAAAAATCCACCAACAGGACATTTAGTTACTTTACATGGGTAGTGACCAGTGGAAAAAGTAAAGGGGACAATGTATAATGTATGATCAATCTGCACTGGAGCCTCACTTTCTTTTTCACTAAAGTGATGCTCTGTAGTGATGTTTAGTGGATTCAATACATTTATATGCAGTCTACTTCCAGTAAATTACATATAAAGTTTGCAGGAACTGTACGAATGTAAATTATATATCAGTTGTACATGCAACTATACTATACTCTACATGCATATGAATCATTTATCACCTGTACAGGGAATTAGTTACACACTCTACACAAATATGAATCATTTCAGGCAAATAAACAAGTCCTGAGGGACAGAAGAACGTCACACAAATTGTCTAGACCTGAGTCAAGTAGATCTAAACCCTATGTTCAAAGACATACAACTTACTTGAAAATGTCAATTAAACCTGCATCTTCTCCTGATTTCTGAAAATCATTAAAAAAAAATATGTGGGTACGTTTTTAGCAATAACACTCTCAATCCCCAACATTACGAAACTACTCTGCATAAACTCTGTATAAATTTAGTGATCTAAACAACAGGCATTTTCTAACCAAACGAAATTCTTACCCTTTGATTCTGGCTAGGTATCAGTAAAGTTTATATAAAAAATCTCAACAGGAACGCAAAGCAAAACTTCATTTACACAGCACTTAATCTTCGCTAGCCAAGCTTCCGATATGATAATCCTATCTACACGTTGACGAATAGAACATGGATACTGGTGATTTGTCCTAGCAACATCTATTGGATTTCCTGAACTGCCTCCCATCGTACATAATGCCAAGTAAACAATAGCGTGGTACATTCTACACTGGCCGAAAATAATGGAGGTAATTGACCTAAAATGATACTTTGTATGTTTAACCTCGAAAGTATGACTATGTACCAGAGTGAAACCATTACAGGTGTATTTGAGAAAGAAAACTGTGCAAACACGGACTGGGACTAGAACATTGCTTACTTATCAGTCCATTCTAGTTGTGTGCTCCCCTTGTCCCGATCATGTAGGAACAGTGTTCACATTTGAACAACTTAATTTTGCTTGGATGCGGTGGCTTGCCTTCGCATCCAGTGAAATTCATAGACACGAAACACAGAAATACCTGCCCGATACGCCGAGTCGGTGATAGGTTATCATATCGGAACCTTGCCTTGCGAAGATGACAGCACTTAGAAATTGCACCTTTGTCTAAAATACATGAATTGTATATAAACGGAGGTAATATACTGTTGGATTAATGTTAAAGCCTTAACATGAGAAAAATACGTGATACAATTAATTGATAATCAGACTACCTTACCTGACAAGTTTGCATGTGTTCTCTCAGGTCCTTTATAGGTACCATGCTTGAACAAGACAAACACTTTTCTTGCTCTTCAAAGGAATCTTCTATGTCAATTATAGCGATGCTCTTCTGAATCGTCCTGATGTATATGCGACCTGTACCGAACTCCCTAATGTCTTCTGCGCTGCATCTTCCGTGACTTACAGTGGTTAAAATTCGTTTGGAGTTGCTTTTTAGCGTTAACAGCTCAAAACCACCACACTGATCTAAAGCCGGAAAAGAGCTGGAAAACAGATAATGAATATAACATTTTTTTTCGAGTACGGACAACGGTTTTATATCAATGTTCACTTTTAAACTCAATTTTAAAACAATTATGTAATGTGTCTGTTTGGCGTTAGGATTTCAGGAATAAAAACATGGTTACATTTATTTGGAAAGTTGGTTCAAGCTGGAAATATTGAATGGATGATGTTGAGTACTGACATGAATCGTCACCGAGTCTTATATTGCAGTAACTTCTTGAATATCATTCAATTATCTGTACTCAGATAATATTGTTTTGTGAACGTATCTAAAATTTGGTTTATACGTTGTTACGTATATTTGATTTAAGTCATTTATTTCTTTTCGTCAGATTCAAATTTGACATTTTGGGTTTAAAATTCATTAATTGGGATATATTTTCTAGAAAATTGGGTTGACCTATACTCTACAAGTAAACATCAGATGTTGACCTTATTTCTGACCTTGTTTCAGAGTGTAAACAAGCTTTTAAAATGATTTGCTGATTCCAAGGACATTTTGGAGCTTTTTTGTCAACATCTTTTTATTTTCAGTTCTTGAGAGCGGAAATAACTGATTCTCATGTGGTGTGTACCTGACTTTATGAACGTGGGTTTGTTCTAAAACTTGTAGAATATCACGCGACCCCTTCCTGTTTACGTAAAAAAACAGTATATAGTTGTGTGTGAGAGCGAGCTGTTTAGTAGAAGATTTGGGCTTTTAGAATACAAAGATGTGTGTTATTGTTTGAGTTATTTTAAATTACTTTGTGCGGGAAATTATTACAATTCGTTTGGATCAAGAGGAATTTATTGTGTTATTTATCTGGAAAATACTTGTGCTCATTGAATTATCATGAAACCAGAACTGATTTCATCACGTGACATCCTCTTCCATCTTGGATTGATTCGTCAAGATTCGAATCTGGAACTATTAGGACATTTCATTATCAGGACTTTTGCAATTCCACTAGTGGATTATAATGTGAATTCTTTTTGGATTAACTTTGGATTTGATTCTTAAAACCTTAAGTTTATTTATCTTTTATGAAAATATTTGTACTCAATAAATTGTTCATTACGTTTTTTTACAAGCTTGTTATTTTCACTCTTTCTATGTTGCTGTTTATTCGAGCCTAAGCACGTAACAACGTTTACTTGATTTTGACAAGTAAACCGTAGGACATAGCTTGTTCAACCAAATGTTCCTTGTCCGCAAAAAAGTTAATAAAAACACCTGGTCTTACAAGTACAGTATTAAAAGTAATCGCAAAAAGGGGTACAGTTAAGTCTATAAATAAAAAAGACAATATATACGAATAAGTACATTTCAATTTTTTTTACATAGTTTCTGAACTTTTATTTTGTGGAATATTCTATTTAAAAATCAATAGGAGCGTAACGCATAATTTATGGTCCAACAAATATTAGCTTCCACCACTCCCACTCACACACAAGCTTAATGGTTTAGCAATAAGTACTTAATTGTTTGATTTACCAAGAAACAATATTGGAAGTAAACATTAGAGAAAAACATTTCCAGTTGGAATATTATTTTCATGGTGATGCTTGGAACAACTTGAAAATGGGAATTTGTACATGTTCGCATTGTTGAGAGGAGTTAATTTCTATGACTAAAACAAATCTGTATATTGTGAATAGAAGTTCACATAGAGATACAATTTGAAAGAGACATTTGCATCAAGAGAAACAGTAGATATAACTCACATCAACAAGCGATGGTGTATCTTCTCTTTTATGACTTCAACTGTAACTAGATGAGGAACCTAGAGGCGGCAACCGAGTTCCATAGTGCCTACTTTGCTGTTTTTATTTTTATTTTTACAGTTCATTCTTTTCAGATTTAGAACATAACATACAAGCATTTATTCGCATGTACTTCATTTGTTTCCTTCATTAAAAAAAAATGCCGATCACCTTTCATTACTTTCTGGAAAACATAATTACCTTAGTATGGCCTGTCTCACTTGGTCATGCAAAGCATCAGTAGGAATAATAACTCTCTTTTCCCCAAGGCCATTTTTACGTAGGATTCTCCTTTCTTCCAGAGATGGAATAGTAGTAGAAGTATTGGAACTCAAACAAACGAAAGATCGAGTCATAGTGCGACCTAAAATAGAATATGTATCATCGCAGTTTACTAGTTTTGGTGACTATAATCAGGACATAAAAATGAGCAATATTTCCTAAAACGTTATATAAGTTTATGTTGCATGAGTAAAGCAGCTAGGTATGTTTTTGTAAGACATGGATGCCCACACGTTCCTGTTGGACCAAAATTAAAGTAAGAAATAAATATGCATGTATTTATAAATCATACTTAGGTTTCATATTATGTTGCAATTAGTTGTGAAAAAATTGTGATAGATTCCAAAATTCAGAATCGAACAATATAAATGTGTGAATCGTCAAACACACTAACGAAAAGACAAAGCAGAATAAGAATAAAAACAACAACAACATAAGATGGGAGAAACAAACACATAGTAACATTTGAGCTTCGTAAGACAGACACACCTCACGCAGGCAGTCATTACAATAGTTGGGGTACTTATTTTATATTTAAAATAATAATAGTACAGAATATTTAAAAACACATAAACATTGTGCCTTGTTCTAGTGGCTACTTGGAATGCTGAAGTGATGTGGTGCTGGTGTCACATCAAGACAAGTAGTTGCGGGAGTCAACATACCACTTTTTATAGATTTCCGTTTGGCAAAAGTAAGCTTATTTTACAGGTTTAAAAAATCACGTACATACTCCACCCGGGTTAGTACACGACGCGCGTCGCGCACTAATCGGTTGCTACAATTAAAAAAAAAATGTGTTATTAATAATGTCAAACGTCGGAGAATCATAGCTAGATTAGCTTGAGAGCCGAGGTAACCTTTTAGACATTTGCCGCGCTGTTAAGTTTACTAATCGCGGCAAGACTCCTAGAACTTCCATCAACTTCAAACAAAGAAGAGGAAAGAATGAAAGAAAAAGAGAAAGAAAAAGAAACAGGAAAGGAGAAAAAACCTGAAAGAGAAGACGAAAAGAGTGAAACAACCTAAATTCATAACGTAACATAAAAAAAAATAGGGAAAAATAACCCAAATCCAAATGTAAACAAAAAAGGGAAGAAAGGAAGAAAAGAATCAAAGAAAGAAAAAGAAAAAAGTGCTGAAAAAGAAAAAGGAAAAGAGAATGTAATAGAAACAGAAAATAACAAGGATGAAGAAGAAATGGAAATTCAGGAAGAAACCCGGAAAAATCCAAAAAGAAAGGTATCCTCAGTATCACCAGCTTTAACAAGGAAAAAAAACTCTCTCTACAGCAAAAAATTGCTGAAGAAGAAGAAGACTCAGTTCTAACTTTAACGCCAGACTCTCAAAACATTATTTATCCAACTCAACAATTGACCCCACTAACAGAGCTTTTGGGGAGGAGACTGTTTGATCAGTGTTTGAATCAAGAAATGAGTAAAGAACTTGATCTAGTCCCGTTGGATCTATCACCAGTCTCCAAATCATAAGCATAAGACATTCTTCTTAGTATTCTATCTTATAGATACTTGTTTTTTAGTTTTTCTATTCATTAGTTCAATATTCACATTAATATGATATATAATGGCTGAGATTCAAAATATAAAATTAGCCTCCATTAATGCTGGAGGCCTATCTTTAGAAAAAGCTCAAAAACTAATAGATAACATTACTGATTGTGATATAGTAGCACTACAAGAGCTACACAATATTAAACAAAAAACAATAAACCTCATAGAGGACAAATTAGATGCTCTTTTCCTATATAAATTTAATCCTTCTATTAAATGCTCAGGAGTAGGCTATATTTGTTATTAACAAATTATTTCAGAATCATTGGAAACTTTTTGATACTCCTGAAGGTCTATATGGCCGGCTAATTCATATACAAATTCATAAAACAAATTTAATCAACATCTATGCTCCTTCTCAGGACACTGATAAACTACAATTTTATGAAAAACTCAGCAATTATACTTCATCGTACAACCATGAAGATCTATGCTTGTAAAGAAGAAATCGATAGATACAATCGCAAAAAATACACTAGACAAATTAATTCCTTAAATTATTTAACAGAAAGTAATGATATAATTGATGCTTTTCGTTTTTTGCACCCAAATCTTGTTAAATTCACGTATCGTTTCCTTAACACTAATATACAATCCAGAATTGATCATTTTTATGTACTTCAGAAAAACAGGAGAAACATTATCAAATGTGAGATTTTAGACTTTCAAATTGCAGATCATAAAATGATTACACTAGAGTATAAATCTTTTGTATTTGTCAAATGGGGCAAAAGCTATTGGAAATTGAATAATAGTATATTAAACTTACCGGAACTCAACTTCGAAATTCTAAATGAAATTGAAGATTTTGAATTAGAAAACTTAATAACTTGGGATAACTTTAAAATTAAAATTAAGGAAGTATGTCAAAAATACTCTAGAACCCAAAGTTTAAATAACAAAATCATAAAAGAAGAATGCACAAGGATAATGGAAGATGATAATACCTCAGAAATACAAAAAGAAAGAACTAAGAAAATTTTGGAGAATTTGGAAAAGTATAAAACGAATGGTGAAATACAGAGAACCGGGTTTTATAATGATATATATAACATAGGTAAGAGAATATACAAAAAAGAGGAATGTAGAAAAGGTAGCGAGAAAACTTTAACCAAACTTGAAGAGAATAACACAATTATTGAAGGTAAAAACGATATTCTAAAATTTGTAAGGGATTTTTACAAGAATTTATACAAAAGCAAAAGAATACCGGAAAATGAAATTTCTGGTTTTCTCAATAAAATAACTCTTCCTCTTATATCTAATGAAAGTAAAGATTTATGTGACCAAAAGATAGAAATACATGAAATAGAAAAGGCCATAGATAAATTATCTAAAGGGAAGGCTCCTGGAATTGATGGCATTAGTGCTGAATTTTACAAAAAATTCAAAACACCTCTATTACCCATTTTGGAAAAATTATACAACAAAATATTCGAATCAGAAATAATGACAAACACAATGAGGACTGGAATTATTACTTTATTATATAAAAATAAAGGTGAAATCACCGATTTGAGAAACTGGAGACCAATATCACTACTAAATATAGACTACAAAATTCTAAGTACAATTCTAGCAAATAGACTATCAAACACATTAAATGAAATAATTATGGGAAACCAATCATGTGGAGAAAAAGAAAGACAAATCTCAGATAACATTTTATCCATCAAAACAACTATCGAGTATATGGAAACAAATCAACAAAATGGTGCTTTGATATTATTTGATTCAAGAAAAGGCTTTTGACAAAATAGAAATTAACTTCATAATTGAAACCTTAAAAAAGAATGGATTTGGCCCCAACTTTATTCAATGGATTAGGATCTTATACTACCAAATACAATCTAAAATCCAAATAAATGGAGCACGTACAGCTCCTTTCCCTGTCACAAGATCTGTAAGACAGGGATGCCCAATTTCGATGCTATTATACATCATTGGTATAGAAACTCTAAATAACACAATTCAAAATGATGATATGATTTCGGGTGTTAAGATACCCAACTCATCGAAAGAGATTAAAACCTTTCTACATGCAGATGATATGACAAATTTTATAACAACTGAAAATTCTTATAATAATCTGATTAGACAATACACAAATTTCAGCCAGGCTTCTGGCTCTGAACTTAATAAAGAAAAAACTGAGATACTATTGATTGGAAATTGGAAATATAGAAAATATCTTTCACTCCCTCATGAAAAAATAAAAACTAGTGTTAAAGTACTAGGCGTTTTCCTAGGAAAAAATAATAAGACTTTAAATATAAAACAAATGTTAAACAAAATTCTAAAGCATAAAAATATCTGGAATTCAAGAGAATTCCTTTTTATGGAAAAAATACATATAGCAAAAACATATTTATTCAACTCCATTTGGCATGAGTTTAATATAATTGATTTTGGTATCTTTCATTTTCAAAAAATAGAACAGTCAATATACAAATACTTTTGGAAAACTGTCCACAAATTGAAAAAAACCTCACTTCAACTTGATAAATGAAAGGTGGACTAAATCTACCAAATCTCAGACTTAAACAAGAGTCTATTTACCTACACAGATTAAACTCTTTAGAATTTCCTATCAAACACCCATGGCAAGGAATTTATATTTATTGGTTTGGCTTTTCCTTGTCCCACAAAAAAAGTATTTATAATAATAATAAACTTATGAAAACTTTAAACCCTCCTAATATGATGAGCAGACAAATTAAAACCATTCGATATTATAAAAATCAAAATATGGCATGGCAACTAAAAACACCTACGGAAATGTATAATGACATAAAAAATATAAAACCATCAAAACACAGAATTGAAGTATTAAATCCAGCACTTAACTGGGAAACTATATGGAAAAATTGGTCAAAAATTAGACAACCCCAAAAAGCTAATTTGATGTTACAATATCTTCATGATATCTGGTGGACTGGGGAAGAAGCTTATAAAAGGAAGATTATTAAAAAACTCCCAAAATGTCCTTTATGTAAAAAATATGTTGATAGTAAAAACCACTTAATTTTAAAATGCAAAACTTTTAACTTGAAAAGGGAAATAATTATAAATAAAATTAGCAATCAAATGGATACTTTTAATAATAATATGTTATTGTATACTAACCAAATTGTAGATAAAGATCAATATAATGAGATTATAAAATACTTAATTGATATAATTTCAACGAAGAATAAATAAACTTGGGTACTAGGATAATGTAATATCCTTTATTTGTTCTTCTATCACTCTACACACTTTAGAAATTTAGCTCCTCTCTCATAAAATGTACTAACTATCCATATCTGTTCTTCTCTCATTCCTAACATACTTTAGAAATCTAGCTAAAAGTGCACTCACCAGAAACTACACTACCTTTTATCATATTCAAATTGCTTTTCTAATCTACCAAGCTCAACTTTTACTATGTTTACAGTTTCCAATCCTGCTAACGGTAAAATTTACAGCGGGAATACAGGTCACTGATAGAACAATTTCCCACACCTGAGTCAACTACGTGATGTCTTCACACAGACTCTTATCTCCTAACTGACAACCAACTCACATCCTTCAGCACCTAGCAATTAAGCGACTTGAAACAATCATTTGACCAAATCAAAAACCAAAAACATCTGTCCCACGGTCCAACACTAGACCACGTGACCATTTAGGAATTCCATTCACCAATTAGTACAATCCACTACGGAATATAACTTATTATTATTATTATTATTATTATTATTATTATTATTATTATTATTAATGCATACTTCACTGATCGCGTAACTCATATCCACGCCTGAGTTTTACATATTAATTTCACGCATTTCTCTTTGCTTTCCACCTTTGGTTCAATGTTAATTTCTCTTTGCATTTTGTAATAATAATAATAATAATAATAATATTATTATTATTATTGATAATAACAAAAATAAAAATAAAAATAATAATAATAATAATAATAATAATAATAATAATAATCTTATGTGATGATGGTAACATAATTAGTACCGAAACTAACTTCATTTGTGGCACTTTATTATATACTTATGTATGTAGAGGCAAATATATAAAATACAGTTGAGAAACAAACATCATACAGAAAAGATATAAATAATTATATACACAGGAACAATTAAATGTTGATATAGCACAGAAAGCATTGTGTACACCACATGCATGATTTAAAGCTTTTCATTCAAAAGAGACACACACACACACACACACACACACACACATGGGCTAGCTGACCATAACCGGTTATATACATTATTTAGATTCTAGCCATTGCAAATGCCTGTGATGAAAGGAATGCTCTGATGGTTCTTCTTTAACATCTATAGGTAGCCAGTTCCAAATGACTAGACCCAAACTATTTTTTTTACAATTCCATTTCGGGCTTA
This sequence comes from Unio delphinus, assembly GCA_029339505.1. Lineage (NCBI taxonomy): Eukaryota > Metazoa > Mollusca > Bivalvia > Unionida > Unionidae > Unio > Unio delphinus. The sequence goes on from JAQISU010000236.1 coordinate 7,848,056, forward strand.
AAAGAAGAAAGTTATAATTTGGTATAGAACATTTTATCGATGGAACCAGAAACTGTATTGACATTATTTGTCCTTTTACTGAACATATTGTTTATATAGTTTGGCGTCGAATCATTAGAAACTAAGTCTGTATACTGTGTACACATTTCTTTCAGAAAAAATTACCACGTATGATGTTGTCACTCATATTTATACGTAATATTAATTTCATGCCATACACTATCATTATTTTCATCGCGTTCTAAGTCATACTTGCTGTACATACATATTGATTGGAATGCATATATCGCTCTCCTTTTCATGATACATTTTCTCAGTGCGCGCCTGCGCATGTGATACTGCTGACATTTATATAAATTTTATTTAATAAAAGCTATGAGAAAAGTTATAGATCGATACTGTAGGTATTCGTCAATAACAAATCATTACAATCACCATCACTGTTTAGCACCACTTAGACCAATAACTGGTGGCGCCTCATGTCATGTCAGAAAATGCGAAATTCTAAGTGCTTGTAGGTGTGTACAGCACCACAATAAAACAATATCAAGAGAATAAATTAAAGACACCAGGAGCACAAATATCATGTTCAACAACAACAACAGCAATAATAATAATAATAATAAGAAGAAGAAGAAGAAGAAGAAGAAGAAGAAGAAGAAGAAGAAGAAGAAGAAGTTACTGGACATAATAAATCTGATAATGATGCAGAAAGTTCGATTTTCTTAAACTATACGGTTTCGCTTGTTTCTCTTACTTAGTTTAACACCATAAAGTTGTAACACTTCATATAGACCCAAACTTAAAGTATCAAGAGATGCTAATGTCCCATGTTGATTTGTTTGATCTATATGGAGATGTGGACCGTTTGTCTTTCTAAGGGCTCACCATATACAACTTTACAAATATGGAAGTCTTTGTAGTGTTGAAACATATATCGAAAGAAAGACAGCAGCAATGGAATCTATTTCTTTTCTTCTTTCTGAATTATCCCAAGATCATGTTTCTATGATTTTTGTGAAATATTTTCTGCTTTCACAATATTTCAAGGAACTTTACAGAACCATATATTATCATGAAGGTTCCATCTTCGTTTTTATTAAAAAGTAGACGCACCAGAAATAATGTGCAGATGGAAATTGGAATGGAATTATGAAACTAACTGACATTAATAATTTATTCAAACTAGATATTCTTATAAAATACAAAGTTATTATTTTGGTACTAGGTTTTATATATATTAAAAGATAAAAGACTAAAAGTTTGGCTTATGAAGAAAAGATGAAATGTGTACAGAAATAGAAACTAAAAAAGAATAACTTTTTAAATAGTATGCAAATTGATAAAAAAAACATTGTTGCACGAATGTTGCATGCACAAGGTTCGTGTAAATTTTAATCATCAACTGTTATAAACTTCCATGTTCATATCATTTCAAAAACTTTTCTTTTTATATTTAAAATTATTGATTTCAATTTAATATTTTAATATTTTAATGGTCATAGTTTCTTCAGTGTTACTTCTAATATACATATAGCCATATATTACCGTTTACTGGTAATACATTTAAATTATAGCCACACACAAAAAAACACAATGTCATTCCTAAAGTACATCCGCCTTTATAGTAACCAATATATAAGAAATAAAGCATCATGTACACAGAGTTTCTTGATATCTGGAAGCCTGTAAAACTTACAGGATTATAAAATTTTGGAGACAACGCTGTTATTAGTTTATCTTAAAATTATTCACTACTGAAAAGTTATAAAATAAATAAATAAATAAATAAATAAACATTGGACGAATAACGAGTATGCACGTAGGGACGGTAATGTAAAATATACCAAAAGTGACGGGAAACACATTTTTGGCTTAGTGTGTAACATGTTAATTAATAATGATCAAATAAAATCAAGATTTAATTTCTTTAGTTGATAGATCTCGCTTTGTTGAAGCAGAAGAAACTCGCGCAGAACTTGAAGAAAGAAAAAAATACACGCACATTCATTAATGTGGATAAAATCACTTTATGCTGATTGGAAAACGTGGCTCTTGTTTATAAAATACGAAAAGAAATACTTGCCTTTGCTTTGCTCTGCAACTGTCCTATGCAAAAATCTCAGCTGAATGCTGTAAATACGACCGTCGATTCTGTTTCGGGGTGCTGACATCATACGCCATAGATAACAGCGCCCCCCTGTGATTGTTTGGATTTACGCTAGTTGATTCGTAGTTTGATCAGATGGTTTGCTTTCAATACGTTTCATTTAATACCACATCATTTGGAATATGAGCTGATCATTCCATTCTGCTCTTCAGACCATTTCAACTAATGCCAGATCATTTGGAATCTGAATACATCATTTCAAGTTTGGGGTTAAATCATTTAATTCAAGACTACATAATTTCATTTAATACTACGTTATTTGGAAGCAGAATTCATCATTTCATTTGTTGAGTTAAATCATTTTATTTCATACTACGTACTTTCATTTAATAATATATCGTTTTGAACCAGATTTCATTAATCCGTTTTGTTCTTTAAATCATTTTATTTAATACCAGATGATTTGGAATTTAAATTCATGATTTCATTTGTTGAGTTAAATCATTTCATGTTAGACTACATCATTTTATCTAATAGCATGTCATTTGGAAGCATATATCATCATTCCGTTTTGTTCTTTAAATCATTTTATTTAATACCAGATCATTTCATTTAACGCCACATCATTTGAAATCTGAATTCATTATTTCATTTTTGGGGTTCAATCATTTCATTTCATGCTACATCATTTCATATCACACAACATCATTTGGAATCTGAATTGATCATTCCGTTTGTTTGGTTAAATCATTTTATTTCACACTTGATCATTTCATTTAATACCACGTCATTTGAAACTTACAAGCATCATTCGGTTTTGTTCGTTAAATCATTTCATGTGACACCACATCATTTGGAATCTGGATTGATCATTTCATTTGCTAGGTTAAATCATTTGATTTCATACCAGATCATTTGATTAATGTAATTTTGGCGGCGACGGCTGCCCATAGATTTGCACAAGATCATCTAAATTAATGGCTGAATTTTTAAATTGTTTACCGAGAAAGAGAGAAAGGGAGATAACTGAATTCTTAATGCCGGCCAGCTTTGAAACAACGTTTTGTTTTTCGCGTCCGTTTACTTTAAGTAATGATGAATGTAGCCCCAGTTAGTTTAATCTTCAGCACATTGAAGTATGAAGAGCCGAGGAGTGGTCATTTAAAGCAATTAATGAGTGTATATCATAGCATAAACTTGTTGACTGGCGATCACGTGATGGTTGTTTATTCAAGAACGTCGTAACAGTGGAGCAAGACGGCTGAGAAACATTCTAATTGTTCTCGTTTTCAAATCAAAGAGAAGAAGAAACACATATAACTGAACAGACAATGCACAATGAAACACAATAATGTAACGAAGATATACAACAAGAATATATCTCATTAAAAACAGCACAAAACGGACGATAGGATAGCGTGAGACTATGAGTACTTGAATGTTCAGGACAAATAATGGAACAATGAATATGGATAAATACTATAGGTAATACTTAACAAAGAAAAAATACAGGAGCAATATATCTGAAAACAAAGTGAGTTATAGTCGCGAGTGAAACGAGGAAAATTAGCGGCTATTTGAAAGAAACTAAGAGATCTCGAAACGTTTTTGTTAAAGATAAGCCGAATCGAGATAGATGAAGAGAGCTTCCTTAAATGTGAATACAAAGAAGGAACGCAACAACTGGAAATGTCACACATACAGAGAAACGAGATCCCGGAAACTGCAAATGTGATGATTGCAATGAAAGTCTTAAATGAAGAATACATTAAAAGATTGTATTCAATCAACCCAATTGGATATAAGGGATACATCATAAGACCCAAAGACCTTATGAAGAAATGTACGTAGGAGAGCATATAATAATGATGAGGGAACTAACACCGATTTTAAGGAATGTGAAGAAACAAACAGAGGCGCTGCATATGTCAGATATTCCCCTCGAAATCCCTTCAGAGGCGGTGGTTGAAAAATTTGAACAGAAATTCAACATAAAAGTAGTATCGTCTAGATTGGCGACCATCCCTACAACAACAATATACAATGGGATAAGGATTCTAAAAGTAGAAAATAGTAAACTAAAGGAGATAAAGAGAACCTTCTACATATATGGATTTCTAGCAGAAACGTGGTACAAAGGCTGTATATATAATATATATGGAAAGACAGGGCATACACCATCCAAGTGTCCTTCAAATCAAGAGACATAAGTAAAGATGAGAGAAGTTACATCAAGGAGGCAACGAAAAGAACAACAACAACAACAGACACAAAGCCGACAACGGGAAGAAGAACAAACCCATAATATACAGGTTGGAAATAACTAAAATAGAAAGGTAACAGAAACAACAGAAATAAACATAAGAACGATAAATGACGAAACACAACATCAGGAACGTAATCAGGAAAAATGGCAGCAAGAAAGACCAACTCCAACACCAAAGAAAAAAGCACAATAGCAAAAACAGCAGCAGCTACATTACAATGAACGTACACATGTATAAAGGTAAGATCAAAGAAATAAACTCCAAGAAGCTCAACCAATTCCATTAAAAACAGAGAAAGCAGGAAAATTGAAAATTAAACAGGCAACAACAATACAAGAAGGGCAAAATCGGGAAGAAACACAGAGAACACACCGGCGCAAATGGAACCACGAGAGAGAAGTAAAGAAAAGGACGCAAATAGAGAAATGGACAAAAATAGGAGAGAAAAGGAAGGCAGAAAAAAGAGGAAAAAATGAGGATGGAGAAAACTATTTCCCAGAAGATCACGAATGAATAATTTTAAAGACAATTATACAATTATACTGTACAACAACACATACAAGATAGCAAACATCATAAAAAAGCACGAGGGCCTCCCAATCGGTCTGCAAATATCAAAATAGGAGAGAGTACCCTCCAAAGAGGCAAAAATGGACGAGCTGCTTCAAGCTGGTTAAGCGATAGCGGCCATCTTTCCAGAATAAATTACAAAATTCTTTTCGTGTAATCTATATCCATCCACTTTAACATTTTAAAATTTTAGTTTTCTTGCCTGGTCATCCTTGGGATCCTTTACAGTATGTAATTCTTTATCGCTAGATTTACAATGTATGATTATATGTACAAAAAATTAAGTCCCCTACTTTTCTTTTTAATCTGTTTTGAAAATGGTTAATTACAAGGGAACTAGGAGATAGGCAAAAACGAAAATATGTGTTTGAATTTGTAAGGGAAAAAAATCCACATATTTTGTATACGATAATCATTTTATTACAGCTACTGCCCTATATATTGAAACAGGATCAGGTTATAAATGTTTATTTAGCTCGGATACAAACAAATTTTAAGGGGTGAAAATACAATTCACAAATAATGTCGATTTTAAAAATCAAAATTCTTGAATCTGATTGGTTGCATACAACCATAAATAATCACAGCGCGAACTACGAAATATTACCGATTGGTATGCTGCTGTATAAACTAAAGGAGTCACGACACCCGAATAATGAGATTACAACAGTTAACAGCCAAAACATTTGATATGAATGAGATTGGAGACTTCAAACTACAGTTTGTTTGGTGTATCGATTTGTGCTAATAGTACGAAACTGCCTTTTAAAAAAAATGCACACCACAAACTCCATGGGAAGCATTATACATTTTTTGGGTTGGATTTGGAATGAGGAACAAATAAGACATATACATAAACAACAGGTTAAGTAAGAAATTAGAAGCATCCAATTTTTTTAGAAACATTAAGGAATTATTTTATAAATATAGGGATCAAAAAGAATTATGGGAACTAGAGACAAAAAAGACTTGACTGGATTAGAGAAAATTTAACAAAACAGATTAGAAACAAAGTAGAATCAGAATTCTGTGGAATATATTGGGACAGCGTTTGGCGGCACTGGTCAAACATAACATCACCAAAGATACAGGGTATGAATTTTCAATACTTCCACAACGCCTGGCTAACAGGCGAAGTGGCAATAAGACGACGAATGATAATGGCCCCAGTTAGCTGCCCTCGATGCAGAAAGGCCCCGAACACCAAGTACCAAACTATGACGCAATGCGACGGAAGAAAAGGAAGACTAAAATTGAAAATGGAAATCTTTTAGGTCGACAAATATAACAGACTTCCTATACTCTTCCTAGACGGAAACTTTAACAAAAATTTGACCAGGCAAATAATGGACCTTATTACAAAAGCAATGTTAGCTTGTGGACAAATAATTATGATTAAGAAATAGGACAACGCTGTTCTTCCTTCCACTATTAACAATAATAAAAACTTAGGGAACTAGTATAGGGAACCTTAATAGAGAAAATACATAATGAAGACGTCATAGGGCTATATCACAGGGCGCTTCGCGTAGCGGCCAGGCCTGTGGAAGAGGTTGGAAAGGGCCTCATTAAGAATCATAAGTATTAGAATAAGAGTAAATCAAGAAACTGAACTTCGGATATCTATTTGATAGAAAATGGCCATCCCTATAAAGAAACGGTGTGTGTGTGTGTGTGTGTGTGTGTGTGTGTGTGTGTGTGTGTGTCTGCAGATAGATAGATAGATAGATAGATAGATAGATAGATAGATAGATAGATAGATAGATAGATAGATAGCACCAACACAAATAGCATACACGGGAGCTAGGTGACCTCTAGCCCAGGTCGACAATATGATATGGTGCCCCCCAAAAAAGAAAATTCATGTGGATCCATTTTTTTTCTACTGCAACAGGACATCGAATATGAAAAGTGAAATTCTTCAGATTTCAAAAACTATATTATTTTTTTTTTAAATTCTATTAACAACTATATTAACTGAATGTTACAGTTATATTTAAATTAACATTGTACTAGTTTAATTTTTTTTCTAAACGATACTAAATAGCTCTAAACTATAATATTAATTTTCATAAATGTGTTAATCTACTTATAAATATAATGAGACTTTTTAATGAAAAAATATATATATGCGAGGAACATTTTTCGCTGTCTAGAGCGGTCACCGGAGCGTTTTAGCAGTGACTGCTCTATAGATGTAAATTACACATTGGTTTGATGAGGGTAGCATTGTTCCGAGAATGTAGGAGGATATGAATCGATATGTTAACATTTCGAGGCACGTTTGAATCTACCATATTTAGGTCAGATTGTAAGTTTAACTGAAAAGTTTTTTATTTGCAAACTCGACGGAGAGAGAGAGAGAGAGAGAGAGAGAGAGAGAGAGAGAGAGAGAGAGAGAGAGAGAGAGAGAGAGAGAGAGAGATTCATATAAATTCATCAGAGGGAGGGTCAGAGACATTGTTATATAGTCCATGCAGAAATGAAGGTTGATTTTAATAAGAGTGTAACAAGTATGGTTTGAAAACGTATTTTTGTGTCTGATGAAAAAATATTAGTCTGTGATAAGACCTACGCGTTTATCTCATTTCGTTGGGGTCAGGTGTTAATAATAATAATAATAGAACGGAGAGCTTATTATCGTTTCCCATTCATCAAAGACCTTTTACATTAACCAGCTATTTTGGTTTAGACGAGATGAGTAGTTATTATGTTGAGAACACCTATTATTCAGACTAATTATGCAAGTCGTGGAGCAAAGGAAAAATACCAAATATATTTTTAGAAGCATCTTTAACTATTTAATTGTCAACACCAGCTTCACGTGCATTTAACCGATTGATCACTAGATAACACCATTGATGGTAGTAAGGCTCATAAAGTAAAATCAGTCTATCGCATGTTTAAATAGTAAAGAATTACTAACAGAAAGACATTAACGTTTTCATACACATATTTCCATGCACACTCATCCATGGACGTATAAAACTACACATTATATACTTAAATACTTATACCAATACATATATGTACACACGCATACATACATACATACATACATACATACATACATACATACATACATACATACATACATACATACATACATACATACATACATACTTTTAAATTAAATTCTACATATTTTTAATAGAAGTTAATTTTTATATGACAATTATGTGTAATTAATTTTACGTGATTTGTCTTTATTTGAAAATTTCCACAGTTCTTAAAATTGTGACCATGTGATTGGTACCAGTTATTTCCTATTACAATTTAGTCTCATTTTCTATTTTCTCTGCTTGACGTTTTTATGTAAAATAGGAGCGAAATTTATCCTTTAAAAATAAATGAGCGTCCGTTTCCAATATTCTTTAAGTCATTCATTTATTGTACGGTGATGCCGCTTGCCATATAAAAAGCTCACCGATCCACTCACGCTTTTCTCGACCTTAAAAATCGGTTATTGTTTTTAAGCGGTCACTGGAGCGTAGCCACAGTGACTGCTCCATGCGAGTAAATTGAACTTTTGTTTGACAAGCAACGATGAAATAATTGTTTTAATTATAATGGAATGGATGTGTCACTATTAATTATCTCTACTTTACTCACCGTACTCAGTGTCAATGTAACTCAGACGTGTCAAATTTGAATGCAATGTTGTATTTATTATGAGAGAGAAAGAGACGATCCAAGTAATTTATCAACTGGATGGTGAAAAAGGTAGCCCTATAGTCACGGCAGAAATGAAGGCTGTCTATGGTTACAGTGCGACAGGTATTCTTTAAAATTGTATTTTATTTGTATTTTTTTTTATTACTATAAAACATTTTTGTGCTTTTCTGTGATGAAAAAAAAAGAAGCAAAGAAACATTTTTTGTGCTTTTCATGAAGGTCATGGGTGTGAGACCACTGTTATGTTTTCTGGAAGACTAGAGAAAGGCTCTTGATGAAAACAAACAGCTGCAGTTCTGTTGGTTTTATGCAAGACTACATTTTCTCTCATAATATTCTCATTTTCTAGTTAGTTTCATATGGTATCTCATACATCTTGTATGATACTTATTGAACTGCTTGTCAAATTGAAACCAGCAAATTAAAAGGCAGAGTGTCTTAAGGAGATTTATTGTAATTCAGAAAAGGGGTTGATCCTCTAAACATACCCCTTTAATATTTTCAAATGGTATATTTATTCTATTTTGTTACATAAAGCGCTTTATATAACTACGCCGATGATGGCACTTGTCCTTTTCCTCACCGGATTTTGACATTCTTATTGACACTTAAAATAGAATTCAACATTTTGATTGGCTGATTCATTGCGAACAAAATGTAAGCCAATTCAGAAACGTTTAAAGTACTAATGGTGGGTAAAAAGACATGTAGTATGACTCCTGTGCTAAACATAATCCCTGCTCTGATAAACTGTAAAAATAATGTTAAACTTCTGGAATTTACATTGACTATCAACTGGAAATCGATGCACATGTAAATTAAATATCTGTAGGAATCCATCTGGGAAACTATATTTAGGAATGTTTCAAGGAAACTATCCTGAAACTTATTGGTGATGAGTTAACTAGACTATCTTATATTTATCATTTCCAACTTCAAACTCTGTCATTTAGCCTGGCATGTCTGCAGTGATATGAACGCTGCTAACCGTAATGTACAAAAGCGTTCTCTGATATGTGTATGTGATGATTACACAAGAAGCCAACATACACTCTTACTTACGTCAACAATACCACCATGAATGTGTGCAGATTCCAGGGGATGGCTCTAGAGACTATTAAACTTCGGAATAAGTGTGGTTCCCAGTGTTTGGATGATTCAATATGTTTTAAAGCAATAAATACAAATTTAGGTATTCAAATGATGTTACGTGTCCCAAAAATTGAAACCTCGACATCTGGCAAAAAAATCTTCTAGATATGCATTTTCAGTTCTGTGGAATTATTTACCAAATAAACTGTCGTTGATTTTGTCCTGGAATGGTAAATACTGTAAATGTAATATCTGCGAATAAAAACCATCTACTATGCCATGATGTTGACAGCCAGTGTTTGTCTTACCGTTTTGTTTTATCTGTCCTTGTCTTATTACTATCAAAGATATGCTCGTTAAAGCCATTAATTTGGTGCTTCTGCGCTTAAATAAAGTTTATAATTTTATTTACCAATACTAATAATTATTTCTGGGCGGTGGGGGTATGTGTGGAAAATTAATCTAAAGTGTGCTATTAATTATCCAAATATTAAATTATAAATTGATTGCCTTTCAAAACGCATTGCTTCTCCATAATTTCAATTTATTTTCATTCCCTGTCTGGGTGAGCAGAGCAACTAGTTAATCCAAATATTGTTTTAAATAGAACAATCGTTGACATATGCTCTGTTTTAAATAAAAAAAATAGAAATCATGCTTTATTCAAGTTACTGCAACCGCGGCAGTTTCTTTGCATTTTTTAATACTCGCAATTTCTCAGAAAATAAATAATTTTCCCATCGATTTCATGCAGGTATGACTCGATGTAACATCGTTTAAGTTTGATAGGCCCGCTGATAAGCGGCTACCCAATGCCGTCACCGTACCATGTCGACGAATTCCAACTTTTTGATAGGCAATTGATTCTAACCATACACTCAAAGATAAACATCCAAATATAAACAATGGGGTGGGAAAGGTAGGCGGAAAATCGAATTACTCTATCTAATGGGTTCGAGTCTCAGCTTGGTTATTTTTGGTATCTGAGACAGCTTGCCAGTAGAGGTACGTGTTATTACCAGTGTACTGATTTACCGCGGTATTTTTTTCCAAAGGTACGAACATATGTACTTTTACACTATACCGTACCGTCGGTTATTTCCGTCTGTAAGAACTTTACGGAATTTCCAAAGGAATCTTGTTACAACTTTATTTATCTTAAATGCGTCTTTTCATTATGCATGACAATATAGTTCAACAAATTCATCTTCTTTACAAAACGATTGTAAATCTGTCCCAAATTATTTATGACAAATATAGTAAAGTTTTGATTATTTAATCACATCTTTCACACAGGGGCCAAGTGATCTGTGAAACAGATTCCGGTAAATCCATCTTTCAGAAAATTTCGGATTATGAAACAAAGAACAACTAGTATTGTAAGTCAAACACAAATTAACATACACATCCGATTCACGTACTGTAACCTACCGACCATTCAATTGATTTCGCACGAGATTAGTAAGTAGCAGGAACTACCAAAATCAAACTGTATATGCAGCTCAGCTCACTTGATTTCCCCAATCGTACTTGAAATCTCGTAAACGTTTGTTGCACGTTAGGACAATTATCCTTACCAGAGGTATCATACATAGATGGGTTTAACAGAATTGGACAAAGCGATCGTGGCACAGTTGTCCAGTGAGAATACACCTGTTTTCACCTTAATGCAATTATCTTCGCTTGTATTGTAGAGCTTACCACCTTGGCATGGCAATGGAAGATACAATTGAATCCTTATATAGCTAGCGAAAATGAAATATAGTTGGTATCAAAGTCATAATTTTTAATTTTCTTTTTTTTTTTTAAATTTTTTTTAAAAATTTGTATATATATATATATATATATATATATATATATATATATATATATATATATATATATATATATATATATTGTTTAAATATTTTTAATTTTTAATTTGTTTTAATTTTTTCATTTTATTTTATTTTATTTTTCTCTCTAGGGTTCTAATTTGGTACGAGAACCCTTTTCAAACAATCTCTTTCTCGAAATCTAACTTGATCAATTTTGACCACCGCTCAAAATTAACAAGCTAAAATACCTAACAGTGACTACACTTATTTATGTCGCTAAGACATTTTAGCAATTAAATTTGTTAAGGTCCTACAACATGTACACTATGTACTAGAAATATTTATTGATAGGAAAGATGAAAAATTCTATGACTATATGGATTTGATATAATTGCACAGGTGGCTTACACAATATTGGTATTTGTTTTGCCTTCCTGCTTTGCCGTGACCAGACATTTTACTCTAAGGCGAGACTGCCATTTAACGCGGGTGCCGGGGAGACTGCGACAACACAGCCTAGTGTAGTCAAAGTTACCTTTGGTCCCGACCAATCAAATAGCCCGACCCTCGGGCATTAACTGGTCGCGAAAGCCCATAGTTGCGCATGCGACCTTAATTCATATTAAAAAAAAAAATCAACGTCATATGTATTTCACACAGACCAATTTCTTTTAGCGTGTATCCTCTATCCGATCGACATACCCAATTATTTGGTTACACGCACATATACACTCGAAAGAGGAGCGTAAGTTTCTAGATGAGGTCTTCACATGGGTGATGTAAGTAAGATATGTAGCATAGTAAACAGATTTATGTTTGATTCTGGATCGAACGGGTAGCCAGTGAGGGCTACGTAGGAGGAGGAAGGTGTGCTCAGTTCTTTGTACTCTAAGAATGATCCGTGCAACCGTGTTTTGAACTTTTTGAAGTTTCTGTAGTAGGTACGGAGACGAACGAGATAGAAGTAAATTACAATAGTCAAGTTTTGGAAGTATTTAGGAGCACATTACTGTTTTAGTAGCATCAACAGAAAACTGCTTAGCTCTGATATGATAGCTGATAGACAGAGAGAAGAATATCATAAATAAATGAAGAAATAAAGCTCTTCACTTAGTTACTTAATCTCTGATAACATAAGAAAAAGGTCTTCTGTAACATTTGGTACTATTAGTTTCTTATTATCACAGGTATATCACCCATTTTAAACACTTCGTCACTTTTGTTCGACTTCTCACCACGTGGTTTTTAGGACGAAAACGTCAATAATAATATGACGTCACGTCACTACTCCTCGTATATCTTAGCAATACAAATGAAGGCATGTCTTACTTAATCAATGTAAAGAAAAATATAGACATGAATGCTGAGTTTGACATAACGACGAACCTTTCCTTCGGCGACACTCTACTTTCTATCTGTTGTCAAGGTAACGAGAGTACTTTCTAAGGTTTATTTTCTTTATTCTTTGCCTTTTATAAAATTGTTTTTCAGCTTCGAATTTTTCTATCGCCTTTGAGAAACTCGCGTACTAAATTGGCATTTATTTTCCTTTGGTACAAAGAAAAAATATTTAAGGACCACAAGATACCGCACTCGGTTGCGAATGTTGTCCTACAAATACGTCGTCTGAGATGATGCCTTAATCTGAAGCATTCTTATATTATTTGTATCGATGGAAACATCGGTCGTCCAAATGAATCACTTCCATGCAAATGGGGTTGAGATGGAGATTGCCGTGGGGTGTGGAGTGAAACTACTCAGAAAGGAATTGGAATAAGCTTCTTTCCAGCCAATTAAAAGTGTCCGCTTGCTTTCATACATCTGTTGTATTGACTTTTACAAATTGGTAATTCTTGGATCTGATCGTAGTAACCCTATGATATCTTAATCATCCATAGTTTGTTTACCAACAGAATAAAAAATCTTGGAACGTAGATGAAAGGGAATTAGTCTATAAGGATTGTTTAAAAAAAAAACCAACTACTTGACTTTAAACAAACTTGTCGGAAAGCACACGTCATTTGTAATGGAGATAATTTGAGGATCTACTTGGATGTTAAACATTTACATTGTAATCATATCAAATTAGGAAACAGGCTTTTGTAGTTGTACTTTGGTATCCTTATATGTGTACTAAACTACATGTTTAATAGTTTATCCTAGTCATCATTGCCTTGAGCCTCCATGCACAAGTACAAGTACATGTAAGTAACTCTTTCACCGGAACATAACCTAGAACTACCGTGCATAAGTATGAGTAGCTCAAAATATAAATATTGCCCTCACCCGCCACCCCTCTCCCCAATCATTTCATGCTAGAGACATTAGTCCCGTACTTTCCGGAAAGTTTCCACATTCTCAAAATCGATATGAACCTTTCAGTCACGTAACTGGTTCTATGTTTAATTTGTAATAACGAGATTTTTAGGTTCCATACCACGGTATATTTATTCTTTATTTATGTTATTTGTTACTAATTTTATGATGGCAATCGAATATATATAATTTTTTTTATAATTTTTTTAAAATTTGTTTTCTTGGTAGGTGTCCAACAATGTGAAGATCTTCACCGAGAGGTTACAACGTACAATTTTATCACAATAAACGAAATAAAACACGAACAGTCTGCAGACAGAGAGCATTCAATTGACGATGTATGGAACTTGTTTTCAAGCAAAAGCGATTCATCACCTTCAGTTAATGACACGGAGAGATTTTCTGACAAGAAAGTTATCGAACTTCAGCGCAAACAAGAACCAAAGGATGATGACGGCTCCTATAGCGAGGCTACTTATAGCGCAGAAGAAAGACGGACAGAACAGCATGCTAGAGACATTAGTCCCGTACTTCTCAAAACTGTTGGGTCTGATGTAGAAATGACACTGCCACAAACACATTTGGATCAAAAGCTGCATGAGAACACCAAAGCGTGTCACAACTTGCTAAACATGCCCACAAGAAAAAACAAAAGAAAAAGAAAATCCGTCAAAAGCACTGGCAATTATCATTCAAAGAAACGCAGACTTGAAGAAGGTACGCACGTCACAGCTATTAACTATCATGTTGAGCAACACGCTCACCACAACGGTGCTCGGGAGATGGATATACTACAAGAATCGATAACATCATCTGATGTTGCTCAAGAAAATCGTTTAATGACATATGAACAAACCCAGGAAAATGCTTCTAAAACATCAGAAGAATGTGGACAGGAGGTTCAACCCAATCCATTATATGAAACGAGAAATGTGAAAATGAACGTTTTTAGTTTTGATTCTGAAAGTGATGGAAACAGACTGTCTACGGTTACAACAAAAGAGTATGACCTTAGTGAAAAGAAGGATGAATTAGAATCTATCTATTCTGATCTCAGTAAGAAAAAGAACAGTGAACTTCAAGCTGATCTTGCGCTCTCGTCATCCTCAAGCTCAGAATCGGATGGTGAAAATAACAATGTACGAAATAGATGCCGCAGAAAGAGGAAACGCGAGTATGAACAAGATGAAGCTGGTCAACCTGAACAAAAAACAAGATGCATTAGCATCAGTTCAAAGTTTCCTACCCAAATATCAAAACTTCAGCCCCAATTCCTCGAAGATAATGATATCCTTACAGGCAATCTCTTTGGTAGCAAAGCTAAGAAAGAAAACAGTGGTGCGGATGAGGAGTACTCCAATCCATTCTGTCATAGCCAAGAGCTGGGGGATTCCTGTAGCAAAGAATATTTATTTCCTGGAGCCAGGGTTGACTATCCTGGAGAAAAGTTCGGGTGTCCTAGAGATACAAATCCAAATGAGAACCATGAGTCAAGCAAAGATACTTATTCAGATTCATGTATTGAATCTGATTCCAGTTTTGACAATGATGATGGCAGCTTTAAAGAGGTGCATGATCCAGACTTGTTTCCATTGAAGATTATTCCCATTAAGAGGCAGAAGAGAGTTCTTCCATCTCTCAGAAAAACTCTGATTACATTCAGAACATTGAGAAAGGCGAGTGATAACGGTTTTACGTGTTGCGAGGAGTACTGCTGGCTCGACTGGCCCACTGCTTCATTAATAAGAGCCATGTCTGATTTCAAATGAATACAGAACCCTTTCTACCTGTTTTTATGCAAAATAATTTCGATATCTAATACAATGTACCTTGACTGATTTATTCTGCTTCTCTTTTCGAATGGTCTTATATTTAGGGTTTGTTTTATTGTTTTAAGGATTTGCAAGAAGTTTATATTTTATTCGCATTTTTTAATATGAGAATTAAAATATATAAATGTGTAAATAAATATTCAAAATTTTACAAAGCGCTTTCCATATTTGTTTAATTATATATTTACCGCAAGATTCTGATCACCAGATCACATGTATTGAAGTTGAATTTAAAAAAAAAAATCTAGGGGGCAGAATACAAATGCCAATCAGGGAAAAAGTCTATCCCATTTGATATAATAATATGTTTGCATACGGTTGTCTGTGTTTGTATGCTACACGGTAAGCTAACTTAGAGTTTGGCATTTATTGTAAGAAAGGCGTATCTTGCTGTAAGGCCTTAAAATTTAAGGTGCCTTTATGGAAGAGATGACCAGACAATAACAAAGCTCTGAATCCAGAGCATCAAAAACATTTTCATATAATGAAGGTCGATTCAAACTTCTTAAAACGAGACATACTGCCAGATAAAATATAAGGCAACATGATGCCCGTGGTGGTAAACCGCGTAATTTTATAAGGCTGATCAGAATATTCAAAGTAATCTTTGGCACAACCCAATTTCATTGTTGTATGTTGAAGGGTGAGTTATTTGTTTTGAAATCTTCCAGAGCCAGTGCGTTGATCATAAGACCAGGCTTCGCATAATACAAAGTCGTTGAATATAATAGTCAGAGTCAAATGTTAAAGTCAAAAGTAAAATATTATATCCATGTTAGGCAGATCTTTATCGTTGAAAATTTGCGGGCACGAGTAACTTTAACACAATATCCAAGCGTTCAGGAAGCACTGAATTGAAAATAGTAGAATCCGACATTTCTTAAGAATGATTTAAATATTCTATTCCGTATACGGTACTATAGTAACTGTTTCTCAAATCTGTTGACTTCGATTTGAAAATCCCATATCACATATTAATTAATAGTTTAATAGATCTACATCGTGGCCAATTAGTATGTTCATAGAGACATCAAAGTTTCCCGAAAGCTTTGTTTTTCACTATTCAAATATCCTATATTGATAATATTGTCTGCTGATGAGGAGCATCATCAGTACCATATTTTTACAATAGATCCATGGTTGCCATATTGGATACTCAAAGGGCACTGTTTGCTTAGGACCAACTGAACATCATAAGAAATATTTTAAGTGTAAACTCCCTATCAGTGCCATTCTAAAAAAGTCATAATAATATTTTTATGATAGACCTCGTGATGTTCAAATAGCGCCATTTTCGTTTATAGATAACTAGACAGCATACAAAGTCCTTTGCAGAAAATTCATGTCATTGCAACTATCAATTTTGGATGAGTTGCAATAACTTAATTTTCAAGATGGCTGACATCAGATTTGCATCATGCTCATTTCAGACCAACTAGACAACATAAAAAAGCTTCATGTCAGTATGACCATCTGTTCTGGTGGAGTAGTGACAACAGGATAGCCATCATGGCAGTGAAATTGGTTGTATGATCAGCACCATTTTCATTCAGGACCAATAAGGTATCATCAGAAATCTATACCATAAGTAAAAACAAAATATTGGATAAAGTTCACAAGACTTTGGTGCACTTTTTATCACGATTGTCCGTACTAAATCAATAGAAACAGGTTCAAATGCTCCTAACGGTTGTCACTGAAATTCTACATCAAAACTGTATGGTAACGAATCAGTTGAAATTGTGCTGTCAAGCGAATCTCTAATGGTTTGTACTTTGTCATCGAAGAAGTTTGCAAATTGGTCTGGTAGGTCTAGGTCTAGTGGAGAGAAGGTTGTTGGAAGTGGTGTATATTTGTTCCTTGACATTAGTTTGTTAGTTATATCGAAGAGCTCTTTGCAGCTGGAACTCTCCGTGATCTTCAGTACTGTAGTGGGATGATTTAGCTAAATGGACTATGTTTGTGACGTTCTTCTTAGCGGCTTTGTAGATTTGTTTATGAATAGTGAGTCTGGTGGAAAGCCAAAGCCTCTCTGCTTTTCGGCGATGTCTTTTAGCAGTTCGAAGCTGGTTCCTAACACTGCTATACCATGGAGAACACTTTTTTTTATTGATACTCTGCATTTGGTGGCTGGGGCATGTTCTTCAAGCAATTAACGCAGGCAGTTATCAAGTTGTTCCGATGTTGGATGTAAGAAAATTGTTAGGTTTTCTTGAATGTCATGCATGAATTTGGTTTTATTTATCATACGAAGTTTCTCTTAGTAGCAAACAGAGGTGGATGGTTATGGACTGATACGTCGAGATGGCATATAATGCAGAGGTAATCCGATGCAAGTTCGTGGGATACAAGGGTGGATTGCAGACTATTATCATCAGGTCTATAAAGAAAACCAGTCTAAAATGTGACCATGTTTATGGGTATATATCAATATAAATATCAAAACATAAAAAGATTTCCGTTTACACATTCCTCGTCAGCTATTTTTCAAATTAAATGATAGTTGGTGCCTTGATAGATGAACAGGCAGTAATATAGGAGATATTTAAAATTTAATCCTAGATTCCAATTTCCCAGGTCACAAATATGATGTATTGTATATTTCAGTCTGATGTCTGTGTAATAAAATCTAGAAGCATTTGGGAATAACCAGTTGTAAATCATACGTTTGCGAGTTAAAAACAACATTATGATGCAGTTCACCACTTCAATCGGCGATAACTTCAGAAGTGCTTGCATTTTTTAAAATGAAATTTTGCATGCACCCATCTTTTACATAGATGTACATTATAAGAAAAACATATTCATGGAACTCGAGGATGTACACTCGGGTATCCCTGGGCGACTTGGCACGAAATGACGCAAGCGTATCAAGGCCTTTTAGTGAAAAGCACGCGTGACCCTTCGAATCATCACGCCCCACCCCCTCTCTCTCTCTCTCTCTCATATACACCCATACAATTCAGAATTTGGGTTTTCTGTTGACTGTGACTATATATTTGAGTACATGTACTAAAGAGTTCTTGCAATAATCGTCTACTCCGGAAATTGCAACATCACTCCAGACAATGAAATTTTTCTCAATTATCAAAGCGCAAAACAGTGACATGTTTCACAAAATCGCATCTAGTACACGCAGCAGCAAATGATTCCACCGACCGATAGATTATGCTATCCTTTAGCGAAATTGTCATATATTAAAAACATGGAGTGGATAGATGGAATGGAGTGGCTTAGTTGGGGTATGGACGATGCTTTGAATATATGAATGAAGTGATTTTATGCACGCGGCATTTTTGAAATTACAGGCACTGCGTTCTGTATTCATATATGGATACAGAGATCGTGACACTATATATCAACTAAATTAATAAGGATAAAAGCATCGGAAATGATCTTTATCAAAGTCGAATAGCATGTTGACATAGAATTTATATTTTAAAAGAATCATCAGATTTCATCTGATGCGTTCCATTTTGTACTTTTTAAGTTTTTATATATTGCAACCTGATGCATGTTTATAGTTTTGGGTGTTTTCTGGCACGACAAAACATATTGGTTACAGTGTGCCGAGGCAAGTAAAGTATGGTGACATGCCCCGAGACACAGCACAGACAGCCAACAGGTTTATCCGATGGCAGAAATCGAACCAATACCATTTTGGTGACTAGTCAGTCATGCTAACCACTGTGACTTTAAATTGCAACTTGAAAGGCCTAAATCTGAAATTAATTTGGTAAGGTTTTCAGCCTGTGATGTTGTTTTTAGGGTTTAACGCCTTTGTTCAGCACAATATAGGCTATACAATGGCGGCCTGTTTTAATGGTGGAGGAGGAACCTGGAAAACCCCGGAAAGAACGACCGACCCACGAGAAGCTACTGGCAAGCTTTCTCACATACCCACATTGGCCGAATCCGAGACTAGAACCCACGCATACAGAAGTGAGATGGGAGTAATCCATAACGGACAGCGCTTTAGACCTTTCGGCTACTCGGGACCCCTTTTCTGCCTGTGAGGTTTTCAGAAATATGATATTATCTGAAAAATAATGAAAGAAAACACTCATTCCCAGTTTTACAGTGTGTTCATGCATGTCGAGTGAACTTATTTGCATATTAAACATTTTTATATGTAGACCAAGTAACATATTTAAACCTTCAAAAGAACTGGTCAGATCCCAAAATCATTGCTCTTGAGACGCTTAGTTCTGCAGAGCACAATAATCTCGATTCCTTAGCTAAGAATGACAAAGAAAGTAGAGGCAATTAAATTTTCATTGTTGTGTCCTATCTCAGCCATAATACATGGTACAATCATTTGCTGCTCATGTTCTTAACATCGGCATCTTTACTAGCCAAGGTTCCGATATGATAATCCTATCTACAATACACCTTAGCGTATCGAGTCGAATTTTTGTTCTTCGGGTCTGTGAATTTCACTGGTTGAGGCGACAAACCACAGCATCTAATGAAAACTAAATTGTTCAAAATTGAATATTGTTCCTATATGATCGAGACAAGCGGAGCACACAATTTAAATGGACCGATAAATAAGCAATTTTCCCGTGCCGGTCTGTTAGCACAAATACCTTTTACTCAAATATACCTGTTGTATCTTTCACTCGAATACACCTCTGGTACATAGTCATACTTTCTGTCATGAATTTACAAAGTATTCTTTTTTTTAGGTCTACTGTTTCCACCAATTTTGAACGATGTACAATGCACCATGCTATTGATTAGTTGGCATTAAATCACCTTTTATATCATTTTCGTGGTGGGTAAAGATGTTCATGTCAACTCTTAAGAAATGACAAGCGGCACGTTTTTTGATTATATTTTAAATTTTAAAATACTTGAACAGTGGTGATTTATGCTATAAAATGTATCGGACTGGTTGACTTAATATCAGTAATATTATACCTGCTGTACTACACTGCTATCAGTTTTCGGGGAGGAAAATACCTTACCGGAAGAAAATTTGTCATTTCATTAAGGTGAAACAGAATTTTCCAGAACGAATCAGCCTTTGTTCTCTTTGTGTAAACCCCATACATCCCGGGTACCAGTCAAACCCCTCTCATCATATTTTCACATCCCAACGTTGCAAGATCAACATTGTTTATGTAAATTAGATTTGTCGCCAATTACGCTTGTCAACAAGGGAATTATTGTCTTGTGCTAATATTCTTCTTGAATCGATCGCTTTTTATCACCGATTAATTAAGCTCATTTTGTAGAAAATTCTTTAAAAAAATGGTGTATGCCTTGATATTTTATTTCTCCCTTCTTGGGGTGAAGTTGGTTGTTTTATTTGTATTAAAATAAATTTTTGCGGCGCATTCCATTTCATCTATCGTATTCACGTTCTTTTTATTTTTGTTTCGGATAATCATTCCAATATTGTTCCTAATAACTTACCTTGTTTTTGTCTTAAATTGTTGTAGTCCTGTCTGTTTTATGCCAATCTTACATCATTATTGTTAGTTTTTGTGTGTGTGTGTGTGTGTGTTCCGAAAGCTTGTCGTTCTTTCCTTTTCGAGTTTAATCTTATTGAAACACCCTTGTAAAGTGTCTTTTCGCTGAATGCCTATATTAGCATAGGTTTAGTCCACTCTTTATCTGCTGCGTCCTAGAATTTTTTTGTGTGCTTATCTCAAGTCATCCATCGCATTTCATGGTAACATGTCTATGTAAAGTGTGTGGCAACACTAAATCTCCCTGGTACACACACCCAACCTGTTCTGTGCGCTGTCCATTTTGTAGCCATAGGTCTGACAAATACGAGATCTCGCGGATAATGCACGAGCCAATAAGATGAGGAATCCGGTATTCTCGTTTTTGTCAGTTTTCGGTTCTCTTCTTCCGAGTCCCAGAGAAAAATTATACAATCTCATTGGAGACTCCTAGGATTAGTGGTTCACCTCCAAAGAGAATGTATAAACGAGTGGAGAGTCTCACCCTCATGAGTGTGAAGAACAGCATGATCAACATTCTGTGATGGCAGAGAGCGAGTCACACCCTTTCGAGACGGAGGATCAGACCCTATTTTTATCACTAAAGAAGAGCAAGTTGGAGGGAAGAGCACGAAACTGTTGGGTTCAAAAGAGTAGAGAGCACGTGATGTCACCTCCGCAAAGGGGATCAGCACCCAATACTGACTGTGAGTAGCGCCCCCCCCCCCTCCATAACCTTTCAAGCTCAGGGATACACTGTTAACTACACGATCCAATTCCTTGAGAAAGGCAGTGTTCAGATCCAAGTCAATCAGATCCGAGTCGTCTGCAGGGGCCTTGTCCGATGAAGGTCAGCCGATCAATAAGGTGGCGAACGAGAGCTACCGCCCGTTGCCAGATGATCTGTGTCCCGAACCTTCGTGTTCTTGCGACTCCAAAATTCGTTCTACTTCGGAGGAAAGTTCTGGGCATAAACTCTCGACTAGATCTTATGTTCCTTCCTCGCTCAGTTATGACCAAGGAGCTTTTTTCTGAGGTCTAGGATGGCCAAGCATAGAATAATGTAGATAATTGTCTGTTCCTCCCTCTACGATACCACTTTTGGAAGCTGTTTCTTTTTGTGCTACAAGGTTCATACTCCTTCCTGGCCCATTAAAACTTCAACTTTGGATGCTGAAACAGTTCAAGTTGCTATTTCAATGGGGACTTTAGTTCGCTTTCCAGTGAAAACACCAGAATCCTAGAACAGAAAGACGGAATCACTAACCATCATAGCTTCACATGCTGATCTTTATTGCAGCAGCCATATTCTCCAAGCCGAGGGAGAAATCTGTCGTTAATAGCTGTCCACCGTTTGTTGGAAGCAGTAGCAAAATCTTGTTGACATGTATTGTCCTTGTCCATAACCTTGTCAGTGAAACTGTTCAATGTCTGCATGGATGTAGCAATGGATACTTCGACGGTCTTACAAGATAGAGAATGTTAATAACCTTCAATAAGCTTCTTCCATGGAGACTTAGACTGACTCATCCTTCTGAGGGCTTATCCCTCTCTATGGCTACTCAGGACTTTAGAAACTATCAGTACGGGTCCCTTGAATCTACTTATGACTCTTCCAATCCAAACCAGCGAAGAAGAGGATTCATCCTGACAAAGCTCAGGCTAAATTCTTCAACACTGCGCAATCCCAGTCACAGTACTCCACCCACCAGCAGGAGGGGCCCTAGAAAGATGCGCCGCAAAGGCACAGGAAATGTTTGCAGGGTCTGTCTCCTTTCTTAAGGTCAAGGGCGGGGAACCCTCCTGATAATAATGCCTCTACTTTGGTTCCTGTTGGCGCCAGACTAAACCTCTTCACTGAGTCTTGACCCGGCATGACAGTCCATTTTATTAAATCTTTCTACAATAGTATGTGCGTGCTTTTTTTGAATTTTTAACGTAGCTTTAAATATTTTTCAGTTATATCGCTATGATGTTTGCAGTGTGGCAGTTTATAGTGATGTCTAACACCGGGACATCATGGCGCAGACATGTGGCACGATGTCCCACCCAGTCACATATTATCCTGTAACGAGGCTCACCAGTCCTAACACTGACATCTTAACGCTGAGCGCCTAGCGAAGCAGCTGTTGGTGCCCTTTTTATAGTTCTTTGGTATGATTTTTTTTTTTTAATGGTTGAATGCCATTTTTAAGCACAATATGGGCTATACATGGCGGCCAGTATTAATGGTGGAGGAAGAACACGGAAAAATCCCCCGAAAGAATCACCGACCTACGAGAAGCTACTGGCAATCTTTCTCACATACCTACATTAGCCGAATCTTAGACTCGAACCCACGCAGACAGAGGTGAGATGGCAGTGATCCTCAACGGTCTTTGGTATGACTCGGCTGGGATAGAACCTGCGACCTCCGTATCCTAGGTGGACATTCTAACCACTAGAGAGGCCCTCTACAATTGTAATGTATTCCAATTGCTTCCACCAGTTAAATAAGGTTCAGTTAAAGAATGAGTTCTTTGGATGGATGCAGCAGCGAGGATGTTAAAAAGCCTATTCCAAGATTTTCCTGCTTCCAGAAAAGAGGGTCAAGTCTCATTTAAATATCAACTTTTCCTCCACTGCTCTTTAGGATGCATATCTTCGCATTCCCTGTCTTTCATCCACACAGGAAGAACCTCAGATTTTTTTTTATGGAGAGGTCTTAAACTTCTGAAGTCGGCCATTTGGCAACATGCATTGAGGTCACCAACAGAAAGTAAAGCTTGTCAGTACATGCACAATCTAAATTAAATTAGAGTTGAAAACACTGCTGAAAGAAAAAATGGTTGCATATCAAATTGGAGGTATTATGCAAACCTTTTCTGTTTTCACAACTGGAAACCTACTAGAAAAGCAATGCAGAATTATGTGGTAAATATTTATTTGGAAAGTAACAAAACTGTATGATTAAAACTGTTAGGTGGGCAAGAATTTTCTTAACACTTTGTTCATCTTTTCTTTTTCTGCAAGAAAGCGACTCGCACTTACTTTGTAATGAAAACTTCTAATTCATCAAATTACTGAATGAATAAAAGCATGATTTACATACCTATCACATTAATATGAAGGTTTTACTTCATTTAAGCTGATACAACAAGGAAAACTAAATTTATAAAAAACCACATTATCAACAACAGTTTTGTTATTTTTGTTACTATCAAATATCGACTCTGTTGTCTTGTAGGATAATGAAGAAAAAAAACTGGATGCAAGGATGTACCAGCAATACATCCCAAAAAAAATTAAAGTTTTAAAGAAAAGGAAACTATGATTGGCGAACAATCATCGCATGTAAAGGCTAAAATTAAAAAAAGAAGTAATAAAAAATCCTGAATGTATAACTCATTAAATGGCTACAAATATTTAAAGAAATCTTTGATCTACAAAGAAGGATTACTAAACTACTTATATTAAATTCAAAGAAATGTTACAAGAAATATAGCTAAATAAAAAACATTGCCATTTTCTCATGATTAAATGTAATTATATAACTTGCATATTGTGTTCACAGCAGAGAAAGGACATGTATTACTTTCAACATAAAATTAAACAGAAGTAATAAAAATTTCCACGTGCTCGAAGTTTTAAATTCATAAGTAAATTTTACACAACACCTTTAACAAGAGTTTTTTTAAGTGATTAATGCTCTATTATCAAAAAGAATTACCAGGAATTCAAGCTAATTTCTCCTTTTTAACTGTCTAGTGTTTAAACTATCTCCGATTTTCTTAAGCAATAACTAGATTTTCACCACAGCAGCTATATCAACAATACTGGAGGTCGGATTGGCACCATTTTCATTCATTCTAGGTTAGATAAGATATTTGTGAAAACCCCATGCTGATATAGCTATCCATTTTGGAGGCAAACAGGTAATATTTTTGCAATAATATCACATTCGACTCAGGAAGAATAGAAATACATGTAACAAGAATTTTAAGAATGCTGCTGCGGTGATTATATTGGATGTCAGATTGGCACAATTTACATTTATAACCAAGCAGAGATCATAAGAAGTCTTTTCGCAAAAACCTCATGCTGATACAACCATACAATCAGGCATAGTGATAACAAGATTTTTACGATGTCCACAGAGTGTTGGCTATGTTGGATATCAGATCGGCATCATTTTCATTTATGACAAACTGGACCTCACAAGAAAACACTTGTCAGCATGACTATCTTTTCAAATATGATAAAATCTATAACATGCTGGCCGTATTCTATGTCAAATCAGCAACATTTTTAGTTTTGGCCAATTAGATATCACTAGAAGCCTTTAAGTGAAAACCAATGTTTATATGACCATTCATTCAGAAGTAATATAATAATAAAAAAATTCAAAATGGCTGCATGGTGGCCATATTGAATATCTGAGCAGCACCATTTCATTAAGGACCTAGTAGACCATGTGATAAATAAGTTAAAAATTTCATTGCAATCCTTGAAGTTTTTAATGTGGAGTAGCAGTAACAAACTTGTACTAATGGACAGATGGATGATGCACAACAGACCATCCCATAAGTTATTTTGATCTATGACCGGAGCCAAAAAACAACCCTGAATCGGTGGTCAAGAGAGTTACATGACTTTCACATAAATATAATTAGTATTGCCAAGTTAAAGTACCAGAAACACCTGTCACATTTTATTTACATGTATTATTGATTTCTTTTATGACATGTTATATTTATATTGCCATATTTCAATCATTTTCATGCAATTTTAATTTTAAGTTTTAGCTTTTAAATACAAAAAATACTCCTGTTTGCACTTCCAAGTTAAATTACCAAATGTAAAGAAACCCAAAGCCTTAGCATAAAAAAAACGAATTTTGACAGTGATAACATGCTCATTATTATGCACTGATCATGTTCTTTAATGAACTACTCCAAGACCTTCACAACATATTTTTCGATAAAAACTAGATATGAAATATGCAGAGCAGTAACAAGGTCAGCAAATCATATATGATATCCCTTGGTTATGCTTGGGTTCTGCTCATTGCTGAACTTCTCCAAGATCTTCCACATTGTGTTAAAATTATATCAGAATTTAAATCGGATCGAAATTATGGCTTCCAGAATGGTAATAAGCTGGACCAATCAAATGCATGGATCTCACTCTTTATTGAACTCTTCTGACTACTTTAAGATATAACCATGTATGTCAAGCTTGAACAGAAATGTGACCTCCAGGATTGTATAAAATCATCCGATATGATGAAAAATCTTCTCATTAATATACATGGAACCTGCTCATTATCAAATGTGTCCAAGGTCTCCATGATGTAAGCCCATAAACCAAGTCTGATTGAAACTGGATCAGCAATGTGGATTCAAGAGTGGTAACAAGCAATTTTGATGACAGATGACACAAAAAAAAGATTCAAGAGTGGTAACAAGCAATTTTGATGACAGATGACACAAAAAACAAGATTCAAGACAGATACGTGCCCATACCATAATCTCACTACAGCCTGATGAGCAAATAATTCTAGCAAATTCTTATTTGTTGTTTCTATTTAAAAAAAAGTCTTGTTACCTACTCTTGAGAAGTGAAACCGAAATCCTCAACAGATGATGAATCTTAAGGGTAGTTTTAGACATACTTTAATGATACAAGAGTGGCAACAATCCCAATCGTACAAAACTGTTGCCTTTTCCACCTTGAAAATCAGAAAAGGTGGTTTTATCTTCATTTCTTTTTCAAATTAATGCTGTCATTGTTTATCACTATTCGCCATATTACCCAAGATATAACCATTGCCAGTTTTGTTCTTATGTAGAATTAATAATTAATGAGGGGCTGTACATGTACTTGACTAGTACAATCTACTTTATAATACACAAGATACCAAATTACATATATCTACCTATAAAGGAGAGGTTATATGAAGTTGAAAAGTGGACTCGTATTATCTGTTTATCTGCCATTCTCTGTAGTACAATCTACTTTATAATACACAAGAAACCAAATTACATATATCTACCTATGAAGGAGAGGTTATATGAAATTGAATAGTGGCCTCGTATTATCTGTTTATCTGCCATTCTCTGTATGCATAAAACAATAAAACCTGTTATTTTATTAATTACAAAGTTATTTATCCCCACCTTTCTTGTGAAGCTGGGATCCTATAGAGTACAAGTTAATTATCGGAAAATTGTAATATAAATGTGGGGTAGGGGCCACTTATAAAAGTGGTTGTGCTTAACTGCTATAATATAATTTACTGGCAAAGGTGGATATTTTTCATAAGTGACAAGTGATATTGGTGGAGGTATAATTTTAATCAGGCCTATGATGTTTGCTTTGTTCTTTAATAAATGGTATTTATTAATTATAATGATTGTTGTTTCGCAAGTATATTGCTGACATCTTATCAGATGAAGATGTGAATAAATCAGCCCAATAAAATAATGTAAGTTATAAATTTTTTAATCTTCATTCTTTATTCTAAAAGTCCCGATACCCCCACAAAGACCCATGTCTGTTCATAATGAAAGCTTTGAATAATTTTATTGTCCTTAAAAATACTACTGACATTATTACAATTTGAGCTGAAAATATCAATGTAAATTTTACGGTGACATTACAGAAATAGAGCATTACGATTCTCGACAAAAACCCTGTCTTACGATAGAAAACGGTGTCTTGTGGCATGAAGCACCCTTATCTCAGTTCTCAATGTAAGAAATTTCTGGCTGGAACTTTGCTAAAGAAACATCACACATGATAACTGATAACTCAATTAATGAACTTGATATTGGGCATAATTTAAAAAAGTTAATCTAGTCATTCATGGAATTAAATTCCATATAGACATGCTGACAGTTGGTAAAGATTATATAAATGTTTAGGATTGTATTTCTCCCTTTTACAATTAACTACATTGTATACATTTGATCTTTCAATGATAACAGAAAAATATTGCTGAAATTAAAACATTTGTAAGAGCTTTATAATTCAATAACAATAGAGCATATTGTGAAGAATTTCTGATTTTAAATATACATAAAAGAATTTGGAATGTTTGATCAGTTCTTTTCAATTTTGATGTAGACACATTAACTATTGCCTGAGGTTTTGATGCACTAAAATCAAACAGTTCAATTTTCCTTGTTAAGAAAAGGTGACAAAAGCTGTTTGGATCTCTGGTGGTGGTCTTATTAATGATGTTGTTATAATTCATCTCTCTTTTTGTCAATCCAAGTCTTGACAGAATCAATATCTTGGTCTACCTCATCTTTATTATAGCTTGGCAAAGAGCTGAAAAGGGATAAAGGCATTAAATTTTTTTATATTTTTATGATGTATTTATTTACAGTAAACACATTCAATTAAAAAAAAAACAACAACTCCACCAAATCAAAGATACAAGGGGAGACAATTGAAGTTGGTACTGTTATGTTCACTCAAGGAGAGAGTGGGAGTTACTTTAACAAAAGAAGTCCCATTCATCCAAGATATATAAGAATGTTAAAGTTTAAAAAATATGGTTATTTTCTTTTTCTTTATTAATAATGGATTTATGTGTGGTCGTAAAAAAAAAAGACTTTAATGAGTGGGGAAGAAATGAGATAAAATATACTACTTTGGGTACCACAAGATGAAATATATTCTGTATTTATGCAAAAAAAGAGTTTCATTAAATACCAGACTTGCACCAGAACTGATGCTTATAGATTAAATTCACTCTTCAGCACTCTTTTTTTAAAAAAAACTCGTGTTCAAGGGCTGGTCATTTGATTATCAGCAAATATAGCTGTATGATTTGATGACCTAATCTGTCATAGTAAATAATATTTTTTGACATTGTGTAAACTATTTGACCCTATCATACTACAAAATTAGTTTGATTCTGCAACACATCACTGATGATTTATCATTGTTGTCAAGTAAAGGTAAATAACTTCAGAGATGCACATGGCATCAAGTCAGATATCTTCAAAAAACATTAATTGCCATGTTTCAGATGTAATGTAGCTTCCATGTACTTGTTCTAGCTTCCTACAGTGCATGTATGGAGTATCAGCTGAGGTTTGTTGTCATGGCATCCTCAGGATCAGACTTGTTGAGTTTCGGTTATCAGGGTCCCTATATAATGTACCTTGTACAGGTGTCGGATACACTTCACAACCCTACAAACTCAAGAGTCTCTCTTCCTGACAATAATGTGTATATTGAACCTATGTATTGTGTGTTTTTTAAATGCCATGTTTCAGATGTAATGTAGTTTGCAAGTATTTGTTAAAGCTTACATAGTGCTTGTTTTGTTGTTGCATGTAAACATTTTGTTGGTAGAATGGCATGATGGGAGATTTTATATTCATATGTAAAAATAGAGTTTTCAAGTGTGAAATATTGTAAAAAAAAATATGAAAATTATTCCAACAATAATTTTCTATGTTGCGCGCTTAAGTGTATAAAAAAATGAATTAATACCTTGATAGTAACATAAGATATTAGGTAATCTATCCCGTGTTCAAAGCTCAACTAAACATCTTCAGGTTTAAACTAATCCAGAGACAGCAGCTATGGAGAAACATATGTAGATACACAAAACAAAAAAGTGGAAATCTGTTATATGTCAAAGCTGTTAAATACATTTCCATGAAATATTACACAGTAAGAATTTCCACAAAAACAAAGCTTATAAAAAAAAAAAAACTAATAATACCTAGAAATTGTGTTTGTAAAAGATCTATTTCCCAATTGTTGTGATATTATAAGAGTTCTCTGCAGACCAAGGAAGTCCCAAATATTAGCGTAGAATAACTGGAAAAATTGCCATAATTGCATGAAAATCTAATCAGATCATGTACATATTTAATGATGCCTACAATTTAATCAGTATACATGAAGTGTTTTTTGCTAAATTACACTAACAAGGTTTATGCCTACAAAGGTTCAGTGTTGCAAAAAAATGGAATAAAGGTGTCATGACCTAAATTGGGGCATCTAATTATGAACATGATAAAATGCATAGTTTAAAAAATTTATAACATTAATACGGTAGTTTTTTTAAGGTTGGTCTAAAATATTCAGGGTGGGCATACAGATGGACAGCAGCAAAACAATATGCCCCCTCCCCTTTTTATTGCAGTGAGAGAATAAAAGCTTTAATTTACAAAAGGACTAATAATCTGACAATTCTCAGAAAGAGTCCAACATTAAAATTTTACTGTGTACAGAACTATAGATATACTGGTATATATTTTGAAGGTAAATGCTGTGTGTCTGCAATAAAATTTACTCCAACCTAAATTCCCCATTACAAGTATTAAAATAATAAATCAGATTTTCCAAAAGTACTGACTATATTACCTCCCTTTATTGGTGCTCAGTTTGCAGTTTGCTGTTGTGGATGAAAACATCAGTTCAGAACAAACCAACAGGTCACTAATTTGAAAGTGTACTGATTACATAGTAATTTCAAGTAAAAGTGATGGATTTTGTAATACAGTACAAATTGTAATAAAAATTAAACAAAAAATAGCTACTTGAAGATAGACAAGTAAAATAGGGTTTTACAAATTATATGGTGCCAAAATAAGAAGCAATAAGTGATTTTAGATTAGGCTATATTAGTTTTACCAATCATGACACTGTACAAGAAATCACATCATCACAATACCTTCAAAATATTGCTTTTTAGGTAGATATAACATTTTGCCAATCAAGGGGAGATAAATGAGTGCAGTGCATGTGCAACTGATATAAAATAAATATTTAAAAATATACATATATAGAAATTAAACAGCAAATATTTACCTTCATTAAAGCATTGATTTATTGATTTATGGTGAAGAAATAAAAGCAGCAATTATCAAGTACCACATAGCAAAATATAATATTATGAAATGACGGTTTACATTAAAGGGAAGAAGTCAAGTGTGTACCCTTAGAAAGAATCAATGAATTATTGTTCATAACTTTCAATAAAAAATAGGATCTAATGCATTTATGTTGTCAGTGTGGCATACATAATATAAAAGTTTAAAAATACATCATACTTCTGAATATTTTCTACAGTTCATTCCTATAATTCTCACCATTAGTTTCCTTTTTTCTCTAGATGTATCAGTGACCACACAGACGGTTGGTGCAGCATCAGACGTTTAAATTTTTAAAACTTTCTACCATATACACTTATAACTTCATAACCTATCACACAGTATTATCCATCTGCTATAAACTTGTTTGTTTGAGTCACAAATATCTGGGGAAGGTAATACCTGCACAAACATTTGTGAGGGTCCAACTTTTAAAGACAGTTATTCATAAAAAATACAGCATCAGAAATTGATAATAACAATCAATATAGAATCTTCAGGCATGGAAGATACTAAAATAAATGTATATATATATTTAACATTTTTAATATCACAATGTTATACTTACTTTACTATTGTTGCAGAAACCCTGTCTAATATACCTCCTGTAGGAGAAAAGACAAAACACAAAATTATTGTTCAAAAAAAGAAAATACAATATAAAGTGATTTTTTCTATTTCATTTGGATCATTTACATTTAGCAAACAAACTACAATGAGATGGTGAAGCAATGAAAATGGACTTTATGAGGTATATCAGAACTTAATCAATGATTACATAGATGGCTTCAATGTCACTTTTAACAGACTCCTGCAGCCATCATAAAAAGGTAATTAGCATGAAACAAATTCTGACTAAAGTGATCCTTACAACATAATATTTATCTCTTTTCCAACTAGAGTGAACTTTTGTATTTTTTAATCTCTACATTTATGAATGAATCTTTGATTAGCACTTTGTAGCTAGTATTGTGCTGATATGCTTTTATTCATACATACTGTGTGATAAAGCATAGGAGATATGACAATATAAAAGAACATACCTTTCTATCATATAAAAACATGGATACTATAACAAGTTGATAATAATCAATCAGGACAAAGATTTTTAAAAAACCATCAATGTTCTAAAAATCTCACTGAGTCATTGAGTAATTCAGGAGTGAAAGCCATTATTAAATGCTTAGCTCATCCATAGATAACTTGTCTGATTAGCCACTACAGCTGGAATCCATCATGAAGAAACATTCATCTAATTTCTATTTTCATTCACATGCACATATACAATACAAACCATATGGTCACAAGCATGCTATTGTTCTTGTTGTTTTGTTGCTTAATGCCATTTCTTAGTGCATGATAGGCTATATATGGCAGACAGTATAGGTAGTGAAAGAAGAACTCAGCAAAACCCTGGTAAGAATCACCAACTAAACTAATGGCAGCTGTCTCACATATCCACATTGGCCAAGCCAAGGCTCAAACCCATGTGGACAGAGGTGAGGTGCCAGTAATCAGTAAAGGTAAGCGCATTAGAACACTTGATCATCTCGGGCCAGGGTCATGAGTTAAGCACAAATAGAGAACCTAAACCAGTAGACTGTGAAGTGTAGGTCACATTAATGTTTTAAGTATGGATTTAGTACTAATAGAGATGCAGTCATCTAGTTGAATGATTCTAGTCTGAACAGTTCAAACTCATACTTTAAAGTCAGTGACACATGAAATATGTCTCACAGTGATTTACCCTCACCAACTTTCATGATTCCAGTTATATGATTATGTATAGGTGCAAAATGCCTATGATTATGAGCTAAAAACTTTGCGGAGGTCAGTAAAATATGACTTGCATGCAAAAGTTTAAAGGTGTGGTACTCAAAGAGATGCATAATTTTATTTAATTTGAACAAAACTTTGAGAAATAAACCAAAACCGCAAAATTTAACCAAAAGTTAACAAAAGTCATAGGAGCATGAAATATAGGTCACACAGCTTGTCAAGCTGCATCTCTTCACCAAGTTTCACGATTCCAGACATAAAAGGGTGCAAAAAGAAAAATGAAATAAAGTTAACTCAACACATAAAATGGCTCCAAATCCCACTCCAAAATTCTGAATACAACTGAGAAAATAAAAACAACGATGTTCTGGATGCACTAAAAATTATATAAATGTACTGATTTAACATGTGTGGACAGTGAAGCAGTACTAAGCATCCACTCTAATTCTTAAACATAAGCGAAAAGCATCTAATAAGTATCACATTATTCAAGCCATAATCTAGGTCTTTTTGTCAGCATTCATCACTTTCCATATAATTCCCTCGTCACATTCAAGAAACATCACATGGAATATTTTTTTTATTACACATTCTAACTATGACTATAACAAAACATTTAAATACATATACTGTAGTAAAGCTCATTTTTTGTTTCTCTAAGCATAGCAGTGGCAGTAAATAAAGTGTCAAGAGGACAAGAAAAATGCCTCCAATGTCTCTCCACAAAGTCTGATGGCTTTATGAAGAGAATACATCTGCACACCATACTTTGTTAATTATCAAATATGTAATGTTAACTCTCAGTTAGTCTGCAAATATTTTTCTACAGGGGAAGAAATACATATTGGTAATCATAACAATGGGGAGCAGTCTGCTATCTGATAATGCATGTGTTTTGGAGAATCTCAAAAACTGCAAGGTCCATGGTGACAGTGGCTGTAGTGGTAGGGTGTTCAAAATAGCTACCTCAGAACAGTTCTTCCCAATCTTTTTGGACTGCAACCCTAAAAATAACTGTATGAGCTTCATGACCCAGTTTCCAAATTTAAGTTATGCCACCCTCAACAAAAAAAGCCTGGCAGCCCTCCAGAAGGTCCATTAGACAACTATTAGGGTTAAGACCTGGAGCTAAAAACCAATGCAATAAAGCCTGCTATTTCACATAAACAGGTCTAAAATGAACTGAATTCGTGTCATTATATTGACACAATTTTGTTTAAATAAAATGCATTGATAATCAAAGTAAAACATTAGCTTTAGTGTACATTGTCTCCTTTCAAAAGGATGGCAGACAGAATGACAATGAAGAATTATTGTTACTTTAGTTTTGTAGTCAAAGTTGACATTAACGTGATGATAATAAATAGCAGAAATTACTTTGCTATCTTCATAATTCCAACAGAATCTTTCAAATAGAAGTGACATTTTTTTAAATTTTGCTACCCATATGGAAGCAAATTAATTATGGATCAGTTATCCAGGATTTATTCTGTGAAAGATGTTGCCAAGTTGTTTTGACCATAACTAGTGTTGTTCCGATTATCGAATATAATCAATCATCAGTTGGTTGAGCAGATAATCGATTGTGAACTTCATAATCGATTGTGTGTAAAGGGAGACTACTTTTTAGGTGTATGCAAAGCACAAAGGTTAGTAAAACTCCCAGCCACTAAAGTTGACCTGAAATTTATTAATTCCCTTCACAAATACAAATATGAAACCTTATGATTCATAATTAGGAACATATAGTCATTATTACATGGTCAAGTTGTTAAATAGTTGAGTTAATAAATTTAAACACATTTTGTTGATTTGTTTCAGTTAAATTGAAACATCTTTTGTAGTATTTATAAACAATGACAAACAAGAAAAACATGACCTTCTATACTTTATATTATAGACACATCACATATGAACAAAAGAATTTTGGATGATTGTAGCAGTATTTCAGGTACATTGGCCTGATCAGCCATAAAAAGTTGCATTCATTTAACAAAGTTGTAGAACAAATATAACACACAATGTAATATTATTGTCAGGTTAAAGTATACATGTCATTAATTTAAAAGAGATTACTCCTGTACATTTATAAGCATACTGAACTCTTGATCTAAAATGTAACTGTTTAACAAAAATTAAAATTTGCTCTTAGTAACCGATTATAATCGATGATCAGTTGGTTAAGGGGAACCGATTATCGATTATGAATTTCTGACCGATTCCCATCACTAACCATAACTGAGTTTTTACATTGCTGTTTTTCATTATACCACAACATTTCATTATCACTAAAATAATCAGAATGAAAATATTCAACAACATTATTCTATTCCCACTTCTCTCTATTTTCAACAAAGTGACCTATTCTGGCTGGAGAGATTATTTTGTCTAAATATTAGAATCCAACTTGGACCCCAACTTATTATACTATCAAACTTGTATATGATTAAGACAACCAAAAGTATGGATAAAATGTAAATTTATAGTTCTGATCTTGTAACACATGCAAAGGACATGATGGAATGAGGGTAGAGATGTGGCAAGCAATATTTACTAACTTCAGATGGTGATATTTCAAAAACAAATTACAGTGACTGAAATTACATGTAATATAGCAGAATCATCACAGCTGGGATCTAGAAATTCATCAGGTGTGAATTAGTCATGCATAGATGTGATTCTTTTATACTTACCAGGTGTACAAATTGTATCACATAAAGCTGAGCACAGATAACAAAACTTGCAATACTGAAAAAGAGGAGTAAAAAGAACAATTATGTAATTATGTCATGATTTTTGTTTTGAATGAAAATCTTAACATGGGTAATATGCAATTTTACTTTATTCAAAGTAGTATGTCATCTGTAGATAAAAACTAAGCCCACCTGCCTGCATCTTTTCTCAAACTCATCCTTACCTCTAAAAGGTATTCCTGCATACCAGTGGAGTATTTATCTATCTATCTAGGGGAGACAACTCTGTTATATCAATCACAGATGCATTATCATTTTTTATTGCAACACTCTGGTAGTTGTTTATAGACAAGCTCTAAAATCTAGGTGTTATATAATAAACACCTGCATACAAGTCAAGTCCAACTGTAAATAACACAGACTGATCTGCCATCATATAATGTGACAGCAGATTTGAGTATGTTGTATGTTTTACACATTACTCATAACAAACTGCATAGACCTGGATCTGCCAGTACATCATGCAGATTCAGTAAAACATGTCTTGAAAGATCACTGCTATGTGAGACCACCTGTCTTGAGAGACCACACTCTCAGTGCACAAATTTAATGATTATATAGCAGTATGACTTGTTATGAAACCACCTATCTTGAGAGGCCATATATTTCTGGCAAAAGAGGTGGTCTCTCAAGACAGGTTCTACTGTAGTATCTATCATATACCATATCATATCCAGGAAAAATATAATACCTTCAATTGTATTTGGTGGGGGGGGGGGAGTATAGTTTTTTTTAACCATTTAATATGTTTAAATCTAAAATTGCACAAGTATATGTTTTGATTAGATGTTTTATGGCTTCCTTAGCTATTCTCTCTGTCTGGCGAATACCATCTGAGCATTTTGTTTGAGGATATTTTAATGAATGTTTTGCCAGTTATATATCATGTATAGATGGTGTGTGACATAATTTAGTTATGCAAACCTCCCTCAATTTGGTTGTCAAATCAAGGGCAAATGCAATATTGTCAACAATCCTCTTCAGTACAATTTTAGAACCGATCAAATATTTTATTTATCAATAACCAACTATATATCATTGCTAAACAGCATATCTCATAATATAACCATGCAGTGTACCTCAACGTTAAGTTCATAACAAGAAAAATATAAATAAGTGTCATCTATTTATGTTAAGATACAACTTTTGAACTAAATTAAGATATTTGAATGAAACTGTAACCTATGTAGTTTGACCTGACAGTGTTTCACATATTCATAATCCTACTGCCTGCCTTAATGCTAAGGTAGCGACAAAGGACCATTTAAGTCATTGGCCAGTGTCTTATATATAATGACAAAGTTTTATAATAATCTGAAGTTTTAAATTGAGTCAAAATCTGTGATGCTATTTTTGTGAAGTTGTCTAAAGCTTATGATGGCAGAGTAGCATCGTCAATAAAATTTTAAATAGTCTTTATGATAGGATGCTTTCTGTCAATACTGGTTAAAGTCTAAGGCACAAAAAAATATGTGTTCCGGTTGACCGATCATCCATGTTTTTCAATGCCGACCCTAGCACTTTCCACCCCCACCCCCCCCAAAGTGAAAATTAAAAAAAAAATTTAAAAGACTTTCCTGAATTGATTGATTTATCAAACTGAGCCGGTTGTTCCAGTACCTGAAGTGCTTAGTACATTATATATATTAATCATTATAATATATATAATGTTTAAAAAACCTACTCTTATTTTAAAACCAGTGCAATAGAAAACATATTTTTAGCTTAAGTGGAATTTTCTTCTCAAAGTTGTTTCAAGATTATTAAATTTGTAGTAATGGTAAAAAAGAACTTTATGTTGTGAGGTTTTCAGTCAAATTTGGTTCAAGTTTGTTGATTGGTTTGTACAACAAATTTGTTCAAAGTTTTTTCTAGCATTAAAACTGGTGGACATATTTAACGTTAGATTGGCATTTGGAACATGAAGTTTAGCACCCTTTATACAAGGATTCTTTCTGTAAAATTCTGTTTAAGATGTCTGAATGTTTTTCTGTTATTAGTACTGATGACAATATTTGATATATATTTGTATCATCTGCATCTGCTTTTCCTGACAAATTTATTTGAAATTTGTCTACTTGTAAATACATATAGCTGATTGATGAATGCGAAAAAGATAACATGTGACACAGCCAATACAGGCCATACCTGAAGCTCAGTCGCTGTCTGAATTTATTTCTTTTAGAAATGGGTCAGTGCAGTAAATTTCCACTTGTATTTGCATCAATAGATTATTGCCTATTCTGATATACATATTGCCATTCCTTTTCATATCATAGCTGGAACACTGTAATTAAATTTTTAAATTCAAGTGAAACAAGCTTTACTGTGATGGACTTGAACTGAACTTACCTTGCACATTTTACAGTTAGGTCTTGTTGGACCAGTCTCACAGGGGCAGTCTTCATCACACAGCTTGCAAAACTGTACAAGAGCAGGAAAGGTAAAGTTTATAAAGCTTACAATAAAATATTTAAAAGTATTTAATTAAATATGTTCAGATAATTATTTATCTTAATTACTGTACATACTGTACATATCAGTTTAATTATGAATAAGAATAGCAACTTTCTACTTCACAAAGGAAAAGTTACTATTCTTAGCGTGATGCCATTTTGTATCACTCTTTCATTCAGCACTTATCATAAAATCATGTAACCAAGAATATAAGAATCATCTGATGCAAAAATCAGGGTTCTCCAAGCATTTTGAAAGTTGCAGTCACTGTGCTAAAACATGCAATCCTAAAAAGGATAATCTTCCTTGCAAATATCTAGAATATTATAAATGTTGTGGCATCAATATGTCATCAAATTGTTAATTCTCGGTCATTATAATATATCTAGCATTATAATAAACAAATGAAAAATAAATGCAGTAGATAACCATGATAATTAGGATTTCCTGTGATACTATAACAATAACAATTATCAATCCCTTAATCTTGCCATTCTTTAATGTTGTGTGCAGCTCAATTAATTTTTCAAGACACTGGAAAAAGGAATAAAGGACCATATTCTTTTAACTTTTTTTCTTCAATTTTAAGCAACACAGTATACTATATTTAATACTTTAAACTTTAACAAACTTCTCCACAACACGTTTAGGATCATAATCATTAAGTTCTATACTTGGTATTCTTTGGGTTGCAATTGCATATTTTCTTCCATAGTTACAATACCATAGGGGACAAAGAATTTTGTTGACTGTTTTAACTTGCTTTAGATTTTTATGATACCAGCCAAAATTCCAAGTTTGATCAAAATGTAATAAAAGAATATGGTCTGCATAGTAGTTGTTGTTGCTATAGGGTTTAACGCCATTTTTCAGCACAAGATAATATATGGCAGTCAGTATCAATGGCGGAGGAAGAACCTGGAAAACCCCTGGAAAGAACCACCGACCCATGAGAAACTACTGGTAAGCTTTCTCAAATACCCACATTGGCCAAGCCCAAGACTTGAACCCACACAGACAAAGATGAGATGGCAATCATCCATAATAGTGTGAGTGCTTTAGACCACTCGGGGGCCCCCAATTTAATATTGTAAAACATATCATATTCAAACTCTCTTTGAAACTTTATGTAGATTTTATCTACCATTTGATTAAATCAGAAATACAGTCTCCAAAGTGGTAACACGCACAGCCAATCAGATACAAGATTACATTATTAGTATGCATGCATATTGCTCATTACTAAAGTTGTAAAAGATCCTAATGATACAAGCCTGTTTTCCAAGCCTGATTAAAATCAAGTCTGAAATATGGACTCCAGAGAGATAGCAAGTTCAGCTTATCAATGCAAGATCACTTCAATAATGTCTGTTCATTGTCTAAATGTTCAGAGATCTTGATGATATAAATTTGTATTCCAAGTATGATTTAAAAAGAGATACTGCCTCCAGACTGGTAACAAGCTCAGCCAATCAAATGCAAAATCAATATGATTGGATCTGGTAGATTGTTGAACCCATTCAAGATCTTAATAATAAAAGTTTGATAAAAAATCAGATATGGCCTCCAGAGTGGTAAGAAGGTTAGCCAATCAGGTGCAAGTCTTTAATTATCCATGCATGGATCTGCTGCTTATCAAGCCCATTGGAGATCTTGATAACATTCTATATTCTATGTCTGATTGCAAATGCACATGTACATTTAAGATTTTTTAAAGAAAAAACTAATAAATAATCAAATAAAATAAAATAAAAAGTAATAAATTAAATATTTATTTATTATTGATGAATATTCAATATTTCAACAGAACTCAATTGATATAATACAATTATGGTGTGCATTATACTTATAATCAGGCATTTAATAAATAATCATATTTTATTGAGAAATAATTTTAAAATGCCCATTTATTTTTAAAGAATTAGTACATTTATTTTTATGATATTAGTTTATACTTTTATTTTGTAAATTAGAATAATATACAATTAGTGTTAACTAATTGTTAATGGGGCATTATTTAAAACAGATTAATGAATGTTGTATAGTGTTTTGGAATTTAGACCTTTTGGATATATCGTATTAAGACGGTGAATCCAATATGTTTCTCTTATAATAATGACTTTATTTAAAAAGGGTAACACAATTAGCTAAGAACTAATCTAATCTGAGGCCCTCATACAAAATAATTTATTTATTTTAGCAGCATCTGCCATCTCAGAAGCCACTGGATATATTGGGTTTGGAAGATGGAAATAAAGTGGGCATTTCTAATCTCAACTGGAATACTATTCCAGAGCAAAGTTCCAGAGTATGGGCAACTTTTTAAAAAGAACTACTTATTTGGTTTGGTAATTTTATACTGTTTGGTAGACATGGATAAGAGGTGGGGTGTATTACCAGGAAGCCTTTACTTGAATACTGATGGTAAATATTCAGGAGCACTATTATTGGATATCCTGTACATTAATTTGGCTTTTCTTAAACAGATTCGGTCTTAATAGGTAATATTGTTTAACTTACCAGCTAAATTTTTCTAGCTTTTGATAATAGACCAAATGCTCTTTTTTGAAGATGTTCTTGCTTTGATATGTTTTTATCATTTGAATTACCCCATACTGTATTACAGTAGACTAAAAAGGGTTGTATGTAACTGTTGTAAAATAGTTTTCTGGGCCTTTCAGTGAGAAAATGTCTTATCCTACTGAGAAGCCATAAACTTGAATTGACCTTTTAACTGATATGTTTGAACATACCAGAACAATAAGTAATCTACCATGACAGACAATATGCAAATTTGTAGCCTTCCATGTCATAATTCAGCGCTATCAAGATTTGTCCTTTTTTTTCCATGTTGAGATCAGTAATATTTTAGTTTTACAGGTATTTACCACCATGCCATTGCATGTGCACCAGTTTTCCAGTTTGTTTAATGCATTATGTAAAGAAATTTCCTGTTCATGCTTTGTGTTTTGGATGTATGACAATGATGTGTCATCTGCATAGAGATCTGTAGATGATATTGAGTCTCTTAGGAAAAGTGGAAGGTCATTAATAAATAAAATAAATAGTAACGGACCTAGAATTTATCCTTGTGGAACTCCATATTTAATTGTTTCAGGTTCTGACTGAACATTATTTATATAAACATGTTGTGTTCTCTCACTTAAGTATGAAGTAAACCATCAAACTGTTCTTTCAACACAGTGGTAGATTTT
Source organism: Unio delphinus (assembly GCA_029339505.1). Lineage (NCBI taxonomy): Eukaryota > Metazoa > Mollusca > Bivalvia > Unionida > Unionidae > Unio > Unio delphinus. The sequence goes on from JAQISU010000236.1 coordinate 7,889,276, forward strand.
CAGTTTCTTCAAAATGATTCATGATTCACCAAGTCAAAAGCTTTCCTCAAATCTACAAATACAGATCCTATTATTTTAACTTGGTCAAGTGCTTGAAGCCATTTATCAGTTAGGGAGATCAAGGTAGTCTCACATGAATGTTTCTGTCTAAAGACTGATTGAATAGGGTGTAACAGCAAGTGTTTGGTTAAATATGACAGGAATGAGTGGTAAGTACATGTACTAACTACATGTGATTGGTCATTTGGATTAAAGTTAGTAGACTAGAGTAAAGCATATTCAAAGCTGAGCAGCAGATTTTCTATCAAAACTAGCAAGTATAAAGATCACGGAAACGCGTAATTACACGTATTTTGATGCAATTTTTTTTATATCTGGGATGCAGAAAATCACCCACGCAGGAGTCCTCCGTGTGCACGCTTTTTTTGGGGGGGGGTAGTTGCTTTTTTTTTTTTGCAAACAGAATAGTTTCGTGGCACAATAAATATGTTCTAATCATTATGAAAAATGAGACAATGCTTTTTTTTTGAGTTTGTTGCTGACTTTCTTTGAGAAAAGGTCGTCGGCTTGCTTTGATGATGGTGCATTTGTTGGAGGCACCGCTAAAGGCTCCAGTTGAAGGACCTAACAAATACCCATTTGTCACTGCTGCGGCAACATCAGATTTGTTTTATTTGTTTAGTATATATCGGTGCTTCAAAGGTATTCAGTTTTCTTTGAAGTGTCAGCAAAACTATTTTTTTCTTCCATTTCTTTTTTTTAATTAGCGTCATCTGGTTGATGGTTAAACGAAAAAATGATGCAGATTTAAATGAGATTCAGAATTATGCTTAAGCTTCTAAAACTGAAATTTTAATAAAAACTTAATTAGACAGATTACAGACTTTATAACGTGAACAATGGTAAAATATGGACCACTAATTGCGGTTAAGAAATAATAGGCACTTCTTTTTATTGTTTCAATTTTTTAATTTTACTTTTTTTAAATAAAACAAAAAACAAAAATGTTAATTTGCTGAACTCTAAATAATGCCTTAATGGGACAAGTACATTAATGAGGACGCCATGGGGGTATATCACATGGCGCTACGCGGAGTGAGCAGGCCTATGGAAGAGTTTGGAAAATCACCCCATTAAGGATTTCATGTACATACATAAAACAAACTAAGTAATTAGAATATAAATTATGCACTTTTTCATACTATGACTCAACTCTCTTCTCTGGATTCTATATCCACACTTTTCTCTCATGTCCGGATCCCAAACTGGCCATGATACCCATAATAGGGTAAAATAAAAACTCTGATACAGTTGTACATGTCAGTGTTGGGGGAATTAAACTCAATCTGCAAAGTTTAAAAAAATTTGGGATGGCACTGCAACTTTTGCTGGTGGGACTCCTATTTTTACCAAAATGGGACTCCTAGTTTTAAAATCATAGCAAGACCTCTGTCAGTCTGTCAATTCTCTAAGTCGTTTTTATATTTAATTTTATTTATTCTCCACTACCCAGCAGGGTTTCAATATATTTTGCCATCTATCAAATATTTGCAGTGATGTCATTAGACTAATTATGAAATGCCTAATTACAGGCACCTGCTGCTGCTTTTTCTTAATACTTTTTCTTTTTAATTTATTCAAATATTAATAATTTACAGAATAAGGTAAATACTGGGCATGGGTTCAATTACAGGTGCTCAATTACAATTTTGATTACAGGTTGTTTTGCACTCATGTTTATGATTAAAATTACATGGGGATTATTATGATTGCTGTGTATTTTCTTATATCTTTTGTTTGATGAAAATATAGTACATTGTATAAATTACACATTACTTATTGTATTAGCCAATAATATTTTGTTATAGGAACTTGTATTATTCTTACAATTATTAAGAATATAATTAGTAATTGTTTAGTTGTAATCATTCATAAACTCTATGCTAACCATCGTGGCTAACTAGCCCACTGGTAAAGGACAATCATTTGCTAACTGTAATAGCCAATTAGTCCAGATTTAAAGGTTAACAATCTGCTAACCATGTTGTTTGTCCATTGATTCGACAAGGCTCTCTAGTCATCTGAGGGTTGGAGGGGCTGGTACTGTTCTGCGCATGCGCAGGTGGTTGACGAGGCCAACCCTTACATGGAATGTCATTTGCATAAGGGAGGACAGAGGATGAGTGGGACATCACCAGGAGGGTTGATGGCATATGCTTTTCCGGCTTGCCTATTCAGCTGCTGTCCTGCTAGATTAGTACAACTTGGATCCTTTGTGCACAGAGGAACGCCAAGTGACTTGATCCCTTGCTGTTTTCTCCCAGGAATCAGGGTTAATGTTTGAAGCATTTCTTCTGACCTCGTTAGATTGCTATCCTTGCTGTAGCTTGCCATAAAAGAATAACTTAGGGCAGCCAATGGTCTGGTATGCATACAACATATTCCACGCAGCATAGCTGCTACTGCATCATGATGGTGTGGATGCTGGGGAGACCTGCTTGGGCAAGTACCTCAGTGTCTGGAACCTTGTCCTGCCACTTGATGTTGAGGATTTTCCTGAGACTTGTGGTGAGAAAGTGATTAAGCTTCCTGGCATGGTGTTGGTACACTGTCCACGTTTCGCATGTGTTAAGTAGTGTGGGGAGCACAACTGCCCTGTAGACCTTTAGTTTGGTCTGGATGCTAATGCCTCTTTAATTCCAGACATTGGCATACAAACTGCCGAAAGTTGTGCTGGCTCTGGCAATGCGAAGGTTCAACTTGTCATCAATAGTGATACTCTGTAACAGTGTGCTGCCAAGGTAGGTGAAGTGATTCACTACACTGAGATTTTGGCCATTGACGGATATGCTGGATCAACATAGGGCTATCCAGGGACCAGTTGATGCAGAAAATCTGTCTTCGTGGTACTGATGGTGAGACCAAAGCTTGTGTAGGAGCTGGAGAACTTGTCAATGCTGCAGTGCAGGTCAGCTTCTGAGCATTGAGGGCGCAGTCATCAGCAAAAAATCCCTGATGGTATATGTCATAACCTTGATTTTTGCTTGAATCCTTCAGGGATTAGTTTTCCATCTGTATGATACCTGATGCAGGCTCCAAACTCTCTGTCTCTGAAAGCATTAGTCAGCATGGCAGAGGACAATAGACTGAACAGTGTCGGTGACAGAACACAACTCAACTTGACGTAACTGGTTACTGGGAATAGCTCAATTGTCTCTCCATTGTGCAGGACTCGTGCATGCATGCCATCGTGGAAATGCTGCACCATGGATATAAATTTTCTTGCTCTTGACATTTCTTTTGTATCTGCCTTGCAGCAAACACCATGTCAATGGTGCCACATTCTTTTCGGAATCCATACTGGTTGTCTGGCAGTAGTCCCTGGTCAAGGTGTGTAGTGAGGATATTGGTGAGTATCTTTCCTGCAATTGAGAGTGAGGATATAACCCTGAGGTTGTGGCAGGCCTGGTAGTTCCCTCTACACTTATACAGGTGGATTATGGAAGTATCTTTGAACTCCAGGAGGATCTTCTCTTGCTGCCTCATCCATAAAAACAGTTGGTGGAACCTTTCTATCAGGGCTGTGCCCCTTTACTTGTAGACTTTAGCTGGGATGGTGTCGGAACCAGGAACTTTGCCATTGGAAAGCAGATGTATAGCTTTTTGTGTCTCCAGCAAGGTTAGAGGGTCATCAAGTGCTTCATTGATGAGTAATTGGTGGAGACAACTGATGAAGGGCAATTCAAGACGCTGTTAATACCCATCGGCTACCCTCTGCCTGGTTTAGAAGGACAGTCGTGACTATTTTCCAGGATGTGGCCGCTGCACATGCCACAGCTTCTTGGAACCAAAGGTGAGAGCTGAGTGCCAAGTGGGGACCAAAGGTGGGTGAGCTACCCTGAAGGAGTACAACTGCTTAGCCAGCCAGTGGTGTTATCCCTCCCAGGACACCACATTCACCCCCACATGCTAACCATAGTGGCTAATTAACCCAAAAAGGTTAATCATCTGCTAACTGTAATGGCTAACTTGCCCACAATTAAAGGTTAACTGTTCACCAGGTAACATTTTGCATGGCTATTAGTATGCATTCAGCCTCCAAATATGGAAAAGTAACTCAACTTGCTGCTTGCTATATACCAACTTCCAGCTATTTGTATCAGTTAAGATATCAGTTTGCTGAATCCAACCATGTCAGTAAATAGCTTATCTTGCTAATTCCAGCTGTGTCAATAAATAGCCCATCTTGCTGACTCCACTAGATTGTATGTTCAATGAAATGTCTGTGTGTGTTTTATTTTTAATGTAGCTTTTATTTTAAAAAATCAGTCATATTGCTACAATGTCTGCAGTGTGACAGTTAATAGTGATTTCTAGCAATGGAGCATCATGCCACAGACATGTAGTATCTGGTTTCACCCAGTCACATTATTCCGACATTATTCCGACACCAGGCTGACCAGCCTAACACTAGCCTTTTAATACTGAACAGCAAGCGAGGTAGCTGCTAGTACCATTTATGTAAGTCTCTGATAGTGGTATGACTGTCCAAAGAGATGTAAATCAAAAATATATACAATTACTGAGTTTTGCAAAGACTGAACTACATCGGTTTTGAAAACGATTATCGGTTTTTGTTTTTACAAAATGACAATCGAATTCAATATTTTTTACCATTTTTGTACTAAAATTTTTTTTAAAAATGCCAGAAAAAAATTCATTAATGCTTTTGTTTAGTGTTTACATTTTAAAAAAATATGGCCAGCAGATAAGAAGGTGTGTTTGTTTAAAATTTTTGAGCGCTCCATGCAGCGTGTTTGTAAATGAATACATTTATTGTTGAAGGATGTAAATAGTTAGTCGACCGACCGGTCGCTAAGTTCTTTGATGTCCGAAATTGACAACAATAGACTGTTAATAGCTGCAGTCTCTGTTGTTGAGGACTGGTCTCTGCTGGTTGTGTCTTTTCAAGTTTACAAATATGGCTGGTCGTATAAATAAATCTGATGTATGGGAAAACTTTGAAAAAATTTCATCAAGCATGGCTCACTGTAAACTATGTTCACAAAAAATAAGTCGGAGCGGTGGTACTACTACTAGATTGCATGCAAATTTGCGTAGCATACATCCCGGAATTGCAGCTCCTTCAAATGTTCAGCCGCGATTAAAAACATTTATTGGAACACAAAGAAACTGTCCTGATAGTCATCAAGAAAAAGTTACTGCTGCTGTAGCTAAGTTTGTCGCTGAAAACATGCTACCAATTTCGATTGTTGAATCCAATTCCTTCCGTGATTTGATGGCTTAGGTGGAGTCACAATATCGTCCTCCATGCCGTCAGACGATGCGCGTCTATACGTTATGGTATGTAATGAATATCTTTTATTCGCAAGAGGCATTCACTAACGTGCATTATAAGAATATATTTCTTGTAATTTCAATGTAGGACAAAAACCGATAATCGGTTTAAAATCAGATTTCTACAAACGATAATCGGTTTCAGAAAAAAAAAAACGATATTAACATCCCTAATTAAAATGTATGTTTGTTTCTGGGTACCTGATTGAACCTATTTTGAACAGCAGACCCTACAAAAGCTACATTTAAAAGAAGAGAGTAACAATTAAAAAAGGGATGTAAATACAAAGCTAATTTAGGATGCAAATAACACTTTTTCAAGCTAATGCTTTATTTAATTATGTCCAGACAAGAAAAGTGAAATGACCAACCTACTATAATTTTTTTTTTTTATCAATGTCACCAAAATCACATTTATTGTTTGGCCCAGTTATCATTTACTGTGAAACAATTAGTATTTTCTGAACTCATTCACTGACATTATCTTTATCACTATCTATCCTAAAAATATTTTAACAAACTGTATTAGAATGGTGGGTAAAATGTATGCTTCTTCCGGTAATGATATGAGCAAAACATTACTTCAGATTAATAATTAAAAATGAAAAAGCAGAACATATAAATTAAAAAACTGCAAAACCTAACTTCAACTTGGTATGCACAGGTTATAGCATCATCAGTGTAAATTCGCTATGCTTTGCACAAATGACCAATGAGAATCACCTTTTGATAAGAACGGATATCTGACTGCAGTAGCATTTCAGTCCTACAAATAACCCCACCCCTATTGTACAATATAATTTTTTTTTTACTTGACTTGGAAGAAGCTGAAACAGATAAATACTCGTACACAAAATAAAAATACGGTATCTATGAATATGATGTTCTTCCACGGTTCTCAGAAAAAAAGATTATACCCTGTACCCGCTATTATCAGAACCAATCAGCTCTTTACACCTAACCAAATAAAAGTCACGTGGACCTTTCAAGTTTCATAACGGGCCTTCACTATTGAACAATTACAATAAATAATTTAATGTTGAAATTTGCATTTCTTGCGAATAGTTAAATACTTTTACTTTCCGACTGCCTCAGGTGTGTGCGCTATTTGATAACGAATCGACTCTTTTCGTTTGGAGTTAAAATGATACTCAGCTGACTTGTTTCTTGCACGCAGTCCTACCTTACAATAGCTGCAATAGCCACAAACGGAACCTTTGGCGTATTCGAGTTTTTGATCGTCTATTTTCTCCTCCTTTATATCTGCATTAGATGATGGCTCTTCCGACGAAAGAACAACATTTAAAAACACCAGTAAAGCAAAAACTATGAGGAGGATCAGCTTCCTTGTCTCCATCGTTGTTACTATATCAATACTGTCTCTAACGTGAAGAGCTTACTGATTAAGAAATAACCTCCCGTTGAAGAGTGAGGCAGTTATCCATATTCGAAATAATCTCTGCACTTTCCTTTAAATGCTAAAACAAACTCTGATGTAAATAATGACTAATTTTATAAGCCATAAAGTGTGGGATTGCTTTTATTAGCGATAAACCATTTAAATGTTGGCAGAATGATTGGTGTGTATTAGCTGTGAATATCAATATTTGAAAAAATAAATCTCTGGTACCCATCAAAATTTTAATATATTAGCTAAAGAAAAAAATTATCTTGAGGTAAAAGAAATACTATAGTCAGGTTGAACAGAATACCCTAGGCCAACCCATCCTTCCATCAAATGATTGGTCCATTGCATCATAACATACTTTATATAAATTAAGACTAGATGTGCATGTCATCACTAAAAATATTTATCTAACAGTTTCTGGTTACTGAATCCAAATGATTTATTCCGTATTTTTTTTCTTCTCCATTAACACTAAGTTGCATGAATAAGCATTATTGAAATGTGCGATTTTCATAATAGCAGTAGTAATTGTTCCTGTAGCAATTTAAATTGACGTTACTAGTGTGTGTGTGTGAATGTGAAAGAGCATCCCCTTAATACTACTACTACTACTACTACTACTACTAATAATAATAGATTATTTCAAGATGGTAAGTTAACACAATCTGTTTTGCAGTTTAGAAACAGGATAAATTCTTTACTGCACACATTTCCCCAAACAGAGCAAGTCATTCAGATGTAGGATATAACCATTATAATATAATTCTCTTGCCATTTAGTGGTAGGTGGGCCTTGAATCAAGAATGCCAAGCAAGGCATGATTAAATACTTTAACATACATTTTTTGTATAGAAATGAACCAATAACTTTTTATTAATCCATGGTTTAAATGCACACATGGTCTGAATAACGCCATTTGGGAGTGGTGATAAGAATTTTTTCCTGATGGCCATCATGGTGGCCATATTGGCTGACTATTCAGTAACATTTTCATTTATGATCAACCTGACATCATAAGAAGTCCTTTTAGAGATAACTCCATGTTGATACACAATAGTTTCATGAGGAAAGTGATATAAGAACTTGTGATAGCCACTATAGCGGCATTGTAGAATATTCCAACTGAACAATTTTCTTTAGGCCAACTAGCCATTATAAAAATTCTTTAATGAAAATCCCATATTGATAATATTGTCTGCTGATCAGTACCATATTTTTACAATAGATCCATGGTTGCCATATTGGATACTCAAAGGGCACTATGTTTGCTTTGGACCAACTGAACATCATAAGAAATATTTTAAGTGTAAACTCCCTATCAGTGCCATTCTAAAAAAGTCATAATAATATTTTTATGATAGACCTCATGATGTTCAAATAGCACCATTTTCGTTTATAGATAACTAGACAGCATACAAAGTCCTTTGCAGAAAACTCGTGTCACTGCAACTATCAATTTTGGATGAGTTGCAATAACTTGATTTTCAAGATGGCTGACATCAGATTTGCATCATGCTCATTTCAGACCAACATGACAACATAAAAAAGCTCCATGTCAGTATGACCATCTGTTCTGGTGGAGTAGTGGCAACAGGATGACCATCATGGCAGTGAAATTGGTTGTATGATCAGCACGATTTTCATTTAGGATCAATAAGGTATCATCTGAAATCTATACCATAGATAAAAACAAAATATTGATGATATTGCCATCCATTTTGGACCATAGTGATAATAAACTTGGTAACAGACAGCTGGATGAATGACAATAATAATAATAATAATAATAATAATAATAATAATAATAATAATAATAAGCGTTTTGTATAGCGCCTAATCTTTAGAAGCTCTAAGCGCTTTACACCATCAATAATGATATGACTACACTACAGAACAACAAATGACAAAAAACAATGAAATTGGAAAACATAAAAAACATGCTGAAAATATATAAGATACAAAACATGATAAGGTCACTACGTTTGTCCCTGCAGTCGAAACAGGTGTCTTAAGAGCACTCTTAAAAGGGACCACTGTGTCTTTGTGTCTAATTTCAATGGGCAATTTGTTCCATGTCGTCAGGCCCTGGTGTGCAAACGAACATTGTCCATATGACTTTGTTTTCACCTTGGGAACAATGAGTATACGATTATCAGAAGAAGAGCGTAAGGATCTAGCTGGTGTATACACATGGGTGAGGCTGGATAGGTATGTTGGACTGGAGTAGCAGAGAGAACAAATTTTGTGTTTGATTCTGTATCGAATTGATAGCCAGTGTAATGTACAGAGCAATGGTGAGGTGTGCTCTTATCGAGGTACTCTAAAGATGATCCGTGCAGCTGTGTTTTGAACTTTTTGAAGTTTCTGGAGTACCGGTAAATTGAGTTACAATAGTCCAGTCTTGAAAGTACTAATGAACACACAAGTGTTTTAGTAGCATCAACTGAAAGATATTTACGAATGGAACTAATTCATCTCAATTCAAGATATGCAGCCTTGCATATGTTCATGACATGTTGGTGTATTGTGAGAGTACTGTCTAGAGCAACAGTTGTCGCTGAAATTCTACATCATAACTGTATGGTGACGAATCAGTTGAAATTGTGCTGTCAAGTGAATCTCTAATGGTTTGTACTTTGTCATCGAAGAAATTTGCAAATTGGTCTGGTAGGTCTAGTGGAGAAAAGGTTGTTGGAAGTGGTGTACATTTGTTCCTTGACATTAGTTTGTTAGTTATCTCGAAGAGCTCTTTGCAGCTGGAACCCTCCATGATCTTAGTACTGTAGTGGGATGATTTGGCTAAATGGACTATGTTTGTGACGTTCTTCTTAGCGGCTTCATAGATTTGTTTATGAATAGTGAGTATGGTGGAAAGCCAAAGCCTCTTTGCTTTTCGGCGATGTCTTTTAGCAGTGCGAAGCTGGTTCCTAACACCGCTATATCATGGAGAACACTTTTTTTTTAATTGATACTCTGCATTTGGTGGCTGGGGCATGTTTTTCAAGCAATGAACGCAGGCAGTTATCAAGTTGTTCCGTTGTTGGATGTAAGAAAGTTGTTAGGTTTTCTTGGACATCATGCATGAATTTGGTTCTATTTATATACGGAGGTTTCTCTTAGTAGCAAATAGAGGTGGAGGGTTAGGGACTGATACGTCGAGATGGCATACAATGCAGAGGTGATCCGATGCAAGTTTGTGGGATATAAGGGTGGATTGCAGAATATTATCATCAGGTCTATAAAGAAACCAGTCTAAAATGTGACCAAATTTATGAGTAGGTTGGTTTAGTGACTGTTTAAGATTGAAAATATGAATGGTACCTAGGAGTTTTGACGTGTATGGTTTACCAGGACAGTCAAAGTGAAAGTTGAAATCTCCAAGAATAATTAGGTTACCACCTATCGAATTTCCATACTCTAGAAGATTTGGAAACTGCTCCAAAAAGAGAGATTCAGTCAGCTTGTTTTTTCTACTAGGTGGAGACAGAAAAAATAGACTGACCTTTGTTCCAGTGTGAGCGTTGTTTGGACTAGTTTAAACGATGTGTGGCAGAAATTGAAGGTTGTGTTGTACTTAAGGCATTTGATCATGGAATTCTTTTGTAATTACAGCAATTCCACCTCCCCGAGAGTTGCGGGGGAACGACTTTGAGATTTACCAAGCAGATGCTCATGCAGAGATATTCACAACAAGGCTAAGCAGTAGAAATATTCTGTTATCCTGTCTGACCTACAAACTTTGTGTATTTTTTACATTCTATTTTTCATAAACTTTATTGCTGGAACGTTTTACATCTGGTCTGTTCTTGGCTACTTTTAGTATTTTGACCACTCCAACTCCGAGTTACTTTTAAGGGTCCAATAAAGGGACAGTTTTTATGCACAAACCTGATACTGCATCAACCTGCCTTAAACTAAAAACAAAATCATAAAAAATAGGGTACTTCACATAGGTTAAAAAAAGGCAATATTTCTGGATGTCTAGAATTTTAAAAACCCACTATGATTCATTCGACATGATAGGTTTGCACAAGCTCAAAGAAAAAGAAGTTTATGCACTCTAGCCCAAATTCACAAATGCAGTTGTCTGTTCAGTCATTTTCGAGGCACAGTAATGCTCTTGGTGCAAATGAATGTCATTTTTTTTCAAAACCATTATTTACGAAACAAATTGATGGAATTCAACCATTACCATCCAGGCTGTTTTGAAATATTCTTCTTGCTTTGAACCTGGTCTGTCTACTGCTTCAGATGGCTATTTCTCCCTAGACAACTATAGGTATTTAAGACTCCAAATATTGTCAAGTAACTGTGGGAGATGTAAAATCAGTTTCTAGAACACAAGCCCAAAACACCTATGTAATTTTCTAATAGATCCATATCTTTAATTATTGAACAGTAATAGCTGAACAAGATCATGACAGTTTTTAAATGAAAATACAGACAGGGTCCAATTTACATAACTATTTATATCCCCTGTAACCTTTGATAAATGGAACCAATCAAAAATATCAGGCGTATGAATTCGGATACAAAAAGAATTATATAAAATACCAATAGTCCCTCAAACATACTAACATTCTCCTGGGCAAAAAGAATTTCCAGTAAATCAAGATAAGTTCATGTCTTCATTTTAACTGTTGAGTTTTGAAACTATCTCTAATATTCGTCAACAATAACAAGATTTTCAAATTAGCTGCTGTGGTACACATACTGGATGTCAGATTGGCACAATTTTCTATTTGAACAAAGGGGAGACCATTATGTTTTTTGGTGAACACCCCAATGTCATAATTATTTTTTCAGAATGTGTAGTGATCAAAAGTTTGTTTTATAAGCCAGATGTTATAGCAGCATTACTATATGTACAACTGGCACCACTTTCATTTAGAACCAAGATAGGTATCATAAGCAGTTCAGATGTTTACTGAAAACCCCATATTTATATAGCCATCCATTTTGAGGAGTACAGATAACAATATTTAAAAATATGACTTTCCATTTAGGAGTAACAATATAAACATTCAAGATGGCTGATATGGTGGCCATATTGGATGTAAGATTGGGACCACTTTCTTTATTTACCAACTGGAAATCATGTCTCCTGGTAAAAATCCCATGTCAGTATGATGTTTTGTTCAAGTAGAGTGGTGACAAGATTTTTAAGATATAGATTTAACATCCTTTTTATAGGACCATCATAAGATGTCTTCAAATACTGATATAAACATCCATCAGGAGCAGCAGTAACAAGATTTTCAAGATTACTGCCATAACAATTAAAACATTTCAAGATGGTTGCTGTAGTGGCCATGTTGGGCATAATTTTCATTTAAGACAAACTGGACACAATAATATTTCTCCTGGTGAAAACCCAACATCAATACAACTTTCTGTTCAAGTAGAGTGGTGACAAGAATTTTAAGATGGCTGCATAGCAGTCATAGTGGATGGAAATTGGTTCCATTTTCATTTAGGGTCAACTTGATGCCACAAGACGTCTTTAAGTGAAAACTCCATGTTGATATGACCATCCCTTTATGTGAAGTGGATTTTCATTGGATGTCCAAATAGGACAATTTTCATCTTGGGCACTATTGACCATGGGATAAACATGAATGTAAAGATTCAAGGTAGTCCTGTCTGTAGTTTAGGAGTAGCAATATGAAACATGCTAATTTATTGGATAGATGCAGAATGACTGACAACATACTTTCCCATAAGATCTTCGGATATTTGACCAGTAGAGCTAAAATCATTAATATAAACTTCCAACCAATCCAATGTTGTTTTCAAGTCAGTTACAAGAAAGTAAGATTTCTTAACTTGGCCTTAGATGGCTAATAATCATGTAGATACAATGAGAGTTAACAACACCTCTAGTATTAAAAATTCCCCTTTGCCAATGGTATGAACTTTATTACCATCTCAATACCAATTATAGACCATAGGATGAATGAGTGTGTGAACAGCAACCATTCCAGTAGTGTAGAAGTATTTACAACAAACTTGACCAAATGGCCTGGATAACAGACAGGTCACTGTATAACCTATTCTGGTTTACGGCATAGGCAAACACAGTACGAATCTTATATGCTGATTTAGTCGCACAATATTTTTTATGTAAGACAAATCAAGAAGTGAATCTAAATCTTAAAGAGGATATATCAGAAAATCTTTCTGATACAGGAATGATAAAGTCAATGCAACCTTTAACAGTTCTTGCCAGTTACTTATGAACACTAAGAACCAAACTTAACAGAAATTGGACTGTTAGAATTGTCACATCATCGGTGCCAAACAAATGTTAATACAAATACTTCTATTAATATCAAGTTACTACCAACAGCAAATGCTTTTCTTGTGCTTAGCATTTGAATTTGATGAAATAGTCATATGATGGGTGAAAAAGACAACAGGACGAAATGGCTACCTTACTATAAAATATTTTATTACCATAACCGCCTGGTATAGACTGTATACTTAGTTACTGTAGGTGTTTATATAGGGCATCTGTCTTGTTAATTACATATCAGGGCTCTAATATATACAGAATCATAAATACCAAAATGTATTTTAACCCTTATCTACAACTATAATAGCACAGTCTTATTAAACTATGCAGGTCAATATATATATAGGTGCATAGTGGATCATATATAAAATAAAAATGTAGTTCTGAAACATTAAATACATGATTGAAGACTTTTTAATGCCTTGAATGGAATGTGTGTAAAAACTTTTATTTGCAACTTAGAGGTATATCGGCTCAATCCACCTACTTATGTAACTGTCACACTGAATACAATTTTAATGCAAGTTTATAATACAATTCGATTCCAGGGATCTTCACAAATTTACCAGTGCTTTGTTAGATCAATGGAAATATGGAAGAAAAAGAAAACTTTCCCAGTTAGATGTTGATGGGAAGTATGTGTGAGACAAGCTACATCACGATAATACATATCTGTTCAATATCTGAAGGGCAAATAGCCAAAATCAATGAGACTTGGTCTAATGAATTTCAGACAAAACATTTTTGTTTGTACAAGTCAATAGAGTGCAATGTGCTACAGATACTGGAGCTAGGCCATTTAAAGTAAAACTGAACACAAGACTATTGAAATGCAACATTTACAATGTTGGGAGTTCAGGGTTAAATCACATTTTGGTAAAGCTGGTTTGACATTCGGAACAATTATTTTACATATTTTGTTAAAAAAAAAGAGATATACATTTGTATTATTTACAACTAAGTATGAAAAAATATCAACATCTGTATGATTTAGGTGGAAAGTAAAAGGAAACATTTACATTTGTTATGATCTCATTGATAAGGAGTGAAAAGACAAATCTTTCCACAGCCTGTTACAATTAAGCAAGGGTAATATTTAAAATACTGATGAATACAACAATACGAAAACGGCTTCTATCTATATAGGAATGTTAAGATTGAAAACTACATGCTGCAAATGAAAATACTCTAATATATTTATATACATACACTTGCTAAGTTGTTTGAACCAACTGCAAACAACACAGACCCTGATGTACCATTGCATAATTTGTTGGCAGGTCAGTGTGTATGTAGTTTGTTCTAATGATTACTCCAGGCATACTGCATGGATACAGATCTAACTGAATCTGATACTGGCAAAGAAATTCATGTTCCTGTTTGATAATCAGGAAATGAAAGATACTATTATAGAGAAAAGACAAGACAATTTCCATGTTATAAATATACTGAAAAAAGAGCTACACAGAAATAAGAAATAGTCATTTCCAATCTTTTTCAATACAGAAGAATATATTTTATTCTTTTAAACAGATTTCCACAAGAAATACCCTATATGCTGAATGAGTTATTTCTCTTTAATTGTTCCTTGTGAATCTGACACAAATATTTTGATGAAAGAGAAGTGTTCATCTGTATTAACACTTATTCCATAGTCTTTAACCTGCAAACCAAAGACATGAAAATAGACTTGTACAAGCTTCTCAACACTAGCATATATTTCCTTTTAGAAAAGACAAATGTGTATATGCCATGTTAATAAATGTGAAACTGAAAATAACACAGGTGTTGCTTAAAACTATGAACACTGCTGATACAAGGTTTCTAACTCTGAGCAAAAGTGATCTGCTTAGCTAACACTAAACTGGTGTCCTGAAAAATAAAATATTTAATTTTGTGTAGAAGCTCAGCAGAAAAAAAAGGTATTTCTTGAATATGACAGTTTATAATGTAAAAATGGCCAGACCTCATGCTGCTTGTATGGCTGCTTTATTGTGATGATGTTAGAAGACTATCTCAAACACAAATGCCTAATGGAACTTGTAATTCAGCAGATTTCCTTATTAGCAAAACTCTGGTACAGAATTCACAAAAGAGAAAATAATATCTACACAAAAACCCTGGAGCATTAACCTGAAGATGGTTAAAAAGAATTTAATAAATAAATAAACAAACAAACGAAAACCATGGTGAAATTAGCATCTTCTGCCATTTATCCTATTAATTTCACAGAGTAGCACAAACTTCTTTTAATCATTAAATGGGATGGCTTATTTACAGTAATTCAGAAACAAGTTCCTCACAAATCTATACAGAAACATTAATATTAAGAATTATCCTGAAACATCAAGATCATTTTCCCATTTATGTTTTCATGCCATATTTATCTATTATATTATTATGGTTTGGAAACTTCCTAGGCATTTAGTAATTATTTCACATCTGTCCATGAAAATGTGTTTTTTTCTTGTTTAGTTAGTACATGTATAATGGAGAAGAGTCTGAAGGAACCAAGTGAAGCAAAATACTGCTTTTATTTATCTCACTGATTTTCACAATTTAAAGATTATCTATCAAGAGAAGAATACATGCTACTTACAACCGAAAATATTAAGCACAAGCTGTGTACAGAATTTCTTTCAGCTTAAATTGTAGCTGATAAATACTGACACAGAAATCGTATTACAAAAATGAAAAAAAAAATGATGACTAATTAAACAACCCATCTAAAATTTTGATTATAGGAGCTAATATGTCATGTTTGATCACAACTGGATAAAAAGTATGATTTCAAGAGTGGTAACAAGCTCAACCAATCAGATGTAAGATCACCTCATTAATATGTGTGCATCTGGCAGTCATTCAGGTGCAAAATCACTTCATTAGGATGATACTCACTCAGGAAGTGTCCAAAATCGTGAAAATGTAAGCACTTATTCCAAGTCTTATAAAAAATGGTTTAGACATTTGGCCAATTGGTAAAATGATCAGATAATAAATAAGATGCAAGATTACCTCATTAATATATGTGGATCTCACTCATAATAGTCAATGTTTGATCAAAATTGGATCAAAATATGGTTTCCACAGAGACAACAAGTTTATCCAATCAGATGGAAAATTACTTCATTAATGTGTTTAAATTTCACTCATCAAACTATCAGAGACCTGTATGATTTAAGCATACCTTGAAAGTTTGATGAAAGTGGAGCAGAAATCTGGCCTCCAGAATGGTAACAAGCACAGCCAATCAGATGCAAGATTAAAATATGTTTACATCTCACTCGTTATCAAAACCATTGAAGATTTGGATGATAAAAGAACATATTTCAAAACTGGACCAGAAATATTGCTTCTCGAGTTTAATGAGCTCAGCCAATCAGATGCAAAATTACCTGATTAATATGCAGGATTTTGCTCAAACTGATCCAAGATCATTATAAACATACAGTGTATTCTAATACTAATCAAAATTAGATCAGAAATGTAGCTTCCGGAGTGGACACAAGGTCACTAATTATATGCATGATTGCCTGGTTAGTATGCATGGATCTCATTATCTAACTCATCATGAGGTTGATGATAAAATCCCATATTCAAGAATGATAAATGTAATTGTCTTGGATGGGTGTGTTTGTGTGTTTCTGTGTATAATTTTAATTATATAATACTTAGCTGCAATTTTTGTACAGCGTACTACTATATCTTCCAAGGGGACTATTCTCTCCTACAATTAGGAATTGGAAGCCTAGAATAAATACAAACATGATCTACGTCTGACACTTTAGTCTACTTCATAGAATTGAATTATCACCCTTGTCTTCACTTGGACCAAGAATAAAGGATGTAAAGCAGTAGAGAGAAGGGTATTGGGCATTAACAGCAGGGAAGTATTATATAATTATGATTAGTTTTACCCACTCATCCCCAACCAGCTATATTTTAATAACAGCAACATATCAAATGCTATTATTGAATTGCTTAATTTTCCAGACTAGGGGGAGACTGATCTAAGTTCAATATTGGGAGCTTGGGGGACCAAGCATGTGAATGAGCCATGTAGCTGGAGGCTGAAGCCAGGGTCCGGCGCAGAGAAGATTGGATAGACCATCAATTCTGTTGTCTGGCCATCTTTCAAGTCAGCTCTCTCATGATGGACAATAGCAGGTCCAACTAAGACTGTACCTCACAAAACCTCTTCAAACTGTAGTGGATCCTAGCTTCTGATAAAACAAATCTGGTATAAGTATGAAGTTGTCAAAATCCTTTGATCCCTAGGGAGGACAAAGGAGACCCCAACAAATAAAAGGAACCAATGAGGTAGGTTCTTCTAGAAAGTCATCCATGTCCAAAAAACTGTCAGGTGAATGTCCCATCTTGACTCTCAAGGGGGGGGGGAGGAGGAGGAGGAGGAAGTGTTGTGGGTTGTGGTTGGGCAGGACCAACCCATTAATCCTAGAGATATTGAAAATATCCTCATTATGTAGGTGCCAGCAAGTAGTAATTCCTCTCTTCTTTCCTTGATAATTAGGATGGGGGATGCAGGGAACATGCTTGACTCACTACTGGATGATAAAAGTTCCCATGTCTAACAGGAGTTGAAAAGGTCAAAGAGTGTCAACCCAATCCTTTACCTTAAATAGATAATTAAACTTTGAACCCATTCCCCAATGGAACTGAACAGAAACTGAGAAAGGAGGTTACCTGAACCGATCCTTTTGCTTACAATGGGGTTAACAACCTGGTACCCAGTTTGAAGATCTATGTTCACTTACCTCTCTGCCAGGTGCTCCTTGTTCGCTGACCTGTGATCTAAAAATGGAAGCTTAGCAACAAATCATCACAGAGGCCCTGGGTGGCTGAGTCATCTAAAGTACTTGCCTTCACAGATAACTCACATTTAACCTCTGCATAGTTTAAAGTCTCAGCTTGGCCAAGGCAGGCAGGCATTTGAGTAAGGTTGCCAGTAGCTACAAATATGTTGGTAGTTCTTCCTTGGTCAAACATACTGGCCACCACCTATAGCCGATAATCAGCTGAAAAAATGAGTGTTAAACCCCAAAATTAAACCAACCAACTAATTGCCATACCCAGTACCCCACATGCAGTGATCGGCACATATCTTGGTGACTGACATTAGGGACACTACCCAGTAACCAGTGCTGGGTGCCCAGTGACTAAATTTCTATAACTGTTACTGCCATTATATATCATTTGGTGCCAAGTGACAGACCCTAAATGACCAGTCACTTGACACACTATCTGGTTATGAATGCTGGGAAGACATAGTGTCCAGTCACTAGACAATGACTGGTCAGACATTGTAGATCTCTTTGTGAAACTTAAACAAAAGTGATTTCCTTGACTTAATGCCAAGTCTGAGCGAGATGAAAGCCATGCTTCCCTTGCAACAGGATGTCAAGACTGCTAAAGGGTACTGGTGACTTCCCTACATCAGGAACTGCCAAAGAATCCCTTGTAATCCCTTGTAAACATGAGCTGACATTGTCCTACCAAGTGTCAGTAATCCCCCAATCCTGTGAATGGTGGGATCTTCCAGTGAGGAAGAAGAAAGTCTCTTCTCCTTGGCCATGTATGACAACTTTCCACCAAGTGTCACACCTTGTTTGGCCAGATTAAAAAATCAATCAGGCCATAGATAAAACATTTCAGACAACTGTCTGTGCATACATATACAATATATGCTAAGCAAGTGTATATGTGTCCCATGCTGCCTTTTTTGACTGCATTAACTCGCACCTTAAGGCAGTATTGAATGCTGAAAGAAAATACACCTTACACCAACAAACCAAAAGAACAAATGGGGAGAAAATAACTAATTAAAACCTGGTTACCAATAGTGAGATGAAATGCAAGACAACATCTCTTCACCAGTGGGGTAATGAAAACCATCAAATTCAATGAAATGTGACAAAACAAAACAAAGCTATGACTGGGTAGAAAAAAAAATGACATGAAAAGGATTTGATGGGCAGTATAATTCCAACTGTAATGAAGACCAAAGAAAATAAACATGATATCCTAATTGTTAGAAATAGGCTAAGATATCAGACACAGATCATGTTGCTTTTAATACAGACCTCCAATACTACCAGTAACTGTGAGAAATAATCTCCTTGGACTGGGGGCTAGTGTCTGGAAAAGATCTATCAATGCAAAAACAGTTGGAAATTAATGAAATGAATCAAGCAATTGTAATCAGATGTATTTTAATTTGCTCACTGTTCTCCCAGAATTAAATATTTATCATGTGATATTTACAAAGAGAATGTGGTGTTTCTGTATAAATACATACACACATGTGTGTGTGTGTGTTGTTACAAAAGTCAAAACATTTTAGATGTGTTACATTTTTTTAAAAAAAAGGTGTGCAATGATTACTGTTAACTCGTGCATGAATCTGCTTTATAAATTTTATTATATTACTGGATATTATGAATAATGCATACATGTAATACATATGATAATACAATGCATGTGAACTTATGAACTTATAAATACAACATTGGAATTTATACAAAGTTTGCCAGCAAGTAAAAAAAAAAAGGGTCCAATTAAAGGAGTTTACTCATCTACTCCAGTTTTCTGGACTGATTAGTTATTTACCACCATTTAAGACAAGAATATTCTTTATTTTCATCAAAAGACAACTCGTTCACTTACTGATAAATGTGCACCAAACATAACTTGGACATCATATCTTAGGAGTGTTCCTTTTGCTGGTGACTAATTTTACTGCATTTAAAAATAATGTTCTACATGGTTCTCATTTTTTAAGTTTTTTTTAATCTGCATTTATAACATGCGATTGGAAATAACATCCTAGGTGCATTAGCAAGGACACATTGCAACCAAACTGGACAGGCCAGCGAGGGTATCAAACCTACACTACTGGATTAAAAGTCCAACACTATACCAAATTAGCTACAATGGCTGCCCTGTTTACTAAAACCTGGTCATTAGATTCAACAATTTGTACTATTAGAACTAAAACTAGTATCAATTAGTGTGCTGCAAGGAGCCTATCAACTACAATATTTGCTTGGTCAAGGAATTATGTTGGGAAAACAACGGTAGGAGAATGTGAATTCACAGTCATTAACTGCTTCAATTGATGGCATGGAATTATGGGAAATCAAACTCGTTCAACATATCAGTGACATAAAGCTGCATGTCAAATTTAGTTAGAATCCAAAAATTGATGGTCAAGTAATTCTGTAGAAACCAAGGTCTGAAGAAGGGGATTTAATGGCACATCAGCACAATCCTGGTTATATAGTACTGAATAAATTTAGGTATCACAAAAAATCAAACAAATCAAAGATGAAAATAAAAAAAATACAAGCCATAATTACAAAGTCAGATTTTTTACAAATACAAGCCACTCTCTTTAAAAAGTAAAAAAAAACTTCCAGCTGGAACATCATCAATGGATGCATATTCAGGGCAAAATGTTTGCCTTAAGTTTCCACTTACAATATAGTGTGCATAGAACAGTCAATGAAGACAAATGTTGTGGAATCTTGCTTATGATGTTGTGGAATGAAAGAAATGAAACATTCAATGTCTAACTAACAAATGTTAGGAGGTTGATCATGGTTCAAGCCTGGTTTTTAATCCAACAAACCTATAGCATGTTACGCTGCACAAAGTCAGGAGGATCAGCAATCTGGGGGTACTACTCCAGCAAATAATGCAGTGGAACACTGGTAATCTAAGTCATTCAAGATCTCATTACTCTAAACCTGCATACCAAATTTGATTCAATTCAATGAAACCATGGTACAGTTAGGCTGCAGAAATAAAAGCTAGAAGGACAGGTAATCTGGGGCCATAACACCTTTTAATCTATCAAAGAAGGCTGGAAATCAAAGTCTTTCAAGGTTTAAAATTATTGTTATAAATCTGCTCAAAATACAAGAATTACTTGTAAAATAATTATCTGAAGACACAAAATTTCAGAAAGACAGGCAAACAGAAAGATGTAATTACTACAAGCATGCATAACAACAGGTAATAAGAAAAAAGGCTGAAAAATGTGAAACACAGCCCAGAACCCCCATTTCTGTGCTACAATTATGTGATCTTTTTGAAAATTAAAAACATTAACAAAAAGTTGAAATCAGCTATGTAGCTCAAATTTTTCACATCATTATTGGGCTTCAAAGACTTTGTTGAACAGGATTATAATGAATTATATTTAAAAATTATTTCTCTCCTATGTTGTTCTCCTGATGGCAACAAGAAATATTTATAATTATTCACAAATTACATAAGCACAGCATCAAAAATAAAAGCTACCTTTCAGATATATCTTTACACCGTAATTTACCTGCATGGCAACAAATACATGTACACAATACTGACATTACCAAGCACACAAAAACACTTTGAATCCCTTTTTCACATTCAGAAAGATTATTTTAATAAACAATACCAAGTTAATCAATCAAAACTTATCAATTATTATTACATTATTTTCATCAAACATCTTCAAAACTGCTATTAATGTATACAAATTAGAAAAGTGTACTTTAAGAACAGAATTATAATGATCCTGCAATATTAAACATTCTTAAATATGTCAAATACAGGCTTTCCAAAAAGTCTGTACAAACTTTAAATATTATGATTCATGACCTATATGGTCTTTGTGGATGGAATATTTAAGTCAAAATTATGAAGGCACAAAAACAGTTATTCTGGGACAATAAAAAAAGTTGGATATATTTTGTACACAAGTTTTTAATAGCTGAAAATGAATAAAAAAGCAACAAAAAACCAGTATCACACTGCACAAGGTATTACATATTATTTGTTCACAACTCAATCCCTGCTGAAATACAGATTCTTTTTTTATACATCAAATACACAATTATCACAACATAATCTATATTCTTGATTAAAAACTTGACGTAAAATCATGTGGTCAAAGGCTACATATACCATATATCCCCTAATTAATGCCCCCAGGGCATTACATTTTCCTAATTGGTGGCATTTATTACGCACAATAATGAAATATTTTGTACCTTTTTTATAATAACCACATGTACATCTGGGTGTCTTTCTACCATTGCAATTCAGCTAATGTAAATATCGCAGTTAAAATGATCAACTGATCAATACATTTTCCACTCAGCAGCTGGCTGAAGTAGGACTGATAAGTCTTTGAACTTGCCATCCAGCTATTGTATCATGTTTAACACTACATGCGTGTCTCTGACTTAAGTAATTTATACACTGACACATACAATGTAACAGTGTGATCAACTGTAACTGCTGCAGCATTTTGTTGTAATCATGGATCTATAGCAAATGAGAAGCATAGGTCTCATACTGCATCCATTATATTCTTCATTCTTAGAAAAGTGGAGGTGGCGTTAATTAGGGAATCTATGGTATTCCAAGTGCCTGGTTTATTGATATAACATTTATGTAATTACCCTTGTCATGTATTATTTTTGACAATCTTGTCCATTTTAGAATAACCTGTTCTTACTGTACAAAGTTAAATATTGGTTAACAAAATTTCCCCCAAATGACTGCCAAAGAAATTATTCTTGACAAGTCTCAACAAACATTTGTGACATCTCTTAGTGGCTCCATCCATGTTTTAATATGCATTGTTCATAATGAGATTCAGGAGTGAATAAGATGGTTTTTTTTCCACACAACACCCCTCCACTGCAAGCCCCCCCCCCTTCCGAATATAAATTGTAGTGTACGGTTAGTCATATTTTTTCTATGGTGAACAGCTAGTGTTCAAGCACTTCACTTTAGATAGAAGTGCTTCAAATACAAGACACCCAAAGTGGACCTGATATCATTCACCTAGATTGTAAAACAGTTGACCATTTCTTTAAACAAGCTTACAGATATATCAATACAAACTATCTTACAACCTTTCAAGCATATCAACATTTACCTATTCCATCGCAATCTAAAAAAACATTATTTGTGAAGATAAAGGCATAATTAATATGAAAAGCTCTTGTTCACAAACTCCTCATCCAGCTTCTTGATGAAATAAACCAATTTACCAATGTTTTTATTTTTTTTAAAACTGGATGAGAAATATAGTCTCTAGACATGTGTGGTAATAAACTCAAGCTGATGCAAAATCACATCATTAAAATGTCTCACAACAGAACTGTAGAAAATAATCGTACACTCTTTACTTACCAACCTGGAGCAAATTCTGACTAAAATTTAGTCTATAGTGTCGTAGAAAACTCAATCAGATAACTTCATAAATGTATGCAGATTTTATGCATAATTAAATCTGGCAAAAATGTGTATTATGATGTATTATTTAGAAGTTTGATCAAACTCTGACAAAAAATATAGTTCCTAGAAAGTCCAAACAAATGCAAAATCAAGTCATTAAAGTGTATGGATCTCATTCAAAATCGTATTTTACACTGAGCTTGATGATATAAGCCTATTTACCAAGTTTGATGAAATCCCATAAATATTATGCATGCATTAGCATGTCAGCACAATAATGGCAATATGGTGCCAATTGAAAGTAAAGTTTGAAAAATGTAAATATAACAAAAAAATTACCAAAAAAAACCTCATCACAATCATTTTATAAAAAATTCCATCAGAACTAGTGTTAAGTATGTTAACAAATCTAAGCCAATAAAATACGATATTGAATGATAAATATGCATCACTAGTCTCACTAAAGTTTAATAAAACTGGATCAAAACTATGATTTCCATTGTGACAATAAGCTCAACCACTATCACCATATTAATTTGAGTGGATCTCACTCATTATATGATTTTTCTCAGATACTATGAAACAGCTGAAATAAGTGTGGTTCCAATTTTTGTGGTTTTTGTGGGCAAGTCAAATCATAAAAATTTTAAGTCACTAAAAATATAAATCAAGCCAACCTTCACCCCTCCTTAATTTACAATGGAAACACATCACCTGTTTTATCATGACTATCTATAATGCTGAGAATGTTAAACATAATAAAGACAAGTATGTGGAACACTGAAACTGACTGACTGATTTCAATTCAAATGCAATGTTTCATGAACATGAAAACTCTTGTATGGTTGTAATAACTCTACCTGATGTACTTTATGGTAATAAATGCAGATTTACACACTATGTCCTAATTTATCTCCAGAAGCATGTAACAGTACCAGTTGTAACTATATATCTGCACAACCAATGGCTAAGTAAACAATTAGAAGGTTAGTCTCGTTTCCTAATAAACTATTTCAATCATATCTCAACGAAGTACTGTTTTATTATGTTTGCAGATCAGCTAAGCTGTGTGCATTGGCTTAGGAGATGTTTTCAGGTCAAATGAGACCTGATTTGAATGTACACCTCTACTGTCCTCCAGTTCATTTAACTGATCAATAACCTGTGCTGAATACCCCACATTAATGAGGTCTTATTTTTATTACAATTGATCTACGCCATTCATCAAAATATATGTGTTAATAACACTGCCATTCACCTGATCTTTAGATTAAATTTTGAACAGAACTTCAGATTCAATTCTGTACAAAGGTAAAGGTAAAGGTAATGTAAAGGTAAAGGTAAAGGTCAACTAGCCAAAAATGGGGTTCCTACATGACCATGTTGGCTTTGTTCATTGGCTTTGTTCAAGCACCTAATTCCTACTTGCTGAGAACTTTATGTTTTGATAGTTGGTTTCAAAAACAAGTTGAGAACAAAATTACTCAAGATTACAGCAGTGATATTAAATGTCTTAATGTAGCTCATGTCAGATGTTAGCTATTAATAATTAAAAATGAACTTAATTACTGCAGTTTGGCTTAAACCTGTTTCTGGAAATGAATCTTGGTATACTAGTAAACTTGTACATCATTTTTTTATTCAGATTTTTTGATCCACAAAATTAAGTACCAACAAATACGTGTATTTGTTTTACCCAAATCATGAAATTCAAAACCTACGATAATAAAATGTGTTATAGTATTAATAGTATCAGCCAACATTCCAAGTATGATCAAAACTGCCTTAAGAAATATGGCTTCCAAAATGGTCAAAAACTTGAACAATCATGCAAGAGCACCTAATTAATACATGAGCATCTCATTAACTAGCAAACACATGCAATATAATTACATAAGTCTATATTACAAGTTTTATCAAAGTCAGATGAAACAAAATATGGCTTCCATAGTGGTAACTAGCTCAGCCAATCAGACGCAAGCTCATCTCATTATTATGAATAGATCTCACTCAAATTTAAACTTGTCTGAGATGACGATAATATAAATCTATGTTCATAGTTTAAGTAAATCAGTTCAGAAATATGGCCTCCCAAGTCATAGCAAGTAAATGTTGATGGAAAGGCCATGGACAATATGACACAGGGCTATTACCATAAGCTCATTTGGCCTTATTTATGGAAATGTAATACACTCTTGATGTACATATAATGACTAGTTTATATTAAAAGGCTTTTTCTTATAAGAATACATTTTTTAATTTTACTAATCATTGCATGGATGCATATTATCTACATAATGTATGAGGATTACTAGATCATTCAACTGCACAGGTGCTTGTTTAAAATCTACCTTTGAAATCTTTTTTCATTTTTTTGTTGCTAAATTTAAAAAAAAAGTCACCCCCTCCCACCTCATACACAACCCTATGTATGTACAAGTATCACAAGATAGTTAAATATTTACAAACTAATATCAGAAAAGCACACACACACCCTGCAATCAAGTTCTGTGGAATCCCAGTGTCTCATCTATATCCTTATGCTTGTCTTTTTCTGTTACTGTCAAAAACTTTAATGCAAAACTTAACACTATTGATAAAGCCATCACCAGAAACATGGCTGCTATATCTCACCAAGTTCACATAGGTAAGAAGAAAAAAATAAGAAAATAACTTGTTTACAGGATGTAGAAAGAGATATAAACTTGTATTGCCTTCAAGTTTCTAATTCAGCAGATAATTCTCAGTGAAAATTTCCAGTCAAGTATCATGTACATGAGCTCCTAAATCCATGTCATATTTGAAGTGCACTTCTTGAATTTTTGTAAATTAAATAAAATTTTCAGGTAGAAAACTTGATTAAAACAGAATAAAAATAAATTAAAGCTTACAATGCACCTGAAAGATTTTTTGCAATGGTATTTTAAGGATCTCTAAAAGTTTTCAAAGGAAAATTTTTTTCATAAGAAAAATTGTTAGCAGAGGTTACCTTGTTTACCACTATATAAATGTGTACAAATGAAGAAAATTAAAAAGCCATGAAAATTAATTAGTGCACCATTACACCAATTGGGCACACTCAATCTGGCATCTACCTACCCAATGGGTCATTTGATCCACACAGTGTAATCCAATTTTATTTATTATTTTTGGAAACTAAGTATAGAACGTAAATTCTGAATTTAAAATCTGATATATTTTATTCAGATTCACTTTATTCAGTTTCAACGTTTTATTAATTTTGCTAAATTTGGGAAGAATGACTGTAGTTTTTCAACACATGTACAGACTTATGTTTGTCAAATTCAATATAAACCATGTAAATTAGGGTAGAATTCCAAGCAAAATTCAAAATTTTAAAAAAATGTGAAAATGTTTTAAGCTGTTTTACAATATGAGAAGTTATGTGCATTTCAACGTTCCGACACCAATTAGTGCCCATTGCAACTTTCATACAAGATTACAAGCTTATGGTGCTATAATGAATATGTTACATTAATGGAATAATTCAATAAAGGTTTTACTTCTTGTTAACAATTTAATGTAAAAGGCAAAGATATTGCATAACTGCTGCATGAACAAGAATCTAGTTCTCTTATGTCACAGGCAAGCATATATGTGACTAAAAGGTCCACACCAGCTATGCAACCTAGGAAGTGGCTTAACATGCTGTTGATTATTACACTAGAAAGGCAAGATACAAAACTGCATGAAAACAAACAAGCTCAAAATTATAAGATGCAACAACATGGTTCTGGTTCTTGCAGTTATAAAATATGTTTTTAGCTACATTTTAGCTACATTCTCATAAATAATAAACAGTAAATCATCTAATCTAATCTAGTATTGTTTTAAGTATATCAGATAATGCCAATACAAACGACAAATAAACCTGAAAACAAACTTGAATGATACTATTAAGCATACCTTATTGTAAGGCATATTTATATTTCTATACACATATCGGACTATAACAAGTAACATGACTATATACCATTACTGTCCACATTTGCATTAATAAATGAGAAATATTATTCCAACTTAAACCATCATTATTTCCTGAGGGTTGAAGGTTTAATGCATATTTTGATTTTCCAGCATCAAACATGCATCATAAACAAATTGATGCCAGATTACAACTTCTGTACATGAAACAATGATGGACATTTTATTACAACCAAAAGACAGACTGTATGTACAGAAATGTTCTCAAAAGTGGATGGATATAAAAGTATGGATGTACAAAACTCTGTAGAATCTTATATGATGCTTTTTGTCTTTAGATCATGTTGACAGTATTCAAGGTAGTACGTATATCTAGAACTGATTCGATCATTAAGGTTCAACTCTGGAGTAGAAATGCAAACTGGATACATTATCATAAGTCTGGTGAATGTGAATATAAATTTCAATGAAAATGTCATTGCTGCCTAGCAAAGAAAACTATTTGTCAGATGGAAATGAAACTCGTGTGAACATGAGATCCAAGTGAGTCTTATGTTGCCCACCTGAGTATTTGACATGTCAGCCAGTGAATGCACATTCATACACATACTGATCTATACAGGGTAAAGAAAATATTGGAGCACACAGCTGATAAACTGGCAATAAATGATGATTAACGTCTTTCCAAGACCATATACATACAACATAAATTTCTCTGCATGAAACAGAAAAGTCACTTATACAATAAGCATTCTCCCTTTGATCTCTTCCTGCCCATAGGAAATAGGGCCTTTTATAACCTCCCCAATGAAGTATATACACTTGACAATATAGGAGTTAATCTGTGCAGTCAACATAAATTCCTAGTTTTGTCCCTACCCCCATGAGGCACCACCCCTTGGGTCAAAACTTGGAGATCACTGGGATCTCCACTTACAGGAAATGTGTTAGCTCAATGGTTAAGACATGAGACTCATGATGAGAAGGTTGCAGGTTCAATTCCCACTTTCTAATTAGCCTGAATATGCACTGATCTCACTAAAAATGGAACTCACAGGAGATATTGATGATATGAGCTTACATACCAAATCTGGTTCAAAACTGATTCAGATATGTGCCTTTAGTGTTCACAATATCAACCAATCCAATACAAGATACCTCATTAACAAACGTTGCTGTTGCTCAAAATCAATCTCACTCGAGTACAAGCTTACATTTCTAAATCTATTCAAATCTAACCAGAAACCAAATTTTCCAAGCAAAATATGTTTCTTTGATAATACTTACCCAATCAAAGAACCTTAGGTAAACTAACTCGCAAATCCCAATCCAGCCCTCCCAGATACTACTTTTTTAGCTGAAGGGAGCTAAAGGTTGTCTGCCAAACAATGTGGTGGTTGGGCAGAGTGATCTCCCTTACATATAAGGATAGCAGCAAACACAAGAACCTCTCAGTTACTAATGGAGCAGAAGGCACTCTCTCAATGGATGTAACTGCCGGGAGGCTGTGTGTGTATTATGACTGGGTAAGTAATCTCAAAGAAACATATTTCACTGGGGAAAGTTGGTTTCTTGTTTAAAAACTTTACCCAATAATAATACCTTAACAGAACAGGTTAAGATGTGGAATGTGGTACCTCCCCTTACCCCAGAGATATCATCTCTGGTCCCCTAAGGTATGTGAAACAGCTTCTAGGTAACCCAACTGCAGGGGACTTCAACTATAGAAAATACCATCCCCAACCCCCAGCGTAAATTTAGTGGAAGTAGTGAAGTCAAGTCTTCAGAAGCTGTTGATCAACCTGGAAGGGTGACCTGTTCAGCTGCAAATATAGGTCCTATCAGACCTATTTGAGCCCATTGAGACTCCAATCTCGATCCCAGTGCTTGAAAGATGTTGATTGAATGTTATACTGTTGGCAACTGCTCTAACCTTTTGAGATGAAATGAGTAAGAAGTTCATTTGAGCTGGGTTATTTCTCAATATGCAGAGCAAATACCCCCACTTAATCCAGGATGAGATAGTCTGTGTCGATAATATCCTTCTGTTCTTGAAGTAAAAATAGGCTCAGTGCTAATTCTGTCTGCCATTGCTATTGCCATGACAAAGCAGGTCTTGAATTAAGTG
The DNA here is from genome assembly GCA_029339505.1 of Unio delphinus. NCBI lineage: Eukaryota > Metazoa > Mollusca > Bivalvia > Unionida > Unionidae > Unio > Unio delphinus. Next base: position 7,918,661 of record JAQISU010000236.1, read on the forward strand.
TGCCAGAGATACCATTAATAATGGTTCCAAAGGTGTCTTGTTCGGCCAGATCAGTTCTGCTTTGGGCACATAATTAACATTCTGGCATGTACATTCAAAGGTAGAGAGAAGGTCAGATGAGTCCTTGTTCTGTCCGATGTCCTCTCTTCTATGGTAACGAAACATATCAGAGTTTGTGGAGCAATAACCTTTATTTGTGTTATCTTTCAACAAAGAGCCTGAGGAAGTTAGCTATTTGTGATATGATGCCTGGAAAGGTATGATGTATTCGTTTGTGCACCACTGGGTTAAAACATGCCATTTGCCTTCTTATGTTTTCAGAGTGGAGGGCCTTTTCCTTAGAGTGATCCTTTCCATGACTGGTTGCGAGAATTATTTTTGACGGACTGTTGAATATAATCCAATTTTGCTGGTTTGGGAAGGAATTAAATAACTTCCATCATGATTGTTCGAGTGGATGAGGGAAAATCTGAATATTCTAAGGTGTTTCCATTGAGAGATTGACAAGATCATTTATCTAAAACTTCTCCAATCTGAGTGGTCCAGCAAAGACAAAACCAAATTCTGATTCTCTTGCCTTCTGTATCACTTTGGAATCAGAGGTGTTGAGGGTAGGCACATGCATCCAGACTGTTCTAATTCATGGATACAGCACTGACTGCCCAAGCAAATGAGTCCTGGACTGAAGAGTTGGGAGTTTGATATTCAGCCTTGTTGAACAGATCCACCACCAATGGTAGGTCTAGTCAAGTACATATCTGACGAAAACTGAGATGAAGTGATCATTCTGTCTGTTTGTTGTTCTGAGACAAAGACTTGTCTAATAAGTTAGGTGTCCCAGGATATGGCACACTTGTACATGGATTTGTTGTTGACAACACCACTGCAATAAGTAACACACTAGGACAATAGAGTGTGGGGAATTGGTTCCTTCTTGTCGACTGAGATAAGTCTCCACTGACGAGTTGTCAGACAGAATGAGAATTCCCATGCCATTTAAATATTCCTGCCACCAGTAAAAAGATTCCACAATAGCCATCATCTCCAGGGCAAAGCATGCAACACTAGCTTCCCAAAAGGATTGTAATAGGTGGATTCTCCAGCCTTCTATACTTGCCTTGGTACAGACTATAATCATGGGCAGTTGTACTTGAAGAGGTATACCTACTGTGAGTCAAGTTTGGATGTCCCAATTCTGCAGATGGTACCAAAATTGTGTGCAGATGGGGATAGGCAAGTCCAGTGGGCAGACTTTTGGTCTCCATTGGTACAGAAGAATCATCTGTATGGGCACACAGAAAGGTGACCTAAGACAATGAAGTCTGCTACCTTGTTGAGCAAGCCTCGTAGACAAAAGAATCCCTGTGCAGATACAATTTTCCTCGAAAGTAAAGAAGCCAACATGGTAAAGATTTTCAATGCCCGATCCTGAAGGAGACCAACTTTGTTGCCTATGTATTTAATTGCACACCTTGGTGAACATATTGTTGAGAAGGTACTAGGTCAGATTTTCCTTAATGATGAGAAGCAGAGTAACATGGGTTATCACATAGAGTTTTTGTAATGTTTCTGCTGTACAAATGGTCCTGACATGCGCCATTACTCAAGTCATTGATTAGGGACATAAAGGTATGCATCTTTCAAGTCCACACAAGAGCATGTTTCTTGTTATGAGTGAAAGTAGTAACTGAGAGATTCCTGGTTTCTTTCACCAATCCTTATACTGAAGGTCGACAGACAACATTTAGCTCCATTTTACTGAAAGTAGTATCCGAGAGGGAGGAAAGACGGTAAATTATCGTGATTGAGTAATGTATCTGAAGAAGAAATCTCTTTAGAGTGTATACAAGCTCTGACACCTAATTACTCGCATAGTTGTTCATTTCCTTAATAATATATTTTTGCCTGCATGTGATTCATACTGATCTTAAAAGAATCAGTTGGCTCTAAGCATTATTCATGTTTATTAAACTTTCAAATAATTTCTAAAATGGTGATTATCAAGTGTTATGAGCATTAAGCCAGAGTGGATATAATTATTATTATTTCCATATTAGCTGAATAAAAATAATGATTTTAGATATGTTCAGAGAACATAAATGCCCCCACCATCCTTTTGTCTATGACCATGCAGTAAAATTTGTAGAAAAAAAAGACCCAAAACAAAACCTTATGAAATTTAGGTCACAATCACCGGTGTTTGGTAAGATGGTGTTGTAATCACCAGGATGGATCTAACTGGCCAAAAATGCCTGAGAAACTAACATAAACAGAAAATCTAAACATAAAAAAGTGAGAACTTTAGGCCAAAGTGATGCCTGAATAACTGGCACAAATTTAAAACAACCTATATCACTGACTGTGAAGTTTTATAGAGTTATCTACTTTTGAAACCATGGTATTGTATTCACCAAGAAGAAACCATAGTATTGTATTCACCAAGAAGAAACCATGGTATTGTAGTCACCAAGAAGAAACCATGGTATTGTATTCACCAAGAATTATCTACATATTATGTTGCACAAGTCTCTGGGCAACAATGCCCAAGAAACTTAGATACCAAATGTAACCAGGGAGCGATGGCCAGATGGATGTCTACATTATTAATATGCCCCTTTTACATTGACATTTGCATACAATGCTATCAAAGTTTACCTAGGTGGACATTTTCTATATAAAATTGGATTTGGATCTTTCCTATAAGTACACTCTGCTCACAATGGATATCAACAAGTCCTAGTATTTCTTGATAAACCTTAAAAGTTTGATGTCTAAATTACATTTCACCTCTATTGACTTGGAATGAATATGTAGTTTGATTATCTTAAGTGTCTAACAATACATACGACTTTGTAATATAACTGTTTTTATCAAAATAAAATCTAAATGATAATGCTATTTCTTTCTGGATGGAATGGATATCATTGTGAATGTAAATGGATATCACTGTGAATGTAAAAGTTTAATCCTCTGATCTACATTAGACATGTTAATCAATTACAAAAATTATTCATTAAACTACTGACCATAAATGCACATGGACACAGTTAATCACATGGCCCAACTCATTAGAAATAATGTTCATAATGAAGCTATATATACCTTTGTTTAAAAAATTGGATTACAATCACAGATATTATAACATTGTTGACAACACAGTATGCTTGAAGACAAGAGAACAACTCCTGCACAAGCCTTGTAAATGCTGGGGAATGATGAATATATATTTGAGGAAAGAGGGGCAAGCTTTGATTGATATATATCAGCATGGGCTGTGTCTGAAACTTCTCATCAATGGTACCAAACAGCTGGGTTTATCAGCTTCTCGTAAAAATGGATGCTGTAGCAACTCGAATGCTGTGGCTCGTTGTGCTGGATCTCTCACCAACATTCGGTCCAGAAAACCTTGAAGTCTTGGAGACACCTGCAAAAAGAATATGTAACAGCTAGTGTTTTTTTTTTTTTTAAATTAAAATTCAGATACTTATAGTAGATTTTGCAAAAGCAAACTTTGTAAAAATATATAGTTATGACAGAAAGCAAATTTTTAAGTAAACTGTGTTTCTCTAAGTATCCTTACCAATTCACATTAACATAGGGGATATAAACCTGTTACCTCACAATTCCAGCCCTACTTAAAGATGACTTTTTTTTATATCCTATCTCGTATAGACAAAGGGCAATAACTTATTACCTTGACTTGCCATCACCAGGTGTCACTAGTTTTTAAGCTAAGCAATATATTAATAATCACAATCCTCACAATCCCATTGGATGGAGAGATGGATTGGTCTTGCCATCTCCATCTTGAACTTTGGTGGTGAAATGACTCTGGCCAGAACTTGCTATTTGTCTTCCAAATAAGAATAGCCTTGAATAAAACACCAGCAATTGTCATTTTTGCACAATCTCCACCTCGTGTTTTACAAAGAGTGATCATATCTTCTGTTGTAGAAAGGCATCCTTCTGATCTGATTGTATGTCTGTCAAGAAGGGAATGGAGGAAAAGAACTGGCTGGAAAATAATTAAATCTGAAGCCTCTTCACAATGGCTTGGAATATCCAACTCATTTTGCAGGAATAGGTTTATCCAGTGAGCCTGAAATTGCAGGTAGGCTGTCTGCGTGTACTGGAGATGGATGGTCAATGTTGAAAGTTAGGCAGTTTGAAGAGTAACTTGGTTCATTGCCGCTGCTTTATGGTAGCCTCCTGCCTTGGTTAGACTTACCTCCTGGAATTGGGCTGGGATCTTTATTGCATATTTGACTGAAAAAAATCCCTTGCCCCAAGCCCACTTATTGTCTATCCAAAGTGGTGGGGGCTGATTATTTTGAAATGCCTGTGTGGTTTTGAGTAACAAGTTGGAATGGATAGTTCCTGAGCTGTCTGCCTCCAAACCTCTTTAAAAAATTTTCTCCAAAGAATAACAATTATCCAAATGGGGTAAAAGATAAAGTCCGTGTAATTATTTCTATTATATTATATTAGAGTGGCAAAAAAGCATAATTTAGATGCAAAAGTGTAATCTATATATTACAATATACTCAAAAATGGCATTAAACCTATAAAAAAAAAAACACTAATATGACTGAAATGTGCATCAAGATCTTTGTGATCAGAGCATTTGGAAGATATGTCAACAGGATGTGCCAAGAAATCCAAACTGTTCAAAAAGATTAAAAAACACAGTACTGACTGTCAGATTAGGCCTGGGGCTATAGCAACAAGTTCTGGTGCTTTGCATTCCACAATGTCACCACAAGTATTTGATCCCCCTGCAGGTACAGATATGACTAAATGCTAAGGTATTCGGTTTGGATTAGTCGATTCCATCAGGAAAATGCCTCTGCTGATACATGTACCTGCCTAGGACATCAACATGGATTTGTTGTTGGTGACACCACCTGAGAAACTGCAAACTAGAAAGCAACTGTCAGAGGATCTGCCCCTCCACCCTCTTATGATATTACATGACAGTGGCGTTGTTTTGGAAAGAAGGATGCACTTTCCATATAGTTACTGCCAACAATGGAGATTTGTGTTATTGTTGGACTTGATATTGCCACAATGTGCTAGTTTCTGAGAATGATGGCAGCTCCAACTGTAATGATGGAATCAGTGCAAAAAATCATGATCCCCATCGGTCGGACCATCTAAGGAACACTCGTTGTAAGCCAGCTGAGGTTCTCCTATTGGATGAGATGTAAATTCACTGAGATTTCAAGATGTCAATATAATTTCAAACTATGTTCATCAGGAAGGATGAGTTTTTAACTTTTTAACCATGGGGGTAAATTCCAGAGATGGTACCATAATGGATTTGTCCTCTATTAGAATGATTGGTAGATAAAAGCTGCATATTTTGATCTAGAACAAGACAAAATGTTGACCAGTTAATTAAAAATCTTTGACACAGAAGTGACTCTGGAAAAAGACACAACTTGTTCATAATGCACATGGATTCTCAAGGACTGATGTTCAAACCCATAGTGTTTATACGTCATTACTGTTAAACAGTATTCACTGTCGCTGAATTTCTATGCTTTCACCAACCTGTTTGTTTCTCAGCATCTGAAATACCCTGATGTCTAGATTTCTATTCACAAAGAAGAACATCCTATACTTTGTTTTGTCTGATTTCAAAGTTTAATTCTCAAAGATTCTTTCATACATTGCTTTAGTTAAATTAAAATTAAACCATTCATACCCTATGGGTATTCTTCAGCTTGGGAGGTGGCATATCTCGTATCCTTCTCATTGCCTGGAGGGGAGGTTCATTGAAAAATGGTGGTTCTCCATCAATCATTTCAATTACCATAATACCAAGAGACCAGACATCAACCTGGAAAAAACAAAATGGAACTTATCTTATGACTTTACAAGTTATTTTATTTGGCTTGAAGTTGCTTATAATCTCAAGAGTCCCTCATAGGTTCTCCCACCCTATTAGAATGCACAGTGTACCAATGTTAAAGACACAGGTCCTGCAAGTCTCATTCAACACGCTCTCATGTGACTACATGAGATTTCTGACATAATGAGGGTTTTGGCAAAATGCTTTACTGACCACTGCTACAGATAAAAAGTGCTACTATTAAACTTTCTATAAGCTAAATGTGTCTGGAAACAATTTTATGATAATTCAATTAGAAATTGTGTTGTAGTCTTAAAAGTATATCATTAAGCATAATAAATAACATTTTCCCCCCAAGAATATGCTAATGCAAGAAGCATCTCTAAATAATCCAATAAACTGTGTTAATGATCATGTGAAATGTAGCAGCATCTCATCGTCACAATTTCATCTATCCTTACCTCACTCCATCAGCTTATCAAAACAATTTTCCAGATTTTCTAAAATCTTCATCCTGGCATTACAAATAAAAGTGTTTTTTTTCTGTAACAGACCCTTATTTTTGAGCTAATAATGTTTTCTACCTTAAATATTTTCAGCATTTTTTATATTTCCCAATTTCATGGTATTTGTTTTGTTTTTTTGTTTTTTTGAAGTCATATCATTATTGATGTTGTAAAGCACTTAGAGCTTCTAAAGATTAGGCGCTATACAAAGTCATCATTATTATTAATATCTTTCAAAAGTACAGGGAAAAAAGTGATGATCAAATAATACCAGACAACCAAAAAAGCAACAAGAGCATAATAATGTCAGTATACAAACCTCTGGCCCATAAGGTAACCTCGATATTACTTCAGGAGCCATCCAGTATGGTGTTCCCACTAATGACTTTCTTTTGGGAAGTTCTTGGGATACTTGGGCACAAAACCCAAAGTCAGACAATTTCACCTGTAATTACATGAACACCTACATGTATATACCAGTTTTCCAGTTCATTTATATATAGAAGATAACAAAAGTTTTTTTAAAATTATAAGGAAACATTTCAAAAATGAAATGGACATATTGTCCTATCATGAATGACAAAGCCCAAAGTGACAATACAATATGTTGCCACTTTACCAGTGAAATAATTTCAAATACATTCAAACCGCAAACATTTTCTTTTTTATTACATATCTTTTTTAAGGTAAACGTTGTTGATTTTAATTATTTTTTTATCTCCATTCTGTTTCAATGTGAATAACAGCTGCATTATTACATTGATACAAAATTCAAAAAAGCATGATGTATGTTCGATTGTTAAATGCATGACCAATATTTGGTATATTCATAATGAAACTTCACTTTTTGTGCAATACATTTCTTTTTCCTTGGTGGTGAAGACACTTTCATGATGCAATGCTGAATGGATATTCAAATCAGTGTTGTCAGCACATACGCAGATAACAATTCTGGTTAGGCCCCAGTTCCTCTCAAAAGCATTTGTAAAACTGTTCTTATATATAGAGATTAAAATACACTAAAATGCTTGCTAACAAACTGTGCCAATCAGCTCTAGTTCCACTAATATTATAACCAGCAGTACCAGACCATTTCAGCAACTGCTGATACCACGACTAATGCTAAATGGAAAATCGGTTATTTTATTATAGATTTAAAATAACTGAGAATTGGGGAATCCGTGAATGTTTTGCATGCGGCATGAATCCGTGAATCACTAAAAAAGTCATAAAATTCACGCCAAAATTGTGAGGGTTGGCAGCTATGAATCCATAAAGCATATATTTTGTTGTCTGGAGTTTGATAATTTGGCATTATTTCCATATATGTATCCTACTCAGCTGCTCTGTCTTGAAGGATCATGTTGTATTTTATTTTCGACATAAGTAACACTCTTCTCTGACAGGGACTAGTGTCAGGAAAAGATACACCAACATAATTATAGCATATAGTCTATTACTGATTTTAAAAATATAAATTTTAGGCAGAAATGTGCCCATTCAATGATACATCATGATGACAACAATAATAAATTCTTTAATCATGCGATTAGTAATTTGTAAAACTAGTAGTCAATTTTTGCAATTCTGGCACGTTCTTACCTTTCCTTCATGTGACAAAAGGATAGAATCAGACTTGATATCCCTGTGGATTACCCCATTTGAATGAAGAAATGCCAGTGCCTTCAGACAAGCCTTACACACTGTAGAAATTTGCGTCTCATCCATTCTGATTGAGAAAAAGAGAGATGGAAAGAGAAATCAATTATCACTGAGCATCAACATATAGATACAAACTTACTTTATTAATATGAACCATAAACCCAATTGATTTTGGCATTTTTGAGTTTTATATGCATGAAAAACTTGTGGCAAATTACTACAGCTGTCCCACTCTTAAAATGTGACACCTTTCTTCAGTAGGAAAGTGGCCTTATAAGTGGGGTGGTCTTACTAGTGTTACGTATATTTGATATGTCATTTATATATATTTTTATTGTCTGTTTGTTAGATTAAAATTTGGCATTTTAAGTTTTAAGATTCATTCATTGAAGGGGGGGTTGACCTGTACTTTTACATAGTAAACATCAGATGTTGACCTCATTTTCTGACCTTGCTTCAGAGTGTAAACAAGCTTCTAAAATGATTGGTTGATTCCAAGGACATTAGAGCTTTATTTTAAAAATGATTGATTGATTCCAAGGACATCTTTCTGGGTCGTGCTGGTTAAATGATTTCTTGAACGTAGGTTTGTTTTGATAGTTTCTAGAATATCACGTGATCCCTTGTTTACGTAAAAAACAGAGATATAAACAATGTTTTAGGAGAGAGCTATTGACTAGAAGTTGGGCTTTTATAATATTAAGTTGTCTTCTTTTTGAGTTAATTTTAATTACCGTGTACTAGAAATTCGTTTGAAGCAAGAGGAATTATTTTATTATTTATCTGGAAAAGAATATGCTCATTTTTCATTTTCATTTGGATTATTATTATTATTATAAAACAAGAACTGCATCACGTGACATCGTCCATATTGGATTACATCGTCAAGATTCGAACCGGGAACTATTAGGACATTTTATTATCAGGACTCTTATAATTGCACTAGTGGATTATACTGTGAATATACTTTTTGGATAAATTTTTGGACTTGATTCTCTAAAACCGTAAGTTTATTTATTTTCTTTTATGAAAATATTTGTACTTAACAAATTGTTTGTTAAATTTTACAAGCTTGTTATTTTCACTTCTTTCTATGTTGCTGCTTATTTGAGCCTAAGTACGTAACACTAGATTGTGGCTAATACAGATGTAAGTAATAATTACATATAAAGTAAGAAAGGTTTAACTAAGTTTTAAATCTGTAATATTGTCATTTAAAAAAACAAGTACATGTTATGGAATCAATGTGAGAAAACGTTTATTATCATTATTAAAAGTTGAACCACCTTGCCTTTAGTTGGTACCATATATCCACTATTGTGCTGATGTGCCGTATAGTGCTACTGCACACTTACAGTGTCAATTAATTTTCCCACAGCTGTAGAATGTACAACAAACTTTGTTTATGAATCTTTCTAACACCAACTGTCTGAGTAGTTATCAAAGACTCATCTTTTCATACAGTAAAATTGCTTTCACTGTTCCATTTTAGCCAAGATTGTGTAACAACATTTAGCACTTTTTTAAAAACTTGTTCCTTCATTGGCAATCTGTATTACACAAAATCCTCCAAGTATGCAACAGGTTGATCTTTTCATATGGCCAAATGGTTTTAGTATGGTACATTTTCAAGTACATTTTGTAATATATGAGGAAAAGTCACAATGGCTAACTTACCTTTCTGACAAGCAGATCTTACAACACTGACTTGAGTTGAAGAAAAATGTTTCTCAGCATTTAGCTATTTGTCATTATGAAGATTCATGATGTCAGGTATAATAACATAAAGGATGTAACAAATATGTGGTTCTGAGCTGTACATAAAACCTTAACCCAAGTGAGTAAAAAATGAAATGTAGGTCACAGCACCACTTGTAAGTGTCTGGTACTAATACAAATGCATAGTCTGATGGTGTCTGAATGACAAATACTTGAAAAACTTGTGTAAAACACAAAACTAAAGTTTGAAATGTGGGGTCACAGTGACCAACTTTTGTGACTGGGTATGGGGGTGTAACATTCAACAAGATGCATTCCCTTTTCAGATTTCATGACTCTGCTTATACAGGTACAAATAACTTCTGGCATGGGAAGGTCAGATTTAAAAATTCTGCAAGTGAGAGTGAATTCCTCTGATGCTATGCAAACCCTCAATTGTGGCCTATTGGATAAGCACTCTTTTCTTTAAGGACCAATCACAACAAGCCTTTTGTTCAAATCCCTATCCCACTAGTCATCCATATAGGTGAAGTGGCCATAAAAATATTTTCAACATGGTCACTATAACAGCCATGTGTGCTATCAGATCAACATAATTTGTATTTAGTACCAACCAGATATGTTGGCCATCTGTTTAGGACAAGCAGCAATGAAATGATTTAGCGACTGTGTTGGAAATCTGATGAGCACCATTTCAGTTTAGTACAAAGTAAACATCCTAAGTCTATTTGTGAAAATCCAATATCAATATGACAATTTACTCAGAAGGTGCAACAAACATTTCAAGATGGCTGCTGAAGTGGCCACACTGGATGTCAGATAGGAATACTGTTATTTAGGACAAACCAAACATCACAGGAAGTCATAGCAAAAAAAAAAAACCATTTCAATATGACCACTCATTTGGAAGGAGCAATCAATAATTCCAAGATGGCTACTTAAGTGGTCATACTAGATACCAGATTTGTATTATTTTCCTTAGGGACCAATGTGACATCACCTAAAGTCTTGTAGTACAAACAGACCTGCCAACCCTGATGAGTCAGTATTAGTAAGGCAGTTTGATTGTTTCTGTAAGATTGACCAGTTTTCAGTAAGGCATAACAAAATATCATAAACTGCTATTGTAAAGCTGGAAAATGTAAATAAAAAGTTTGGTATTCGAAACAGGCATCAATGATAAACATTATGTGCAACTCAAAAGTTTCTTAGTATGAGAAGACTTTATTTACCACTAGTACAGTTGCACAAACTTTAGTTCTGATCCTATGCAGCTTGATGGCATGTTGCTATCTCTCTACTTGACTTAATTCTTGGAAATTCCTTTTCCATTTCACATGACGAGGGCAATCATATCTCTTGCCACGAGATATGCTTACTTTGGCATGTGATGTCCAATAAATATAATTATTTCCCTTCCAGCTTTTATTCACAAGAATCTGAATATTCCTTTTTATTCTTCTATGTTGATCATTAAAACGTTAAGAGGCTTATTTTCCCTTTCATCTTAAATGTGTATTATTTGTTGGACACCATTCTGTAATCAACAGTTTGATCATGCAGACAAATAGGTGCAGTTTAAGGTGTCTGGGGTGCTGTTGTAAAATTAGGTTTCCCGACTACTGTCACTAATTCTAATACGAAACCCACATCCAAATCAAACATGGACGAACCAATTATCCAGATATTTTTTGGCAATTATAATTTTTCTGTAGTTTTCGCTTTTATGCATAAGTGTATTTTAACGCTAATTTTTGTAAGACTTATGGCAAAATCATAAGGGTTGGCAAATCTGTATAAAGCCCATGTTGATACTACCATCCATTTAGGATTAGTAGTGTTAATAAACTTTTTGATGGCCACCATGATGGTGGAAATAATGAACATCCATAAGCATGATGGAGGGTTAATGATGGGACACTATTTTCAGGTAGGACCTTGCATACATCACAAGAAGTCTTGATGTTGATATGACCATCTGTTCAGAAGGCGATACTATAACAAGATTTTCAAGAATGATGCAATGGTGGCCATACTAGCAATTTTTTCCATTTATGATCAACTGGACATAAGTGTTTATGTGTGTGATTTAGATTTTTAATGTAGCTTTAACAATTTTTCAGTCATATCGCTACGATGTCTGCAGTGTGAAAGTTTATAATGATGTTTAGCACTGGGGCATCAGGCAGTAGACATGTAGCATGATGTCCCTCCCACCCAGTCACACTTTTCTGACATCAGGCTAACAACCACCAGTCTTAGCACTAACCTCTTAATGCTGAATGCCAAGCGAGGAAGCAGTTAATACCATTTTTAAAAGTCTTTGGTATGACTCAGCTGGGGCTTGAACCTGCAATCTCCTGCATCCACAGTGGACACTCTACCACTAAGCAGAGTTTTGAGTTGAGTATGAGTGGGGAATCATTTTTAATATTTGGATTTACACAAATACAAAAATTTACACAAGGCCTTGCTTGAGACTGATTGATGCTTAATGAAATTAAAACAAAGACTGACAGATGGTGTTGGTTCAAAATATGTAAATTTAAACTTAAGTGCATTCATTTATTTGCAATGTACCTGTTGTGTGTGACAATATCTGTTAGTGCACCTCCTTCCAAGAACTCCATCACAACCCATAGTTCATCTGCAACCAAGAAACTGTCATACATGTCTACAATATGTGGGTGGTGATAGTCACGCATAATCACAACCTGAAAAGATGAATTATATCTATGTGAAAACTCAACAAAAGTCTAATAAATTTCATAAAATCGATCTAATTCTATCATTCAATTATTCCTCTATCATTCTGAATTAACCATTAGGATGTTTAAAACTAAAAGAGGTCAATGTTACATAATTTGATTATTGATAAAAAAAACACAACTAAGGCCATGCCATTAATAAAGACATTTAAAGTAGTAATATCAAAATGTTCAAGAGGCATACCATGATGGCCATATTTGATGCCAGACAGACACTATTTCTATTTAGTGCCAACCAGACATCTGTATAAGTCTTTAGGTGATAGCACAATGTCTGTAAGGCTAGGATTATTAATAACTAGAATTTAAAAAAGTCAGATAGGCACCATTTTGATTTATGCCCATCCAGACATCATACAAAGTCTTTCAGTGCTGATATAACCATTCATTAAGGACAAATAGGGATAACAAGATTTTCAAGATGGCCACTGTTTCAGGGATATTAAATGTCTGAATGGCACATTTGAACTACCTAGATCTAATAAGTTGTTCAGTAAAAACGCAATGCTGATATAACCATTCATTCCGGCAAAGGTGTTGTAATAAAAACATTGTCAATATGGACACGATATTCATGCTGGACATTGGATTCACATCATTTTCATTTTGGACCAACTTTGCATCATATGAAGTTATCTGGTGACAGCCCAAATGGCAATATTACTTTTAATTCAGGAGGAATAGCAAAAGCAGAACATCGGATTGTCACTATTTTCATTAATACCAACAATATAAAAAAAGAAGTCTGATGGGGAAATATATATGGCAATTCTACTCTTTGTTTTAGTAGCAAAAACAAGATTTCATTATCGCAAATGTAGCTGCACAATTTACAATACAAGACCATCATAAAAAGTCTTTGAATGAAAACTGGATAGACAAATGGCAGATTACAGACAATGGACAACAGGCCATTCCATAAGCTATTTTAGCCTATAACCAGCAAAACCCGACAGGCACTGACCTCTCTTGTAATTTAACATCTTCCCCAATTCCCCCATGAATTTAAGTATTAACAAAAATGAGAAAACCACAAAAATTACATCAATTAAATGATCTGACAGTATTTTGCATTGATTTAGCAGGAAATAACTTATTTAAGTCTTGAATAAACCCTCAACATTAGTCAATTAATTCTCAAGTGCATAAAATAGCCAGTGTTCTAGCTAGATATTTGGTATATTTAGCTGAAGGGTCCATGATTTTAACCATGTCTGGATTATAAGTCAATCCCCCTATTCAAATTTTGTTTTTAAATTGTGACTAGCAAGTTAGTATATAAAGGTAATTAATGTAGTGAATATCTGCCTTGAAAATCATCAAGAAAAGAGCATATAGTTGTGTAATCTTTCAGTAAATGGCTAAAAGTTGTAGTGAAAATGCTCAACAATTAATTTCTAGAAAGTGTTTGTAACATTCATAAATTCATAATATTTATCTTACAAATGTTCAAGAACAGTTTCATAAAAGTCACTACTTTGGAATATGCTCTGAATGTGCCTATACAATTTCTAGGCAAACACCATTTGAGAAATTTCTAACTAAATATCATACAGTTTGAACAATGCAGTTATTTTGCCTAGATGAAGTACCTCATTGAACAATAGTTCTCTTCTTTGCTGTTTTCTAAGGTCCATTTTTTTCACAGCGACTTGTCGCCTTGTGCTTTTCTCTGTAGCTATACACACAATACCCGTGGAGCCTTCACCAATTTTGATGAAATTATCAAGGTTGAGTCGTGGGTCACCAGGACTGACCACCATCTGTAATGCTGCTCGGAACTATAAGAAAAGAGACAACTTTTTAATTGATGACTGCAAAGGCATGATAAATGTAGCTATGTGTTGCAGGTGGGGGGGGGAGCTAATTTTGATAATATAATACATGTCTGTGACTACTGGATAGCTATTAATTTCTGGATTGAAGAATACAATTAAATGTAACAGAATTTATCCTTCCAAAAAGAACAAAGATCTGAAGTCCAATCTGCACAAATCTTCATTCCTTCTGAGGACATAACCTGAACTTCTAAGTTGAATGTTAGTGCATGGTGGGAGAAGGGAATTTAGCAATAACAGCAAATAACTATTACATCATTAACATTAGTTTTACACACACCCACACACACTTTAATATCAAATACATAACCTGCCTTGCTGAATTTGCCAGTTTAATTGGAGGCTGATTGTCCTGCAACTAGTTAGAAAAGAACAGAAATACACACCTCACTGAAGACATAAAATTCTTTTTCATAGCATCTGCATGAGCCATTTTTTTATAGCTATGACTATCAATCCAAAAGAAAAAATGCCTTTGCTTTGGTGAGCTAATGAGAGAAAGTAAAAGAACATACCATAAAATTGCCAAATTGCAGCTTTCATCACATTATTCAGAGATGAACGAGTTAAACAACATGAGGAACCTCATGGGCTTTAATCTACCTGAACAAAAAGTGTTCTTGGTAAATGACTGATAAGCTTCCTTTTCATTTGCTGAGTGCTGCAGCCCTTTCTTTTATTGAAATGAGCTACTATGGTCAACATATTAGATAGACTATTGGTTAATACCCCATGTCATAATGATCATCTATTCTGAAGGAATAGTGTCAAAAAGATTTTCATGACAGCCATCATGGTAGTCATAATGATGAATGACTGGCAACATTTTCATTTATCACCAACTACATCATCAAAATAAGAATATTGGTGAAATCCCCTTGTTAACATACCATCCATCTGGAAAGGAGCAGACGATATTTTCAAGATACATGTAGTCACCATGGTAACCATGTTGAGGTTATTCATTTTCATTTAGGACCAAGTAGACACCACAAATACTCATCCAATGAATAAAAAAGTAAAAATTACTTTATACTTTGAAGAGTAGCAAAAATGAGATTGTCAAGATGGCCACTGCAGCAGTCATATGAGACCCCAAATCTTTACATATTTCATTTTTAACCATGCAGTCATTATAAAAGTCTTATAGTGAAAACCCCATGTCAATATGACTTTCCGTTCAGGAGTAGCAATAAAAAAAAAAATTTCAAGATGGCTGCTGTGGTGGTTATGGTGGACATCAGATCAGCACCATTCTCATTTAGGACCATCATAAGTAGTCATCATAAGTCTTTTAGTGAAAACCACATGTTGATAAGACCATCCATTCTGGATAGTAACACTAAAGATTTTCATGATGGGAACTGTGTGGTGACTGGATGTCAAATTGACAGTGTGTTCATTTAAGACCAACTGGGTATAAAAAAAAAGTCTTTTAGTCAAATCACATATCAATACAACTTTCTGTTCATGAGGAGAAGCAACAAGAATTTCAAGATGGGTGCCTTGGTGGCCATATTAGAAATCAGACTGGCACCTATTCATTTCTGACAACATAAGAAGTCTTTTGGTAAAAAACCCATGTTGATACTGTAACTTCCCATGTAGGAAGATCAATGATAACAAGTTTAAGATAGCTGTTGGAGAAAACATAATGGATATGCATGCAGCATCATTTTTATCTACATGTAGGACCAGTAGTTTAGGTTAAGTTCCAATAAAATAAAAAGTAAAAACTTGTGCTAATAGTTGGGTGGACAACAGACAACACACATCATATAAGTTCCTTTGGTATACACCCAGTTGAGTTATAAACTAAAAGAGTTCTTGTAAAGGTAGAAACTATAATAAATTTAAGTTCACAAGAACTTTTGACATCTCATTAAAAATTATGGTTAAATCATGAACCAATTTTAATCCATCCAAGTCTCCAATTTTTCTTTTGTTTTTAGGTGGCATGCACAGGAATCTTACACAAAGAGAAGGTAACTGCAAATATGAATATTATTATTAGCTGATTACATATTTTGTGGTTGGTGAGCAATAGGTACTTGATCTAAGTTAAACAGTTTTACTATACACAATTGCTTTAGTTATTCTTTAAATTCTTATTGTGCAATACTAAGCTAATCACTCAATGCAACTAAGCAATGGAAGCTACATCATGCTGCAGAATCTATTACCATAAAATCATTAAGCATAAATCTCATGCAATCAGCTATAATGCTGTACACAAACAAAACACCAATTTTGTCATTTCTCTTTAAATTTTACTTACAATGCAAGATGAACAGTCAATTTCTCACTGACATTCCAAAACCTTACCCAGTAGTACCCATTCTAATACAACACCCCTTAAACAGAGACCAAAAGTCATCAAGCAAAATACATGATATACATTATACTTCTTCCTGTTTAGTTGTATATATGAAGTCTACTAAAAAAAATATCTGAAAATGTCATACATTTCACCATGGACATGAGCAAATAATGGCACCTCTCAGAGATGGTTAGTAGTTCACCCACCAGTTTTGAAGGTGCACTAACAGACTGATGGCATCACCGTTTATACTTTTAAATACATTTCCCTCAAATAGACTGACACTCTACTCTTTAAAAAAAAATCAAGGAATTCTAGATGAGACTATTTCTTCCTCTTAACTACAAAGGTGTCTCTGTGATTCTATAGCAATAACAAAAATTTACATCAGCTGCTATGACACCCATGTTGGATGTTAAATTGGCATAATTTTCATTTAGGACCAGCTAAGCATCACAAGACATTTTATACATGAAAACCATTGTTCATATAGCTTTGAATCTGGGAAGAGTAAAGATAATATCATGGATCAATCTACATATTTCATTTAGGCCAAACAGGACATCACAAGAACTCTTATGATGAAAACCCCATCAAAATGATGTTCCATTTTAAAGGAGTAACACTAAGAACATTTTCAAGATGGCTATTATTGTGGCCATTCTGGATATCATATTAGCACCATTTCGATTTAGGACAAACTATACAGCATAAAAAAGCATAATGTTGATATGACCAGCCATATAGAAGAAGTGATACGATTTTCAGGATGGCTATTGTGATGGCCATACTGTAGATCAGATTGGTCATTGGTCATCTGTCATTTATGACCAACTAGACATCATAAGAAATATTTCTGAGAAAACCCATTTTAATATAACCATTCATTCAGGAGGAGTGATAAAAAAGACTTTCAAGATGGCACTGTAGTAGCCATATTGAAAGTCTGAGAAGCATCATTTTCATTAGAACCATCTAGACATTACAAAAAGTTTTTCAGTAAAATTCCCAAGCCGATATGACCATCCCATTCAGTAGTAGTCAACAATAACAGGTGTTTCAAGATGGATACTTTGATGGCCATATTAATTGGATGTGCAACTGACACTATGTTCATTTAGGACCAACTACACTTCAGAAGATGTCCTTTTGAGAAAACTCCATGTCACTATGACTTTTTACTTAGGAGCAGAGACAACATTTTCAAGATGGCTATAATGGAAACTATACTGGATATCCGATTAGAACTATTTTCAGTTCTTCACAATCTTCCAAGTATTTTAGGAGGAGTAGTGATAACAAACTTGTGCTTACTGATGGAAGGAGAGGGCCCCGAGTGGCTGAGTGGTTTAAAGCGCTCACCGTTACGGATCACTGCCATCTCACCTCTGTCTGCATAGGTTCAAGTCTAAGATTCGGCTCATGTAGTTATGTGAGAAAGCTTGCCAGTAGCTTCTCGTGGGTTGGTGCTTCTTTCTGAGGGTATCCCGGGTTCTTCCTCCACCAATAATACTGGCCGCCATGTATAGCCATTAAACCCAACAACAATGGATGGAAGGACAACAAACAATGGATGATAGCAAACATAATCTCATGTTTTGTTATGAGAAAAATAATCAAATCAACTGGGAGTCTCACAGGGTACTCATTCTAAAACAAACTTAAAAAAGGTCATATTCAGAACATTTGCTGACCTTCATAATTTATAGCCAACGTTCCTTGTCATGAAATTCCAAAACAAAATATGAAGAATTAATGTTGACAGTCTGAACATAAGCATAGACATTCATCATAACATTTGGAAATTGACCTGTGCTGTCGATTATAAAAGCATTGTCTGAGGGTTAACTCATAATGCTTTTGAGTAATTAAGCTGTCAGGTCACTTGTTTTTAAACGGTATCGGAAATAAATGCCTGCATCCTTATTATCAATTGACTGCCAAAATTTGAGTAAACATCAACAAATGTCGACAAGGATCTAAAGAAATACCTGATGAATATTAACTTTGTGTGCAATACAATACAATGGACATTCAACTATGATAATCACAATAATGTAATGTAACTGTACTTGTCAACAGGAGTAGCCAACATTAATGTGTCAAAGGCAGAAAGGTATGATCAACAGGCATCACTGCTACTCCATTTTTTTTAGGGAATCCAAAAATGTTCATTTGACTGCATCAGAATATACTGAATGATTCTTAAGCTATGCTGGTTTGAAAGCATCATCTTGTGCAAAAAGAGGAAATAATTGGCAAGAGCCATAACTCTATCCAAATTAAAGTTGATGAGACAAAGCCTACATCTACGTCCTATGAGATGATGAACATGAAATTTCAACAGAGTAGGTTGATTGGTATATAAGCTACTATGGTTACCGAGATTTGAAGCAATTTAAAACTGATACAAGAGAAACATACTACAAACAGCACATGATACCTTGCCAACATTTGGCCAGATGTTTCAATTTACGTTTCACTGAAACTGGTTGAAGAGAACATGAGTTGTGGTCCAGGAAGAAATATATAGATTTCAAGAGGGGAACACAAGTACACAGTTTTGTACAAATGCATCATGTAGTTACTGTTAACAAATAATATGGCCTACTGCCATGCTCTGTAGCATCAAGGTCATATATGATAAACTAAAGTGGGTGGTATTATAGAAAAGTAGATAGATTTAGCTCTATAAAGATATAAAATAATCTGGACATTTTAGTTGCAGAACAAAATTCAGAGATAAAAACCTAATTTTTTTGGACCCCTGTATTTTTTTCCACCCAAAATTAGCACGTTGTCGGAACCCAAATTTGTGTTCAGATTTTAGACTTTTTGGTCTCAGATCTAAGGCAGATCGGTTTGAACTGCACAATGACAAGTGAACCCAGAATAACTAGGGTATTTGGAATAAAGAGTGGTCTCCATATGAAAATGATAGGTCCATTAGACTAATTTTTTAAAAGAAAAAAATCCAACTTGCACATGTCTGCCTTAGCCCAAGAAAGTATTGTTTTGATTTGGAGGTCATTAGCTCGAGCAAAATAACCAATGGAAAACAATGTGTTTTAATACAACTAGGCATTAGACTAATGGAAAATTGCTTGGAAGTGAAAGTATTACCGTATATACTCGCGTATAAGCCGAGAAATTTAGGACAAAAAAAAGGCCAGGAAGAAGGGGGGGTCGGCTTATCTGCGGGTCAAGTTCCAAACCTCAAATTTATAATGCTTTTTCCCCTCGATTTCCAATATTTATTGTTTCCGTCGATGGCCGAATATGAGATCACATGCCTAATGATGCCACATGGCTGATAAGATTTGTCCTGACGTGAAGTAAAACAAATTTTTTTTTTCTAACAGAAGTGGTAGGATAATGAATGAAAAACATGTTTTTACGTACTTGACGTCTACTGGACAGATGTCCTTCCACCAGAAAATACAGCCATACGTGTTATTTGAACCACGCAAATACGTGTATTTTCCAAAAGAACCGCCATATTAGTAATCTCTATTCAAGTATTTAACCCTCAGCTAAGCAGTAATCATTAAAATCTACGGTTTCGTAGAAATGCACGCTAGTTTATTTCAGTGTAAATATGAAAAGAATCTACGTAAAAAAAAAAAAAAAAGAATTACGATACTGAAGGTATACAGCCATACGTGCTATTTGAACTACGGAAATACGTGTATTTTCCAAAAGAATCACCATATTAATAATCTCTGGTCAAGTATTTATCCCTCAGCTAATCAGTAATAATTAAACTCTACGGTTTCGTAGAAATGCACGCTAGCCTATTTCAGTGTAAATATGAAAAGAATCTACGTAAAAAAAATAAAAGAATTACGATACTGAAGGTATACAGCCATACGTGTTATTTGAACTACGGAAATACGTGTATTTTCCAAAAGAATCGCCATATTAATAATCTCTGGTCAAGTATTTATCCCTCTGCTAATCAGTAATAATTAAACTCTACGGTTTCGTAGAAATGCACGCTAGCCTATTTCAGCGCAAATATGAAAAGAATCTACGTAAAAAGAAATAAAAGAATTACGATACTGAAGGTATATACGACAAACATTTTGATCGAGAGTAGAAATACATGAATGACAGTCTTCGAGAAACAATAGCAAGAGGCTCCATAGGGTTTTGTTGCGCGCACGCTTAGGAACGGTAAATAACAGTGCAATATACGAATCAGCGTGAATAATTGTAAAACAATATAATTTGTTGGATTTCTTTGACAGGTGTTTTAGAAGTAATCGGGAGCCACAGTTTATATACAACTATTGTTTAGTTGTTTGTAAAGCAAAGTGGTTTGTTAGCGGAAGATTGTTGCACAATAGCTACCATATGCTTAATCTGTGGTAAATGCCTCGGGGATAATAGGTTTGTTTTGTTGCACAATGCCAATGACTTAACGAATAGATGCCAACTCTCAGATGTATTGTCTAATGAGATATGGTAGTGGACATGGTTTCTGCTCAAAGTTATAAACTGTCACAACACTTGAATAATGTCCACGCTGAAACCAATCATAGTTTGATCGATTGAATCACACTACCCGTAGTTTAAAAAACACAACACAAATAACAATGATAAATAATTATCAAATACAAATTGAAAACAAACCACAAATAGAAATAATTACAGGATAAGGTATATAAATAGTATACTACTACTGAAAGAAATTATTTCAGTTTAATCTCTGTAGAAGTTTATGTTCAATTCAATCAGATAAAATGAATAGTGTTGGAAGTAAAAGAAAGCGGTCTGCTTATGATGCAGCATTCAAACTTAAAGTTACTGAATATGCAGAAGCAAATAACAACTGTGCTGCAGCACGCGAATTTGTTGTGAACGAGAAGCAAGTACGGGGGGGGGGGGGGGGGGGAGAGGGGGACGACGTATATGATGAAAGCACGCCCGTAACAGAAGCCGAGTTTTGTGAACTGTTTGGCGAGTCTGATACAGAGCCCAATTTTGAAGGATTCTAAAAGTGATCGAACTTTTATAATTCATGATTTTAGAATGAGGATTAATTAAATTTCCATTAAGACTTCACACGTCAGAATTGTTTTTATTTCAACATATAAACTAAATTTCTTTCTTTTATTTAATAATGTGATTTACCTAAATAAACGTATTCAGAACTCACTTTGTGCATCTTGTGATGTACCGTTTGTATAAAAATTATGAGTCGGCTTATACGCGGGTCATTCACTTTATACCACTTTTACCAATTCAGTTTGGGGGGGGTCGGCTTATACGCGAGTATATACGGTAGGATGTATTCAGAAATAGTCCCCAAAAATGTGTTTCATACTTGCATTTCATGTTAAAACAGCAAAAACCTCCAGGAGTGTAATGTGTTAAACATGCTTTGGCATGGTACCGTATTTTCTGGTCAATAAGTCGATACTTTTTTACTTGAAAGTCATGTCTTCGTCTTATACTCCAAATTGACTTATATATGGATTGTGCCATTGAAAGTTTATATAAGTTACGTTCGTAACTACAGGTAATAAAATTATGGATTATTCAATTATAATAAAACAAGCATGGACTGTTTATTCAGCTGTGTAAACTGATAACAGAATATATTGTCGCTTAAGTGCTTACTTAAGCATGGTTTATGCACAGCAATATGTGACCTACTCACTACCTTTCTCGCAAATAGTCCGCATTGATATGCATGAGATGTATTAATACAACACTTGCCGGCCAATCGGAACAGACCCACGTCCTTTGTTCTCAGTTGTTTTGGTTTTGTAGCTGATAGCGACAGCGTGCTTAATTCGGTTGGAAAAACTTATTTCGTTTGAAAAAACTCTGTGCATTTTGCTTCATTTCAGCAACATATACTTATCGTACTTGAGATATAATTCCCAGTTTATATCTCCCTGTTTCGGGATTCAGCTATTGTGTTTAATTGCCATTTCATTGGACCATCCGCAATTTTACTTTGTTTAGAAACAATGGCGTCACGCTCGTCAAAACAAAGGTCAGTCCCATACGATCTGGACAATCCGTACAACTGGACAACACTTTATCTGAAGCGGAAACTGGAATCAATAGGTATTAAAGTGTCATCTGTTCTCCCGAAGCACGCCTTGCGACAATTATACATCGATAATGCGCCTGTATTCCGGAAGTAAGGGCTACATCAAAATATGGCCGACGTTGCCGAAAACCAGTTATCTTTGGACAGTATAATAACATCTATCCACTCCATGCAGCGTTCTATTGCTGACTTAACAAATTCGGTCACCAATATTATGGCACGACAGCAGACGTCTTCTTCGGAGTTTTCCTTCAGCGACTCCACACATTTCACGACATTGCCAGCAGCCCAGCCTGTGACGTCGCTCCATCAGCTGATGCAATCCCACGGAGTTTCGCCAGAAATACTACCAGCCATCGACGTGGTGTCCAAAAGCCAAAGAAAACAGATTCTCGAGGGTAAGCACGTCAATCTTGCTACTCTTTTGCTTCCCCACTTTGAACTGGATATGTCAAATCCGGACGACAAGGCCGCGAAGTATGATCCCAGATTACTTAAGCATCTTAGTCTAAGTGAGTTCATAACGGCTTTCGGGAAATATAAACGTATCATCTGTTCAGTTTACCCCAACAGACGACACGAATTGGATATGTACGAGGCTGACATTATAAAAATTTCTAATGCGTATGGGGACATTTTCTATGACTACCATAATGTCTACTCCAGTCAAGCTGCTATTGCACTTTGCGACTACAAACTAAAAGTCAACTGGGCTATTAGGGATCAGGCAACTCTTCAGCTGTTGATTGGCGGCCGAAAAACAAAGTCGTGTAACACCTGCAATTCTGTCGCTCACTCTACCGATTTTGTCCACAAACAACGCGCACTGCAATGCCCATGGTGAATCTTGCCAACAGGAGAAAAACAGATATTGACAAGTACGGTCGGCCTAGACAGATGATGGATGGGAAAGAACTTTGTAATCATTTTAATTCCATACGCGGTTGCCATCGTACTAACTGCCAGTTCTTGCATACCTGCAATCAATGCAGGGCCAATTCGCATGGGGCAACTGCATGCCCAAACAATACACAAAAAGTTTTTCCTAGCACTGGTGCACGCAATATCAATGCCCCTAGTAAATCAGCACCAGATAAGATGAAACAAATCTGACAGACTGTCACGCCATATGCTTCCACTTCCATTGATATTAACCGAATGCAACATGAACTACATCATCCAGTTCAGAACTTCGTCCGATATTTATCTTCCGGTCTGAAACACGGTTTCGACACTATGGTGCAAACAACTAGCTTGCCTAAAAAAGAGTGCAGGAACTTGCTTTCTGCACGTAAACAACCATATATTGTGGATCAGTTATTGGCAAAGGAATGTGCCAAAGGTTTCATGCTTGGCCCTTTTCCATCTCGACCATATCAAGAATATAGAGTCAGTCCTATCGGCATCGCAGAGGGGAAATATTCAAAAAAGAAGAGACTTATCATTGACCTGTCCTTCCCCCATGGCAATAATGTGCATACAAGTATAAATGAGCTCATCGCAAGGATAGATGCTCCCTAAGCTACGTAAAAATTGATGATGCTATTAGAATTATTCGGAGTTTGGGTAAGGGAGCAATCATGTGTAAAACTGATATTTCAGACGCTTTCAAACAGATTCCCATTGCACCTTCCCAATGGCACTTGTTCTGTGTAAAATGGAGAGGAAATTATTATGTTTGTGTTCGCCTCCCTTTTGGATCACGTTCAAGTCCAAAATTATTTGATACTTTGTCTCAAGCGATTTGTTGGATAGCAAAGCATAATTATGGTATTGACAACATCTTGCACCTCCTTGACGATTTTCTTACAATAGCTCCTCCTTCTGCATGTGGCGAGAGGACGATGGCTTTGTTGACTCTCATTTTCAACAGATTGAAGATTCTTACAGCTCCAAGCAAAACCATTGGCCCCTGTACAGTTATAGAATATTTGGGAATAATTCTAGACTCAGAGCAAATGCAAGCACGTTTACCACATAATAAAGTGGAGCGCGTTGTAAACTACATTAATCAATTTCTTACCATACGCAGTGTCCGCAAGCGAGAATTGCTCCAGTTACTGGGCCATTTCAATTTGCTACTCGTGTTCTCCTACCTGGGCGTGCGTTTGTATCATATCTCATACGACTGTCTACCAAAGTTAGGGAACTAGATCATTATATTCACTTGGATGCAAATTGCAGAGAAGAGCTATACATGTGGCACCATTTCTTAGCTTCATGGACTGGGGTTTCTGTGTTTCTTGCCAATCAGTCCACTACAGCAGATGATTTTGAATTGTGCACTGATGCTTCATCCAAAGTAGGGTATGGTGGTTATTTCAAAACTCACTGGTTTGCAGCTGCATGGTCCGATGATCTTCAAATGATCTTTTCTGTGGAGGATGATTTCTCTATGGCCTTCAGAGAGTTGTATCCTATTGTTGTGACTGCCATTGTATGGGGTTCAGAATGGACAGGCAAACGCATAATATTTACATGTGATAATATGGCCACAGTGAATATACTTCAAAAGGGGAGATCAAAATGTATGCATATAATGAAATTAACGCGTAAACTTACATGGTGTGCTGCTACTTGTAACTTTCATTTTTCTGCCAAACACATTCCGGGAATTGTCAATACTAAAGCTGATGCCTTGTCCCGCCTTCAATTTCAGAATTTTCATGCACTGGCTCCGGATGCAGATCGACAACCCTGCAAATGCCCCCTACCCTCGGAGGTCTTATGGACCTGGATGAAGAGGTAAACTTGCTATGGAACCAGGCTTTAAGCCCTGCGACACAAATCGCCTACAACTCTGCATTCAATGTGTTTAGGACCTTCATGCTGATGTGTGGCTTTGCCTCGCACATGCAACTATTGCCAGATATTACGGAGAACACCTTAATATACTTCGTTACACATTGTGCAAGAGCCCTCAACTTGAAGCATTCTACAATAAAATTATACTTATGTGGCATTAGGTTCAAGTACATGCAGGCTGGTATTCAATCACCATTCACGACAGACAGAAATAATATGCCACGTCTTGCCACCATCCTAAAGGCCATCAAAAAAACCCAAGGTTCATCGGCAAAACTACGGAAGCCTATTACATACAATATTCTGACAAGCATTTGTACTGTGTTGCGAGGAGGAGTGTTTGACGCACACACAGATTTGTTGTTGTTGACTGTCTGCCTAGTTGCTTCCTTCGGATTTCTCAGATGTGGGGAGTTCACTATTAGGGATTTCTTCGATCCAACCATTCATCTCTGCGTGGGCGATGTGCATTTCCAACAAGAAACTGCTTTCTTAAAGCTAAAATCGTCAAAAACTGACTCTTTCCGGAGGGGTGTGGCCATTCAGTTACATGCCACGGGTCGTGCTCTATGTCCATATTCTGCTCTGACAAATTTCATGCTATTCAGGAGACGTTCATCATCTCGGTTCGATGCCCCACTTTTCATTACGTCCACAGGTCAAGCGTTATCAAGAGTTGTATTCCTTAATCATATGCAACTTGTCTACCGTAAGATGGGATTCGACACTTCCCAGTATAGTGGTCATTCATTCCGAATAGGTGCAGCTACTTCAGCAGCAGCTGCCCATCTGGAAGATCATATGATCAAAGTTCTCGGCCGGTGGTCTTCAGATTGTTACTCATGATACATTCGCACACCTCCGGGTACTATTAGGTCAGCGCAGAGGGCCATGGCAATGGTCGCGGATATTACTACACAGTGATCAGGATCATGCTGCATTCAACAGAGATCGGTTTTTAGATCTAGTTCAACGCTACTGTACCAGGGATGTATTTCCTGGGGTTCCAGTTTCCATAGTCGTGCATTGTGTTTCTATATTCATTGTGTTCGGAGTTTCTGCACGCGTGTGATACCAGTGTTAT
The DNA here is from genome assembly GCA_029339505.1 of Unio delphinus. NCBI lineage: Eukaryota > Metazoa > Mollusca > Bivalvia > Unionida > Unionidae > Unio > Unio delphinus. The sequence goes on from JAQISU010000236.1 coordinate 7,945,284, forward strand.
TTGTGTGGCACTTGTGCCTATCCATTGTGTGGTGTGATACCAGTGTTATTTGGTTGTCACTTGTGCATGTCCATTAGATGGGAGTTCTGCACGCGTGTGTTTGCTAGTGTTCTTTGTGTGGCACTTGTGCATTTCCATCATTTCATAGCCATACATGCATTCAGTGGTTTATTCCTGGAAATTCTCAAGTTATTCTTCTAACCAATTTCATGGATGCGATCATCTAGCTTCTCTCCGAATTGGATGGAATAACTTCGTCATTCCCATTCTCAAGTTCATCTTTGCCGTATTCCAAGATGTACTCGGCACCACTCTGGGACATTCTTGACATTTTGATCATCGTTAATTGACTTTTCTATATGCAGGTGTACGTTTTTTTTTTTTTTACATTATTGTTGCTATGCTGATTGTGTAACACATATATATATATATATATATATATATATATATATATATATATATATATCTATATCATTTTTTTTTCTCTTCATGGAACACTGAAGGCTTCCCCACTATTTACATTCTTGGGGGACAACATCTGCTGCGCATATGTTTTCTTTGGGCATTCACTTCATTCCATTTCGTTATTCACCCAAGAATCTAATGTCAGCACTATATGGTGTATTCATACTAAACCATTGAGTGAAGTCCACACAGCTGCCGCTGTCATCCCAACCTACGTTGGACAGCCCAGTCTTCGCTGGGCTCCTTCAGTTTCCGCTGAAGGAACTTTACTCAAGGGTTATCCATAACATTCTGTCAGGGAGTTTCACAGACCAGCTGTGACCTCTGTACAACCACGTTGTGCCATTCAGTAGCCACTGAATCACTCACTGACAGAATGAACCAAAACGGCTTCATTAGTAGCAGCAGATAGTCCTCCTAGCCAAAGAGTATAATTATCAATAAAAACTTAACTGAACATGTGTTTTGTTGTGTATAAATTGTCGCTTAAGTGCTTACTTAAGCATGGTTTATGCACAGCAATATGTGACCTACTCACTACCTTTCTCGCAAATAGTCCGCATTGATATGCATGAGATGTATTAATACAGCACTTGCCGGCCAATCGGAACAGACCCACGTCCTTTGTTCTCAGTTGTTTTGGTTTTGGAGCTGATAGCGACAGCGTGCTTAATTCGGTTGGAAAAACCCGCCGCCATCCCCACCTCAACGCCTACAGTGTTCCATGGACAAAGGAATGTCTGCTGCTGCATGTTGCTTACCCTAAAGGGCATTCACTTCATTCCATTTCGTTATTCACCCAAGAATCTAATGTCAGCACTATATGGTGTATTCATACTAAACCATTGAGTGAAGTCCACACAGCTGCCGCTGTCATCCCAACCTACGTTGGACAGCCCAGTCTTCGCTGGGCTCCTTCAGTTTCCGCTGAAGGAACTTTACTCAAGGGTTATCCATAACATTCTGTCAGGGAGTTTCACAGACCAGCTGTGACCTCTGTACAACCACGTTGTGCCATTCAGTAGCCACTGAATCACTCACTGACAGAATGAACCAAAACGGCTTCATTAGTAGCAGCAGATAGTCCTCCTAGCCAAAGAGTATAATTATCAATAAAAACTTAACTGAACATGTGTTTTGTTGTGTATAAAGCAGTGATTTGTTCAGAAGTAAAATCACAACCATGTTAGCATAGGTAATGCAATTTCACGATTGCCGGTAATGGCCTCGTCTTATAATCCGAATCGACCTATATATTGACGATGGATAGAAAATTTACAAATTGGTGAATTCGACTTATACTCCAAATCGATTTATAGGCCGGAAAATACAGGATATTAAAAAAAATAGGTGCAAAAAAAATGAAGTTTATTTCCAAGTTCTAAACAGCAAATTTACCCTTAAACATGTAATAGAAAAATGTTTTCATTAAGTTATAATATTTATATACTATTTTATTGTCATTTTTATATACTTTTTGCCAAAACATTTATAACATTTCCTTAGCAGATTGATAATGGGATCAAACCTATTGTTAGAAATACTGAATTTATTTGCAGGCTAGTAACCTCAAAATCAGTGGGGATTGTCTTTTATCAATGAGGAAGCTGTGTTGAAAACTTATGTTACCTTCAAGAAATTACTTGCATAGATAAAATCTAAGTTTAACAACAGGTACCTTAAATTTGGAGCTAATGACCTCCAAATCAAAACAATACTTTCTTGGGCTAAGGCAGACATTTGCAACTTTCCAGGGCAAGGGTCCAATAAGCAATTTTTAAAGTCACATCCTATAAGATAATGTGATAAAGCTGTATTGCATGATTGCTGGCTGTATAGGTTGCACATGCCTGGCCTATAGGGAACATGTCCAAATGTTGTACTAAAACTTTGTCATCTGGAAATAAAATGCAGTGGCAAAACCAATTTGAAGCAATGGTGATTTTGATGTTTCTTCTTTGGGCCAAATATGTACTACAAATTTCACTGAAATCTGTCTCTTTTAACTTCAACATCAACAGCATCTTGCTGGATGACTGTGAACAACAATTCCACCAAAATTGGATCTGAGAAGATAAATTCTTTAAAAGAAACAGCTATATGTTAGGAGGTAATTTACCTATTAAAAAGCATCCAATTATGTGAAAGTGTTGTCGAGATATGGTGGTTACATGAAATGTGATGGCTGAAAGGTTGATTAACAAATGGAAAAGGTGGTTATTATTAGGGTCCAACATCTAGATGCAGGGCAATAACAAAACCAGAATACTGAATAAAGTTTCAGGCACGACAAGTGTGAGAACTTGTCCTGTCTTTTACCAAAGTAACTTAAGTCTGGACTTAACCTAAAAAAGTCCAGAATCCAGTGATACAGCTGTCAGGAATTTAAGTTCGAATTAAAAATGTAACTCACTTGGCATATTATTGCTAGCTAGTCAGAGCATTTATGACTGTACTATAATATTCTAGTAACTCACCTGGCATATTATTGCTAGCTAGTCAGAGCATTCATGAATGTATTGTACTATAATATTCCATTAACTCGCCTGGCATATTATTGCTAGCTAGTCAGAGCATTCATGAATGTATTGTACTATAATATTCCATTAACTCGCCTGGCATATTATTGCTAGCTAGTCAAGAACATACATGACTATATTATAAGATTCCAGTAACTCACCTGGCAGATGCTAGTTAGTCAGAGCATACACTTCTGCATTAGTATGCATCATATACTGCTACTTACAAGTCACTGATGGAATGTATTTTCCATTTGTCTGTCCATATACCTGCCTTTTCACCCTTTTGCTTGTTCATATTTGCACTTGTCATGAAAGTTTAAAGATGACATTTGGCAGCAAAAAAATAAAACTAATTGTTTTCCCAAACATTTACTGTTGTTTTTTGAAAAGCTTTTTCTTTTTCTAATACTGATAATTTAAGTTTATAGTATTTTGTTGACAACCTGAAAAGTCCATTTTTTGCTGCCTTCAACTTTTGTATGTGCTAATTAGAACTTTGTTGCAATCTCAGTCAATATTTGTACAGCATTGTATAAATCAGCTGAACTGAGACTGTAGTGTATTTCCAGTTCTGAAAACATATTTAGCATAGCTACCAAACAACAATATGCATTTTCCCTGTTATACAAGCAAGTTATCTTATATTCATATGATGTAAGATGAGTATAAAACTTTCCCTAAGATGGCTCAGACCTGTTCATGTGATAGACGCTGTTGCTCTGGAAAGGGTCCCGGGGATGGCTTATTTTGCTGCGGAGATTTCGGCGGAGTTTGCGGAGATATACTGGGCGAGGGCTGTGACTGGAAATGTGGCACTTGCTGTGTCTGTGATGTCAACATTTTACCTGGCTGCTGCAGTGGTGGGGGTCCCTAATTTGAGCAAACAGAACAAAACTATACATAAGCACATGCAAACACAAAATATACATCAATGCCATGCACAATATTCTGAATACACATCATTTGCAAAAACTCATTAAAAACAATGAATATACAGACAAGCGTAAGTCAAATGAAAAATTACTGTAAAATTAATTACTGATAAAAGTTTGACATGCATTTTAGGCCAAAACAGCTTATAATAATATAATACAAAGGTTTGCATTAAATAAGTCTCAAAAAAAAAAATTGACAGCTGATGAAATTCTGGACATGCAAAAGTATAAGACAAAGCCAAGACAGTCTGGTTTCTTTCTTACAATATAGATGGATGTTTATTAATTTTCTTACAATATAGATGGATGTTTATTAATTTTCTTACAATATAGATGGATGTTTATTAATTTTCTCCATCAGTTTGCTTTCTACCCTGCATGTGAAAAGCTGGAATTTTATTGCTTGAACACTTACACATAAAGAGACAAAAAAAAAAAAAACATTTTCTGTCCCACTAGTTACAGACGTTAAAATCTGAAACATAATCAGCAAGAATTGCAACTTGTTATGCCAGAAGTGACTGGTTCTTCTTCAATTATATCAATTATTAAACTGTTATCACTAGCCTTTATTTTGTTTTTTGATCTGTATACATTATTTTCTAATTTTTCCAACATGAAAATTAAATAAAGGTAATTAAATCCTATCACATGCAATAGCTCCATAGTAATACGAGACTTAAAATAGACCTATATATAGTATGTACCTATGTACCTAGTACATATAACTCTAATTTCACTAATATCCTTGCTCATTCTTTAAACCTTATGATAAGCAAATTTACATTTGTTCATTCTTCTTTTACTCATCTCCGTCCTCCATACATGCTGAATCAAGTCTCCACTTATGTCATTAATGATCCATTTCAGTTTGGTTTTCTTTTTATAACTTGATACAAACTGTAATTTCCACATGCTATTCATTCACTATCGAGTCATTTTTAAAATTTAACTTAAATGTTATCAACAGAGAGATTATATACAGAATATAAATATGTGAAGTGACAGATGAGTGATTATCCATCTCATTTATTGTACCAATAAAGATGTTCATAAGCCAATGATGTGCAATTAAAAGCAGATAAGCCAGTCTTGAAAACCAGAAGGTTGCAATAGCTGTCTTCTTTGCCAACATAGCCACTCCGGTGGCCTAGTGGTTAGAGCATCTGCCACAAAAGCAGGAGGATGTGGGTTCGATCCCCAGCCAAGTCATATCAAAGACTTACAAAAATGGGACTAACAGCTGCCTCGCATGATGCTCAGCATTAAGAGGTTAGTGTTAGGACTGGTCGGTATGGTGTCAGGATAATGTGACTGGGTGGGACATCATGCCACATGTCTGCGACATCATGCCTCAATGCTAGACATCACTATAAACTGCCTTACTGCAGACATAGTGATATGACTGAAAAATTGTTAAAAGCTATGTTAAAAATCCTAATCAAAAAAAGAAACAAATTCTTTGCCAACATAACTGGCAAGATTTCTCACATAAACCACATTAGCCAAATCTAAGACTCGAACCTACACACACAGAGGTGAGATGGTAGTGATCCACAACGGAGAGCGCTTTAGACAACTTGGCAACTCAAGACCCCCTGGTCTAGGTAAATGGTCTGTTAAGTGTATTGACTTGCACAATGATGTGAGACTAGTCTGTTCATGCAAACTCAATAAGAGATTTTATGATGGAATACATACATGTACAACTGGAAGCAATTTCCTTTTTCAGGGAATGTACTAGTTTATATAATTTTTTTAAGATATTTTACAGATGTAAAAAAAATTAATGTTACCTTTTATTCTTTATTTTATACACCATTTTGCATAATTTGACATGTTTACATTTCATATTTTACCTTAAAGTAACTGTTTAAGGTTTTCTGAATAGGACTACTTTCATTCAGTATGATGTTATTCTTCATTTTTACATTTCTAACTTAACTATTAATGGGCAGTATACAGCCAATAATGTGCTGACGTGTCATTAAGCTGTATGCACACATGCATGATACTAGATAAGTGTTCTAGCATTAAAGTTTTTCGTGTGCAAAAAACAGCTTGTTCTTTTCAGTCACAAAGATCATGACTATACTGACATCTAAATGAATAGGCTTTTTTCTTATCCAAAGTGTTATCTATCTAAACTTTAGTGACCATATCTTGTTTTTGTGGGTTCAATGCCATTTTTCAGCACATGACAGTCTTTACATGGCAGCCAGTATAACTAGTGGAGGAAGAAAACAGGAAAACCCTGGCAAGACTCACAGGAAGCTTATGGCAAGCATTCTCATGTACCCACACTAGGTTGCAAGAGACAGAACCCATGATGACTTAGGTGAGGTGGTAGAGATCGGTAAAGACAAGTGTTTTAGACCATTCAGACATACGTGGCCTGGTAATGGTACATAACTGAAAGCATAATTTTTTGTGCAGAAATTATTTCTCAAACTTCCAGATCTCTTGACCATTGTACTTTTCATCCAAAATTAAATCAGATTCTTCCTTACTTCTAATGCAAGTCATCCACTTAGTTTACATGAGTCTGTGATGCAAAATTAATGTTACTGTGCTGAAACCATTTTTCTTCTTTCAATCAATGACCTGACCATTTACTTTTAAACCATAAACTTGATAGGCTTCTTCACTTCATACAAGCATCCACATACTTTAGTAAAGGTAGATGGTGCAAAACTTAAGTTACTGTGCAAAACAAAATGGTAAAAGACAGAACTAATATAGCTAGAAAGATGTATATATGCAAACATCATTACAATATACATTTAATACTTTGGTGGGTGTAAAAAAAATTGACAAAGCTGTATTTACTGCCGTTTTTATATACAATCTGAAAAACTACTATTCTGAACTGAAAAACACAGCTTACTAAATCCTCTGATGACCAGTCATCCCCATTAACACAAGGTTCATTTACTATCTCTCAGCATTTCAATCTTCCGTAATTAGCTCACTACTAATCATGCAGTAATTTATCTTTTATTCAAAAAGTTTCTGATTTTATTTGCTTATGCACAATATTCTTAATTAGAAAAGACGGGGGCTCCAATTTGCAGAAAATCTCTAACAATTAGGCTTATTATATATATATATATATATATATATATATATATATATATATATATATATATATATATATATATATATATATATATATATATATATATATATATATATATATATATATATGAGAGAGAGAGAGAGAGAGAGAGACACACACACACACACACACACACACATAATGTATAGTATTTATATATAGCAATGACCAGAGTGAATCAATATTATGACAGACAACTCTTGAGCATAAGCAGCCAAATGCCATCTGCACAAAATATTATGAAAACCTGAGTTTGTATTGATGTCAACACCTGTTATTGACTATACAATAGCAACAACACTTATTTCAATGAATAACAATATGTGTAATTGTATACATTAGCTTAAAAAATAAAACCAAGCATATCAAATATCAAATGGCTGTCCAAATTCACAAGTTATACAACACATTATCAACATGTAAAATTACTTGATTCTTGCTGATTGAGATAAATGGGAGAAGTACCAGTTAAAAGAGCATGAAATGTCAGCTTTTTATAAACTTGAAGCTCTATCATTTCTTCCAATTACATCGCAAATGGAGCACATGTGCATTACTTACAATAATTTTAACAAAGTTGAGTATGCACATCCTTCCAAAATACATTTTACCAAACTTAATTACAAACCTTAACAAGGCCACACATATATTTTGGTAAGTGAACTTAAACAACTGTTAAAAATAATTTGTAACAGACAATGGTAAACTGGAGAAATCTGTGTGCATAACAATTCCACCTCATCTTTTCTAGTCAAGGTTCTATGTTAACCCTTGTTACACCTTGCATGAGTGATCAGATATTTCTGTACTTTGGGTTCGTGAATTTCACAGGATGTGGCAGCAAGCCACCGTACCCAATAGGGCATAACCGATTAGCATTTTTCTACTGATTTCCGATTCTGGATTTTGGGCATGAAATTTTTCCGATTCCGGATACGATTCGATTAATCGGAAATGCTAAATCCGTATTTTTTTCTTCTAAAAAATGTCATCTTCCGTTTCCGGGTTTCTGGTATATGGTTTTGCTGTGTCTAGCATGTTACTTAGTACTTTACCATATCCGGCTTCATTTCCGGTTTTCAACCACCGGTTCAAATAGATTGTCTCACAGCGTGGTTGTGTTGACCATATTGGACTTTTCTGACTTCTTATTTCACTTTATTAACACACTATCGAATGACACGCAGTGTTAGACACGGTGCTGTAGAAATTCAACTTTATTTTTATTATCTGAATCGGTCGTTCCTGCCTTGTCCGACTCCGATTAATTCGAAGTTCATACTATCCGGTGGAATCCGATTTCCGGATCAAAAGTCGATTATGCCCTAGTACCCAATCAAAGTCAAGTTGTTCAAATTTTAACACTGTTCCTACATGATCAAGACAAGGAGAGCGCAAAACTGAAATAGACTCATAAAAAGCAAATTTTCCAATGACGGTCTGTAATGGCTTCTCTCTGATACATAGTCATGTGTTTGCTTTTAAACTTAACAAAATATCCTTTTTAAGTCAATTGCCTCATCATTTTCAGCCAATGCACAATGAAGCGGTCTTACATGCTATTGGTTTATTGTCATTACATACTAAGATAGTGTTATATATAATTAATTAACATTGTTTGTTTGTTAGTTTATAGTTTCTAAAATGTCGTTATATGCTATGGAAAATTGTATGTTAGACTTGACCTTGTCCAAAATAAAGTTCATTTTCTACTTGACCTGAATCACTGATTTTTTAAAATATATTCTGTAAACAACTATATATGTACATAGAAATAGTTTCCTATGAGTATGGGTTAATTAATAGGATTATTATCTTGGCCTATGTTGAGGACATTATGTCTGCATCATTTTATATTCTAAATATAACTAAGATTTTATATTGCAATCATTAGGAAGATTCTAGAAAGTTATTTTTCCATGCTAAATGTGACCTGGGGTCAGGTACAGGACCACGAACTTGCATCAGATCACCTCTGCATTATGCCATCTGGATATATCAGTCCCTAAACCTCTACCTTTATTTGCTACTAAGAGAAATCTCTGCATGATAAATAGTACCAAACTAATGCATGACATCAAAGCAAACCTAACAATTTGATTACATCCTACGGCAGAACAACTCGATAACTGCCTGCATTCATTGCTTCAAAAACATGACCCAGCCACCAAGCACAGAGTATCAATTCAAAAGTATTCTCTGTGGTATTGAAGTGTTAGGGACCAGCTTCGCACTGCTAAAAGAGACTGCCTTAAAGCAGAGAGGCTTTTGGTTTCCACCATACTCACTATTCATAAACAAATCTATGAAGCTGCTAAGAAGAATGTCACAAATATAGTCCTTTTAGCCAAATTATCCCACTACAGTACTAAGATCATGGAGAGTTCCAGCTGCAAAAGAGCTCTTTGAGATTACTAACAAACTAATGTCGAGGAACAAATGTACACCACTTTCAAATACCTTCTCTCCAGTAGACCTTCTGGAGCTATATGCAAATTTCTTCCGTGACAAAGTACACACCATTAGAGATAAGCTTGACAACACAATTTCAATCGACTCATCATCGCCATATAATTACATTACAGAATTTCAGCAACAACCATTAGGAGCAGTTGAACCTGTCTTAAAGGATTTAGTATGGAAAATTGTGATGAAGAGTGCACCAAAGTCATGTGAACTTGATCCAATTCCAGAATAACACTGCTGCTTGAGTGCTTAGACCCAATGTTGCTTTCACTAACTGATGTTATTAATACCTCTCTCATCCAGAGAATTCCCATAATTTTTCAAAACTGCCATTGTAGAACCAACACTAGACCATAACATTTTAAAGAACTACTGCCCAGTTTCTTATTTCCAGTTAATATAAAAAATGTTAGAAAAAGTCCGTCTTTTTAGCAATGTACAGTCTGCATATTGCCCTTGCCACAGTACTGAAACTACTCTTCTGAAAGTAGTTAATGACATTCTCTCTGCTTCGGATAGCGGAAAGATTACAGTGTTCACCCCCTTGATTTCTCTGCAGCATTTGACATAATATACCACAATATATTATTTTACCATCTCAAGCATATATCTGACATTCCCAAAATAGTCTTATTGTGGTTCAAGTCCTATAGGACACAAATTGTATCTGCAAATGGAATAAATTTCAACCCAGTTGATGAATGTTGTGGTGTTCCACAGGGGTCTGTTCTCAGACCTGTCATCTTCATTCTATACACTCAGTTGCTCTCAAGTGTCATAGATCATCATAGATCCAGTGTCTCACCAATTGTATGCTGATGACAACCAAATATACGAGTCTAGCCACCCAACTGAAGTTGATGCTACCATCCAAGGAATAAGCGGTGCATTTCTGACATGAAATCATGGATGACATGTAACAAGCTGCAAATGAATGATGATAAAACTGAGGCTATTCTGATCACAACACAAAGACTCACTCACATCCTTTACCTCAGACAATAAATACCAGCAACACCAACATTAAATTCACAGTCAGTATGAAACCTAGATGTTACTCTAGACAGTACTCTCATATTGCATCAACATGTGATGAACATATGCAAGGATGCATATCTTGAGCTGAGACGCATCAGCTCCATCCATTTGCAAATATCTTTCAGTTTATGCCACTAAAATACTTGTGTGTTCATTAGTACTTTCAAGACAAGACTATTGAAACTCAATTCTGTCTGGTTCATCTCAATATCTACTCCAGAAACTTCAACAAAACACAGCTAGTAGGATAATCTTTAGAGTGCCACGTTCAGAGCACACCTCCCCGCTGCTATACTGGCTATCCATTTGATCCAGAATCAAACACAAAATTTGTTCTCTGGGCTACATTTCACTGATGGACTCCAGTCCAGCATACCTATCTGGCCTCACCCATGTGTACATACAGGCAGGATATTTAGGCTCCTCTTTTGACAACCGTATGCTCATTATTCCCACTATGAAAACAAAATCATTTGGACAACGAACATTCTTTCGCATACCAGGGCTCAGCAACATGGAACAAATTTTCCATTGAAATTAGTCACACAGACACAGCAATCCCTTTGAATAGTGGGCTTAAAACTCACCTTTTTTGACTGCAAGAACAAACTTAAAGACCTAATAATGTTTTCTACCTTAAATATTTTCAGCATTGTTTATGTTGTATAAGTTCATGGGTTTTGTTTTTTGCAGTCATATCATTATAGATGTAGAGCTTCTTAAGATTAGACGCTATACAAAGTCCTCATTATTATTATATAATCTAGTTTTTCTAGAAATTATTCATTTGTGCTTTAAGATCATAGCAGAATTTTATTGTTTTTTCTGATAGTTCATTTGGGCTGAAATTTTCTTTATTCAAATTATTTATTCACTATAAACACAATAAGCACATAAAAAGTAATATGTTATCTGTGCCAATTCTACATGAAATACATCTGATTGAAGCAGCGAGGGAGAAGAGTGATGAGATCTGCAAGTGGGTTTCTGTTCAATCAGTTAATATTTGAAATCATAATGTGGGTGAAATATGAAGTCTTTAAATTGCAATTATCAAAAATATGCTGAGGAATTATATGTTTATTTCATTTTTAGTGCAGTAATGTTTGTAATGCACTTGGAATATAGTTGAAATTACACTAATCATGCTTGAGAACCCATGACATGGCTCACGTAATTCAGATTTGCAGAACTAAGAAAGTATATATTGAGGAAATTCAGGACGTAAAACTAAGTATATCTTTTTCTAATCTTATTATCAGCTTGCATTTTATTTTTAGGTACCAAGCAGCTGTACAAAATCTGGCATCTATTGTCCACCTAAATCTGGCATCTATTGTCCACCTAAATCTGGCATCTATTGTCCACCTAAATCTGAAGCACTGTATCAAAAAAGTTAATGCGGAATGTAGCAAAGCAGCTGGTATATGGCAGTCCACGAAACATCTGCTTCAGTTCTTTCAGAAACAAATTTAATCAACCAAAACGTAAACTGCCCACTACGTAAGTATACAAAAAATTTGTTTCCAAATCAAAATTGCTGGCGTCTGCGTCCGTTGTTTCTTTACAACAGAAAATAGTTCCTTTATGAGTGCAATATGATGTGTGCGCGAGTTCAATATTGTAAAATACTGAACAATTCTGACAATGCAAAGTTAACAGAGAAAAAAATGAGCATAAAATAAATTTTCTAATTCACCAACTGCAAACTAAACTGAACAGATAGCAACAATAATACTGCCAACCTCAATGCATCTGTGATTTGAAATGTTTATAAGCTCTACAGAATATGACATTTACTGTTGGCTACTGTTCCCTTCATAAGGAACAACCAGATTCTGCCAGAAGGAGTAGCCTAAATTCTACTTTTCTGAAAGAAAAAAAACTGGACAATGACTAGATGAATAAATTTTTTTAAAATTTTGTCATCTGCTTGTTTTGTTACTCTTGTCTTGAATTAATGTTGATAATTTACATGTGCATTAGTATGACACATTATTTTATAATTGTATATATTTGTTTAGAAAGTAAGATGACTGAAAAAAAATGTCCATCTGGAAAGAGACTGTGTGTATACAAGTCCTAAAAGAAAATTGTGCAAAGCCATAAATTGCAAATTTTTAAACCAAAATATTTAAGTGATTTCCATCAACAACATAACAGAGTACTATATCTCTATATTCTTTTGTGAAAACAATGTTCAACAAAAGCTAACTCACCCTTCCATATTGCATTGCTGCGGGATCTCTGGTCAGTGTGGAGAATCCATCTGGATGTGGAGGGCCCCCCTGCGATCCTCCTTGGTTTCTCTGAGGTGCACCAGGGTGCTGCATAGAATTATGTAATTGTTGCTGCGAAGGTTGAGGATAGCGAGGATCCTGCACAGACTGGGGGCTCCTCCCACCTGGGGGCATATGACTGTGTCTGGGTGGGGACATGTCAGGTGGATACTCCCTTGGTCGATCTCTCGATAATGTACTATCATATGAATCATTATGTCGTCTGCTATATGAATCATCTGACTTGTCTTGTTCAAAACTCTGATCTCTACTACCTGGGTATCCACGCCCATCCTCTCGGAAATTGGGAGGGGCTAATCTACCATCTGGATAATCTCTAGGATCTCTTTGATCACGCCTATAATCATTTGGATATCTTTGATCTGCATCATAAGGAAGTCTAGAGTCTCTGCCATTTGGATATCTTTGATCTGCATCATGTGGAAGCCTCGAGTCTCTGCCATTAGGATATCTTTGGTCCCTTTCATTGGGATACCTTACATCTCTATTTTTATCATTATACAGATTGAAATTTCTAGGGTCTCTGTTATTTGGATCTCCTCTTTGTGAGTCCATTTGGTCTCTATTGTAAGGGGGAGGTCCATGGTAATTAGGACTTGGACCATGGATACCCGTTTCATGAGGCGATCTGTCATCATACATTTCATGTTCTGGAAGTGATGGGTGATTCAGATCAGGCTGGAATCTTCTGCGGGTTGAGGGTGGACTCTCCTTCCTCAATGAGTTTGAACGAGCAACTGTTATCTGACGAGCATCCGGAAATGTTCCATTTATCTGGTTAGTAGATGACCCACGAATAATTGTCTGAAATGAGAAAATGTTAATTGTAATTGTAATGCATTTCTCTGTACATTTTTGTACAAGTGCTATCCCTTCTTTATTTTTTATTATCTCATACACGTTGGTAGAGATGCCAGTATTTGGGCCCTGGATTCACCTCTTTACATAGTTTGGATGCAAAGTAAACTACATATATAAATACTTAAACTGACTGATCGTTCAAAAGATCCAATGTAAAGGTTTAACTGATTTGACATTGTTCTACTTAAATACATTTAGGTAAGTTGTTCACACAATCCAATACATTTCATCTTCAAAACACTAAAAAGCATTGTAATTTTTTAATTAAATAAAAGTTGTTTAAAGCTTATAAAACTGGTGATATATGAGGATGGGTATTAAAAAACTTGTATTTAAAAATACTCTGCATGTAATAGGATACAAATGAAAATATGTGCCTCTTGCCTACTGTGTATATAAAATAGATCAATCTTGAAATTACTTTTTCTTGATTTTAAAAAAAAAATAGATAATCTGATATGGTACAGTGACAGTATTATAATAGAATTAGAACAGTTTAAGTATTTATATACTGTGTATAACACCTTTATAAATTATAATTTTGTGCACAAGTACAATTACAGTGGGGCCTTGACTTACGAGTGTCCCAACTTACGAGTTTTTTGAGATACGAGTCGTCTTTCGGCCGATTTTTTGCTTTGAGTTGCGAGCTGAAATTCGGGTTACGAGCCAGCTTCAGATACCCCACCGCTAGTTGGCGCAGCGAACGTCACAGTGAACGCATGAATAGAGCTGTACCGATGTCACTTTTTGCCGATTATGCCGATACCGCGTATAGCCGATTATCAAAATTGCCGATACCGATTATGAGACCGATTATTTCATTACCATATTATGTACTCAGGTATAAGCCGACAATCTATTCGGACTCTTGAAACAATGTGTCCAAATAAATTACTACTCTGTTGTCCACAGACCGTGGGGGTGGCGATTTTTTTTTTTTTTTTTTTTTTTGCAAACAGGAAAGTTTCGCGGCACAATAAATATGTTCTAAACACTATGTAAATTGAGGCAATGCTTTTGAGTTTATTGCCGACTTTCTATGAACAAAGGTCGTCGGCTTGCTTTGACGACAACAAATACTCGTTATTGCTGCGGCAACATCAGATAATTGTAAAACATTGATATAGAATTGTTTTATTTGTTTAGTATATGTCGGTGCTTCAAAGGTACAGTAAAACCTGTTATGACTTATGAGAGACCGCCCCTTCTGCCAGATGGTGGATTGGTGAAACACTAACAAAAGAAATAAAAAATAATTTTAAAAAATCCGGAAATGATTCTCACTTACTAGTATTAAAGACAATGAGTTTGTTCACCCTCCAGGCATTACGGATTAACTGAAAGACAGACGACGTACTCAAACCTACACTGAAGCCCTTTCAAACAATTTCTCACTGGGACATAAGGACTATCGGTGTTTTGTGAGTTTTCATAAAGATAAAGAAAAAACACAAACCTCAAAATTGACTGTGTATATATCCATCATTACTCCCTTTGATGTTAATCTTACTGGCTATTCACATGACTTTGGCACTACAATGGCGGTTAGCGACATGTACTTTAGTCTGGTTTACTGCAGTTTACAAATGTTACTGGACGCTGGAGTTGAAAATTTCGCACAACCGGCAGCAAGATAAATTCTTTTTAAATACTTTATTAGAGCAATCTCTTTGTTACAAAAGATTAATTGATGGTTCGATGTGTTTATCTCGTTATATGGTTATTCGACTATACAGTAGTGTTAGTTAATGAGCAACTTGTTTGCATACTGCATTTATCCCGAGCTCTAGTGTTACAAAGGATTAAGCTACGGTCAGTCAAAACGCGACTGTATATACAACTTTTATCAGGAAAAATTGGTTATTTAAAAAAATTATTTGCATCGGCACCGATTATTTTTGCCGATACCCGATTATACCGATTGTGCTAATAATCGGCCCGATTACGCGTACGGTCGATTAATCGGTACAGCTCTACGCATGAACATCCGCCAATAATCCCGTGTCTCACTCGTTCACTTTAAGCGGTCAGCTCGCAGTGGAAGCATTAGTGTTGTGCTCGCATTTGTGCTTGCGGTTATTTTGCAAAGAAGCAGATGATATTCATTGAATTAAAGAAAGAAATTATGGAAAAACATGACCAAGGTGTGCGTATAGTTGACTTGACGAAGCAGTATGAGCGTAGCACTTCCACGATCTGCACCATACTGAAGCTGAAGGAGTCAATACAGGCAATCACGCTAGCCAAGAGCGTTAAAATAATTAATAAATAGCGGACGTCTCTCCGTTAAAATATGGAGAAGCTGCTGATGGTGGGTTGACGGAGAAGCAGCTCGCCGGAGATACCGTGACGAATGGCTATAATCTGCAAGGAGGCACGAGCTATTTACGCTGATTTGCTGCAGGTTCTCTACCTTCCACCCAACATCACCCCTATCCTGCAGCCCATGGACCAGCAGTTGATTTCTAATTTCAAGAAACTCTTTACCAAGCACCTGTTCCGACGCGGATTTGAGGTGACGGAGAGCACAAACCGCAACCTTAGAGAGTTCTGGAAAGACCTCTATAACATCAGGATATGCTTCAGAATTATCGATACTGCGGTGTTTTTTGGAGGTCCGGAACGGATTAATTCCATTTCAATTCATTTCTATGGGGAAAATGGATTTGACATACGAGTAATTTGAGTTACGAGCTCCGTCACGGAACGAATTAAACTCGTAAGTCAAGGCCCCACTGTAGTAGTATTCATTGACAAAAAGTCTGCCTAAAACCTATGAAGCTACTATATAGCATTCCCAAAACTGATGACATATGGATTCAGGAAGCTGCTAATAAAAAAACATCACAATCTATTATAACAATTTTTATTTACACTGCATTTTTAACAATAATTTTTAGTTTGTAATCTTTATTTGAAACCATCTTTTTTGTGGTCACTTTTTTTTTGGGGGGGGGGGGGAATGAAAGCATTTTGATCAATTTCTTATAAATACTTTTGTACAATAATTTAATTTACAACTGAGTACATGTGAGTTTTTCTGTGTTTCAAAACACGTGCCTTTGCCCCCCCCCCCAAAGTAAATGGCCTGTCTCTAATAAAGTCTTGACTTCTGCAGGATCAAAGCAGTGGCTATTGTAAACACTGTTATAAAATATTAACATCAAAAGATAATGTTAGTTTCACCTTGGAAAATGTGTTTCCATCAAACGAAGCCATCTGACTCGGCGCGTTGCATTCAACAGCTGCAATTACGGTCTTGTCATTAATAGTGTAAGTGTTCCTAGTTAATCGGGCCTCAATTTATTGTTGAAATTAATAATAAGCGGAAATTTTTCAAATCTTAGATACCCATGCTGAGAGATTTTAATTCCCAACATATGTACGGCATTATGATTGGATATCTCCACATGTATTCAATTACAGTGGGGCCTTGACTTACGAGTTTAATTCGTTCCGTGACAGAGCTCGTAACTCAAATTACTCGTATGTCAAATCCATTTTCCCCATAGAAATTAATTGAAATGGAATTAATCCGTTCCGGACCTCCAAAAAACACCGCAGTATCGATAATTCTGAAGCATATCCTGATGTTATAGAGGTCTTTCCAGAACTCTCTAAGGTTGCGGTTTGTGCTCTCCGTCACCTCAAATCCGCGTCGGAACAGGTGCTTGGTAAAGAGTTTCTTGAAATTAGAAATCAACTGCTGGTCCATGGGCTGCAGGATAGGGGTGATGTTGGGTGGAAGGTAGAGAACCTGCAGCAAATCAGCGTAAATAGCTCGTGCCTCCTTGCAGATTATAGCCTTCGTCACGGTATCTCCGGCGAGCTGCTTCTCCATCAACCCACCATCAGCAGCTTCTCCATATTTTAACGGAGAGACGTCCGCTATTTATTAATTATTTTAACGCCCTTGGCTAGCGTGATTGCCTGTATTGACTCCTTCAGCTTCAGTATGGTGCAGATCGTGGAAGTGCTACGCTCATACTGCTTCGTCAAGTCGACTATACGCACACCTTGGTCATGTTTTTCCATAATTTCTTTCTTTAATTCAATGAATATCATCTGCTTCTTTGCAAAATAACCGCAAGCACAAATGCGAGCACAACACTAATGCTTCCACTGCGAGCTGACCGCTTAAAGTGAACGAGTGAGACACGGGATTATTGGCGGATGTTCATGCGTTCACTGTGACGTTCGCTGCGCCAACTAGCGGTGGGGTATCTGAAGCTGGCTCGTAACCCGAATTTTAGCTCGCAACTCAAAGCAAAAAATCGGCCGAAAGAAGACTCGTATCTCAAAAAACTCGTAAGTTGGGACACTCGTAAGTCAAGGCCCCACTGTATTTGTTCAGTCTTGTATGGGAAAAATATTTTTTAAAAACAATTTTTATTGTCAGTGAAAAAGTAGTTGTATGGAAATGATGTGTCAGTAATGTGATCATAATAAATTGATCTAATTCTTATAATTATTTCGATGTAAACGTAAATTATGCAGTTCCCCGTTTGAGACTGATTAGCGCGTTTGGCCAGCAAGCTAAAAAAAAAAAAGAAAAAAAGAGGAAACAAGCGAGCGTGCAAACTAATTTCTTTGAATAGTTGATACCATGTGTTGTAGTTTTGTAGTTTGTTAATGTGTTCGTGTGAATAAAGTGTGATACCAGGTTATTTTTCATTTAATTTGCTTGTCAGATTAATTAGGATATCAATTACCAAACTTCCTTTGTTTGTTAATGACGGGACCGTGATTGGCACTGTTAAGCGAAATGAACAAAATCAGATGGCTTCTTGTAATAGAAACACATTTCTGAGGCAGAAATTGACTTCATCTTCACATGCTAATATTTTATGATTGAGTTTACAACGGTCACTGCGCTGATTCTACAGAATATATGCTTAAGTCACGTCTTTATTAGGGTATTGAGTAAACAATGTGACCAATTGTGAGAGCAGCTTTACAAAAAGTGACTTGGCCTTATTTGGCCACCATATCAAAAAATCACTTGCCCTTTCTCAGCAACGGCTTGTAAATATAACAAGTGAAATTCTTCAAACCTTGATGTACTTAACAGATTATCTGTTTTTGTTTGTTTTTTATGGTTTAATGCCATTTTTCAGCACAATATAGGTTATACATGGCGGCCAGTATTAAATGATATAGGAAGAACCCGGACAACCCCCAGAAAGAACCACCGACCCACGAGAAGATACTGGCAAGCTTTCTCACATAACTACATTTGCCAAATCTTAGACTCGAACACACGCAGACAGAGGTGAGATGGCAGTGGTCCGTAACGGACAGCGCTTTAGACCACTCAGCCACTCTGGGCCCCAACAGATTATCTAAATGCATCCATAACGGTGAATTCACAATAATTCTATCAAAAGTGTGCAAAACAATACATTTTAAGCTACCCAGAAAGTATAATATCAGTCTGAATTCTATTGAAAATCTAAGATTAACAATTTCAAACCTCTGAAATTTTCTCTACTAAATTCCAGTTTTTAAATCTGAACACTTAATTCCATGCTAATAAACTCACACAACCTTATGAAACACTTTATAAGTACATACCGATATCTTGTACCACTTATTAAGAGATAGACATCAGGTACACAGTTTATTATTTCTAAACAACAGACTGATTTTCAGTTTTCAGTCAACTGATCACATCATGAGTGTTTGGCAGCATTAACAGGCCACATGTGCATAAATGCAATGTTAATTCTGTGATTTTTTCTTACTTTTAGAAGCAGTGTTTGCAATAACCTTCTGCTGTGAGATCAACTTTCATGATTTGCAATTACTAATTAATTGGGGCATAGGTATATTTGCCAGTTCACTGAGCAAGTGTCAGTGGGACAAAGTGGGATATTGTTTTTCCTGATTGAACAACAATTCAATTATACATAATGTTACTGAAGACATGCAAATTTTTGTAAATTTTTGTGTGGATAGTTCATTTGAAATTGTATTAGATAAAGTAGGGCTATTAGAAATTAATGCCTTGTAAAGCACCTCACGCACTAGTATTTGATCAGTAAGATCCTAAACAGATGAACTTGGTTTGATTAACAAAAGTCCAATGGGGATACAGAGGACATTATTACTTAAATAATGATGTGGAATGACTGAAATTCAAATCCTTCAAAGACTCATCAATAGATGCAAATTTCAGTTCGATACATGAAGGTAATTTACAAGTGTCCAAAATTAATTAGGGAAAATGAAGCCCATAAAAGATAATCTGTATCTACAACACAATTAATACCAAATTCCCTCCCACATATGTTGATTGGTTCTTTGCTATGTTGATTACAAGCAAGATCTCATGTAAAGATACAACTGATAATAGCAAAGTTGATTGACAAAAACAATAACTCTGTTCAAAATGGTGAAGTTAAGACAAAAAGCCATATATAGAAACATGCAAGTCAAGAAACAATATTCAAGGCAAATAACATTTTGAAATGTACTGGTTACAGGAAATGTCTGATGTGAAAATATTTTGATGGAGTGATAGGTGTAAGGTGGAGCTGTTTGTATTTGCACTATGCACGATGGAGAATGTGGAAACTGTGCATGATCTAAGCACTCATCTGATCAAAATGGCTTTCCCATGTCTTTGAAAATCAGAAAGAAATAGTCTAAAGTATACTAACCATAGCATGTATCAAAATATAGAAAATCAATTTGCCAGATTAGGCAATACCAGCTTCAGAAAGTGCAATGAATGAATTACAATGCGTATCAAAGTATACATTTTTTATCAGCTCCTTTTTTCTTTGAAGTCACAGAAGCAAAAATGATGCTCTGTTTAACAGTATTTATAGGCACATATCATACGTAAACCTAAGCTCTATACTAGGGCATAACCGATTAACATTTTTCTACCGATTTCCGATTCCGGATTTTGGGCATGAAATTTTTCCGATTCCGGATATGATTAAATTAATCGGAAATGCTAAATCCGTATTTGTTTTCTAAAAAATGTCATCTTCCGTTTCCGGGTTTCTGGTATCTGGTTTTGCCGTGTCTAGCATGTTACTTAGTACTTTACCGTATCCGGCTTCATTTCCGGTTTTTACCCGCCAGTTCAAATAGATTGTCTCACAGCGTGGTTGTGTTGACCATATTGGACTTTTCTGACTTCTTATTTAACTTTATTAACGCACTATCGAATGACACGCAGTGTTAGACACGGTGCTATAGAAATTCAACTTTATTATTTTTATTATCCGAATCGGTCATTCCTGCCTTGTCCGACTTCGATTAATCGGAAGTTCATACTATCCGGTGGAATCCGATTTCCAGATCAAAAGTCAGTTATGCCCTACTGTATACTCTATGAGTCAAATTACACATATTTAATCACATACCAAAACACGTGCATATGGAAAGTTATTAGGTTTCTTTTTATAAACAGCCTGGATAACCAACGAGGACATCCTGTTTAAATCTTTTTCTTTAAAAATTAAATCCTATGAAAAGTACCAACCTGTAAAGTGCCACCAAAACTCAAATAAGAAAAATTCAGGACTAAGTGACAATGTAAACATTAAATTGTATTAGAATATTGTGAATGGTTCCCGCTGGCAAGAAGGATCAGTTATAAATGAAAACTTAAAACTAATGGAAAAATGGCAATATCTCCATCAAAGTTGGACTTTAAAAAGAACAAAATCCTCAAAAGGCATGTCTGAGGGTAATAGCCAATTCATGGACCAAATGGCATCCATCTGTCTGTGCAATGGCTGCAGAGTTTTGGTGACTAAAAGATGAAAGAATGAAAGGGCACACACACCTGTGAAAAAGTCACTACTTCATGCCTTGGTGTGAGGCACTAAGGATTATTTACCTACTATATTTAAAATCAGATGTCTTTAAACAAGAAAAAGAAAACAACACAATATTACTACTGACATCTATGAAATAAGGATTCACAAGTAAATGCTTTTAATATCCTTCATCTGAAGAAAGATAATGCATTAGGACAATTTTTTCAAGAATACAACGCATTTTGCTAGATTACCTTATCTAGTTCTTTCATACTTTGAGGTACATGTACTTGAAAAATAAATTGCAGAGAAATTATTAAAGTGCTTTACGAATTCCAGAGCCACACCAGAACAAACTGAAGGTATCTTATAAAGTGCATGTTAAATTGGCATTTCTCTGTATTCATTAGGTGTCATACTGGTATTTTAAATTTTATAAATTCCAACACTTCAGTGCTTAAGTTTGCCATAAATGAATTTAATTCAATGAAATCATTCTAAGCAAGAAGACATCTTTTATCCTTCACACTACTGTACAATTCTTATTTCTTTCCTAAAATAGGGAAGGGACAACGCTAAGACTTGACAAATATGTTAAAATGTGAAGAAAATATAATCAAACAAAATGTAAGGTCAGGATTTAATACCATGATTACAAACAATATGCAAAAAAGTAACACCAGTGTCTTTGCTAACCTTAGAATATGTCTGCTGTCTTTGTACCATGTTATAATGTGTTGTTGCTGCATCTGAGATGCAAAAGTATGCTGCTGTCGCATCTTGAGAAATAATACCCATTTTTTTTTATACCTTATGCGCACACTGAAAAAAACAATAGTTGTTTACCTTTAGCGGTGCAATATCCATTTGGGTGATGGTTGATGGATCCACAATAGGTTTCCGCCGATCCCTATCCTCATCCCCAATAATTCCAGCCCATTGTTTTGGCAATCCAACATAGCGACCAACTTGGTGGTCAAAGCCAGTGTGGACTCGATGTTCAAAGTTTGAGGGGCCAGAAATCTGTGGCTTATTTTTCTTTTTCTTAAACATGGCTGGTATTTCTGGGTCTGAAAGATTGAAAGACAATGCTATAAGAAAACAAGAGGTCAGTGTGGGCCTGATTTCACTCACTGGCGTACATAACTTCACAGTTCACTGCATCATTTAATAGGCTTTATATAAAACCAATTTAACTATAGTCTGATAAAAATTCTTTACAAAGATATAGGTGTTTTTAGTATGAAGTCTTTTGCTTATAATCAAAATGGATAAAATTACAAGTCACAGTTGTTTTTTCTTCTGTTTGCAATTATGGATGCGATTTGTGAGAAAACAATATCTGGGAATTTATTTTACTAAAAATCTAGAATTACAAAGCTTAATTGTACAGGAGTATTGGATGTATGGCATTAATGCTACAAAAATAAAGCATAATACATACGATAACAAACACTGAAAATGTTTCGGGCATCTCAATGCTAGCAAATGACAAAATCTTTGTCCATTCCAACAAACATATTAAACTTGCATCAAATAAAAATGTAGCAAAAGTTTTGGAAACAATTATTAGCAAATTATGTTTATGAACACTGACATAGTCTCTGCAAGAAATATGTTCTCATTGCAGCAAACATTAAAAGGAAAACATTACTTGCAAGCAAATATCTATGACTGAAAAGAAATTCTGACCTTTAGGCTCGCTACTGTTCACTGTAATCCCCAATGTATATTCTTTTTCTAATATTCTGTAAACCACTTAAATCAAATTATACAACATGCATTCTGCATCTTATTTCTTTTCCGGGTTTCACAAGATTTGCGGGGGGGGGGGGGGGGGGGTCGAATTGGGTTAATGTTGTGGGGGTACTTTTCTTGCCTTAATTTTGAGAGAGAGAGAGAACATCTATTTTTAAAGCGAACAATTGTTTTAACTGGTCAAGTTTTGAGACCCATTTCAAGCTTGAATTTCTTTAACATGTGAAGGGCATGCACATAATAAAATTCATGGGACATCTTGTCTATTGCAAATTGTATCAAAGATACAGTATCTACAAGTGGTAACAATTTCAGTCAATGGAATAAAATATTACCTCATTAATGAGTGGATCTTGCTCATTATGTACCGGTAACTTGTCATTCCTCAGATTCTATGTACTTGTGACAAAATTACAGGTCTCAGGTAAAGTCATTTGCATTTACACAATGGAGAGAATGTTGGCATACCTCTATGATACTTTCCTGGACTGTGGTTTACATTTGTTTAACACAATGTGAAAACTTTATATGCTCAAAGTACATTGATAACCAAAAATGGCAGCTTCTATGTCATAAAAAAATCAACTTGAAGTAGTCCAAAGTACACTAACTTTAGAAGTCATCAAAATAAAGATATCAAATTTTGTCAAAGTAGACAATACCACCTTCTGGTTTTACAATGAACGACTCACAATACAATACAATACAAATATATATATATATATATATATATATATATATATATATATATATATATATATATATATATATATATATATCTCCTTAAAAATTGAACCCTATGCAAAGTATGAAACTGCAGAACACAACCAAACTACTTCAAAATCTTGATCATACAATCCAATACTTTCAAAATGTGTCAAAATCGGATCAAAAATAACATCTTCATGATTGGTAACAAGCTCAGTCAATCAGCCAATGAGATGCAAGATCACATCCTGCTCATTATCAAACTCATGCAAGAACTTCACGATACAAGCATATATTCCAAGTTTGATCAAATCAGGAAAGAAATATGGCTTCCAGGAGTATAAGAAGCTCATTCAGTCAGATGTGAATGACCTCATTACAATAAGTGGATCTTGTTCATTTTCAAGCCTGTCAGACCTTTATGATATAAGCATATATCATATATTCAAATTTATTAAAATCAGATCAGAAATATGTCCTCCAGAGTGGTAACAAGATCATTAAACCGGACACACAACCACCTTAATAATATGCATAGATCTTATTCATACTGGATCTTTACTGTGATGGAGGAGTAACAAGCTCATCCGAACACACACAATCACTTTAATAATATGCATAGATCTCATTCATACTGGATCTTGTCTGTGATGGAGGAGTAACAAGCTCATCCGAACACACACAATCACTTTAATAATATGCATAGATCTCATTCATACTGGATCTTGTCTGTGATGGAGGAGTAACAAGCTCATCCGAACACACACAATCACTTTAATAATATGCATAGATCTCATTCATACTGGATCTTGTCTGTGATGGAGGAGTAACAAGCTCATCCGAACATACACAATCACTTTAATAATATGCATAGATCTCATTCATACTGGATCTTTACTGTGATGGAGGAGTAACAAGCTCATCCGAACACACACAATCACTTTAATAATATGCATAGATCTCATTCATACTGGATCTTGTCTGTGATGGCCTCCAGAGTGGTAACAAGCAAATGTTGACAAATGGACAATGAATGATGGCCATACTACAAGCTGACTAGGTCTTATTGCAAGCTAATAAATCAACATTAACTCTGATGACAATTAGCCAAACTTTCAATCAGACTGGAAAACATGTCCCTCAGAGTCATAAAAATATATATTTAATTAATTTGACTTCCACCAGTTATTTTACTAAAAATATTCTAAAATATCAGTGAGTTTTTAAACTAATAACATTCAGACATTTAAAAACTTATCTTAGTTACTTCCAGTAAATGTTTCCAAATTGGCAAAAACATGTAAATGAACATGCATGTGATAACAACTCGTGTTGTTGCATTCTCAACGTTGTGATACATACATGTAAGCAGCAGTATGAAACAAAAATAACAATGATGTTAAAGATGTTTTACTTAAGTCAGTGTTTTCCTTTACCTGCATTTGTGCTTCAGAGACCCCCAAATTTTTTATTTGACCCCCCAGTTTTTATATCAAAGTTTTTTTTTTATATTACTCAGTCAGACCCCCAGTTTTTACATCAAGGTGACTTTTGACTCTGTCTTGCATTCCTAGGGGATACACTATTAAATTGTAAGAAACTATATTTAAACAAATGTCATAAGTTAACCCAAAAAAAGACATGCAGCAAGTCGAGCTGTACCGATGTCACTTTTTGCCGATTATGCCGATACCGCGTATAGCCGATTATTAAAATTGCCGATACCGATTATGAGACCGATTATTTGGTTATCATATTATGTACTCGGGTATAAGTCGACAAATTTAGAAAACAATAAAGGCCTGGAATGGGGGGCTCTTGAAACAATGTGTCCAAATAAATTACTCTGTTGTCCACAGACCGTGGGGGTGGTTTTTTTTTTTTTTGCAAACAGGAAAGTTTCGCGGCACAATAAACATGTTCTAATCACTATGTAAGAGGCAATGCTTTTGAGTTTATTGCCGACTTTCTATGAACAAAGGTCGTCGGCTTGCTTTGACGACAACAAATACCCGTTATTGCTGCGGCAACATCAGATAATTGTAACACATTGATATAGAATTGTTTTATTTGTTTAGTATATGTCGGTGCTTCAAAGGTACAGTAAAACCTGTTATGACTTATAAGAGACCGCCCCTTCTGCCAGATGGTGGATTGGTGAAACACTAACAAAAGAAATAAAAAATAATTTTAAAAAGTCCAGAAATGATTCTCACTTACTAGTATTAAAGACAATGAGTTCGTTCACCCTCCAGGCATTACGGATTAACTGAAAGACAGACGACGTACTCAAACCTACACTGAAGCCCTTTCAAACAAGTTGTCACTGGGACATAAGGACTATCGGTGTTTTGTGAGTTTTTCAAAATATAAAGAAAAAAACACAAACCTCAAAATTGACTGTGTATATATCCATCATTACTCCCTTTGATGTTAATCTTACTGGCTATTCACATGACTTTGGCACTACAATGGCGGTTAGCGACATGTACGTCTGGTTTACTGCAGTTTACAAATGTTACCGGATGCTGGAGTTGAAAATTTCGCACAACTGGCAGCAAGATAAATTCTTTTTAAAAACTGAGTGCTAGTAGTTGGGAAGTCTACAGTTAAAAAAAAATGGCTTGTACCAAACAAACTGCACGTAAATCCACCGGAGGGTAAATTTTACCATTGGACTACACCGGAAAAAGTGAGGCATTTTTGCAAAAAATCTACAGCCACTAAATGAATACTACAGAAAAAGAATATTAATATACTAAAATTCAAAGAAACAAGGCGGATACAACGTGAGTTGATTTCAGACGCAAAAAATAAGCAAGTAAGACGAACTAGCACGAGAAAAAATGTCGGCTAAGAGAACCATTTTACATCTACAAAAGTTTTTCAAAACAAGGAGAATTGAATTAAATGGGGAAGAATATATAGAATGTAGCTACAAGCATGGGACACATGAAATTTTATTCCCAGAATTGAGTGGAGCAGGAAGGCCAAGTCCAACATCAATACTAGTACATCTAAAGATATACGATGAGAGTTTATTGGCAAATGTATACTCCATCAACTATGCAAAAAATGGCTATCACATACGCTATAGAGAAGAAACACCTATATTACCACACGGAGATACTATAATTTGTGGACATAGAGCCATTATTAAGAGTCCGGATTCAATCTTGAGGAGAATTAAAAAGCAAACAGCAGAACTTCACATAACAGGTATACCGATAGAAATACCAACAGAGATTGTTGTACAACGTGTTGAAGAGAAATATGGAATAAAAGTGGAAAAAGCAAGGATGGGACAAATACCAGGTTTTAACGTTTTCAATGAAACTAGGATTCTGGAAATAGAAAGAACAAAACTACCTTTAATCAAAAGAACCTGTTTCATACATGGTTTCCTAGTAACAACCTGGTATAAAGGATGTATATATCACAGGAAATGTAATAAATGTGGAGAAACGGGTCATACACCAAAGAAATGTACTAAGGGGACACCAGTAATACCAGAGACACTGGTTATGCAAATAACAACGACAAATTCAAGACAAGATAACACCAGCCAACAATTGGCAGACCATTTGACATCAGAACTGTAAGTTAGGAAACAAACAAATTCTCTAGATCACAATAAAGAAAACCAAACAACCACAAGAGTTACGAAGACAAAACAATCACAACAACAACAACTACCAGATCATCAGAGGGAACTTCAAGAAACTCAGAAACAATCAAAAAAGAAACATAAAGTGGATAAAAGGATTGATAGTCAAAACCCAAAAGAAAAAGAGAAAGATAGGGCAGAAAACAAAACTACCTCAGAACAAACAATAAGAATATCGGCCACAGATGAAGAACTTAAAGCTAAGACGAGCAGCGCAATTTGCAGGGTTGAAGTGGGACCAATAATTAAGAAACCCAATGCGGATACCATGAGAGAAAGTCAGAACAAAAAAGAACAAAAATCAGAACAACAAGCTAAGAGAATAAAGACAATACATATCTTAAAAGAGAACAGTGCAACAAATGAAATGGAAAACCTAGAACAAGACCTAACAGCCGAACAGATACTGGAAATGGGGAGAAAAGAGAGAAGAAAAGAAAAAAGGAGAAGACGAAGGGACGCAGACCTGTTAATGATGGAAGCATTATACCATGATGAAGAGCTAGAATAATTATTAAAAAAAAATTTTAAAAAAAAATTATATATTAAGAGGGGATTAGGTAAGGATAATCCCCCTTTGATTTATCTCAAAAATATACCATATTACACAATCCAGTTATAGCATAACATCCTACTAAGATCAAAGGAGAGCCCTTACCTTAAAAATGGTCTGCAGAGATCAGGATAAGGAGTCCTCTCCAATAATTAAAAAATTAAAAAAAGATAAATTCTTTTTAAATACTTTATTAGAGCAATCTCTTTGTTACAAAAGATTAATTGATGGTTCGATGTGTTTATCTCGATATATGGTTAATCGACTATACAGTAGTGTTAGTTAATGAGCAACTTGTTTGCATACTGCATTTATCCCTAGCTCTAGTGTTACAAAGGATTAAGTTACGGTCAGTCAAAATGCGACTGTATATACAACTTTTATCAGGAAAAATTGGTTATTTAAAAAAATTATTTGCATCGGCACCGATTATTTTTGCCGATACCCGATTATACCGATTGTGCTAATAATCGGCCCGATTACGCGTACGGGCGATTAATCGGTACAGCTCTAGCAGCAAGTGAAATGATTGCAAGACAAGTGATATATACAATATACAGTGTTGATGGCTCACATAGTTGTAAGCTCTAAACCTATGTGTAGACTGGAATGAAGTTTGTACTTTAAACTAGTTTGATTAAATGACATTTCAGTTATTGCATATGGCAAATATTGTAGCCCTAATTATATACCCATTTAATCAGACATGGTTCATCTGGTGTTCAATACATATGTTCAATTTGTATATTTGTATCCGATAAACCAAACTGAAAATAATTACCGGTAGGTGCTTTCAATGGATCAAAGTTTTACAAATTTCCATCTGTATTGAATTAGGTTGCCTCTTCATAGACATAGCCAAAT
This sequence comes from Unio delphinus, assembly GCA_029339505.1. Taxonomy (NCBI): domain Eukaryota; kingdom Metazoa; phylum Mollusca; class Bivalvia; order Unionida; family Unionidae; genus Unio; species Unio delphinus. The sequence goes on from JAQISU010000236.1 coordinate 7,974,320, forward strand.
GTGAACCATCAAAATTGCTTCATTATGGTCAGTACTACAGGACTGGACTTGTATTTTGTGGAAATCATTTTCAGTCTTTAAGTTGCTCTGACTAGATATTTTCCACCTGTTTAAGATGTGAAACATTTATGAAGAAAAATTACTGTAAGTATTAAAAATAAAACCACATTAATTTTGCATTTTGTTTCAATTAGGGGGAAATAACCCATTTTAAATGGCATATACGTCTTACAGCATCCACATATCCCTAAGCAATATCAAACTGATTTTTCTTTCTACCAACAAAGGAAAAGAAAACATATCTAGTTTCATATATCATGTATAAATACTATGTAGGACAAGGTACACAAATTAGAACATGTACTTTATTTTCTTTCACTTTGTAAAAAAATAACTCCGACATCTTTATATCTGAGGCTCTAATAAATATCTTGAATTCTTAATTACACACAATGAAAACAGGATATTATTGTACATGTTGGACTATAATGTTACATCTTGGACTATAATGTTACTCCCTGACTAGTTCCACAGTATACAGCACATTCTTCTAGCAACTACTCATATATTGGATCAAGTGCAAGATCTCAAAAGTCAGCTGTAACAGCTATCAAAAAACTCCTAAAACAAACCGTTCCCATGTGTTTCAAGAAATGTTGTACTCTTGTTAAATAAATGTATGCAGACTATGCACATGTGCTGTATGAGGGTTGAATGCATTGGGGATAGGTGGAGGTAAATTCCAATGTATATATCTAGAATGTAATTTGGCTTTCAGTTAAAAAATTATGTATATATGCATCATGAACATATTAAAAACCTTTTCAACTAGTTTATTTCAACTTGATGCTGGAAAATATTTTTATTGACCCAGAAATCAATAAGCCATAACAACATCTTCTGTTTTGTGTAAATTTATGTAAGCACAAATTATATCCTGGATATTTCATTGTCATGCAGTAATTATAGGCTATTAAGCAAATTTAGGGAATTATTTAAAAGAAAATGTGTCAGCTGCAAAACAATAATTTTATTTGTGTATCACCGTTTTTTCTAGTCTTCTTGGTTTAAACTGTTTGGTTTCAATGTCCTAAGGCGGCATACAGAGTAAGATTCCTTCTCTTTCCTGGTTTCGGAACTGCAGTTGGGGTTGTTAGAAATTGTAGTAAGTATTATATCACTGAAAGTATGGCCAGGGGAGGAGATATGGTGTGCAACCAGGCTTCTGTACAGCTTCTTTGTAACCAAATCAGATCTATGAAGGTTGATCCTTTTGTGTAGCTTTTCTAGGAATCATATTACCATTCAAAATCACTGTATTCATGGCACTCAAAATAGAATTACCTATCTAAGAGGATGAAGTATGCCCAAAGCATTGCTGTAAAATAGGCTTTTGTGTTAAATGTATGTGATATATAAGGAGAAGAAGTCATAAATTTATGTAGTAGGTACTCTTGCAATTGGTAAAAAGGCCTTGCTAAACGTTTTGGAAAACTCATGGAGTTACATTTTTTAAAGAACAGGAACTTTGATAGGAGTTTCACCAGAAAAAGTTGCAGTCTCCTCTCAGAAGCATGTTGGACATGCACGATATGGATAAATGTCCATTATAATCCCAGGAATACACAAAACCTTGTCAGTTATAATTAGTTATAAATCTATAAATATTCATGTATTAAAACTGATATCCCATCAGATGACTTAAGAACATGCTAAACAAGACAGTTATTTAGACAGTAATATGTTGCGGCCTCCAAAAGAATAATGTCAGGCAGTGTGTATCAATTACAGAACTGGATAAACGTGAATTTATATTTTTCTTTTAATGTTTGTAAAATGGTGTTGATTTGTTTTTTTTTTTTGGATCTGACATGTTTTGAAGTTTGTAAGGATCAATCTGTTCGAACATTTTCCATAGTATAACATCCACAGGTCACACATTGTCAAGAATCTTGCTCATAATCTGGTGCTATTTTTTAGTTTAAAAAAACAGACTGGTCCGCTTTTAAAAAAAAGATTATACTGAATCTGTGATGCCAAGTTAAAATTGATGAAACTTGTCTGTTTTCTTGGAAATTAAATGGGTCATATACAGTTGCTATAAATAGAAACAAGAAAATTCTTACACAGCAATGATGTTTTTAAAGCAGATTCTTAAATTTATGTGTGGAATTAAAGAAATGATATTAAAAATGATAAACACAACTTTTTACCGATTTTTATTATTTTATTTTTTTAATTTACCAAAACAGCATAATATATATAATGAAGAACATAAAATGTAATCTGTTGAGAGAAAAAAGGCTGATTACATTCCATGCTGACAAAACCATCAATTCAGTTGTAGTAGCCGTAACAAATTTTTAAACTAGCCATTATGGTAGCAACCTCGCATATCAAATGAGCATCTTTTGCAGTTAGAACTAGACATCATAAGAAGTCTTTTTGTGAAAATCCCAGGTTGATATGATCAATTTTCCTGAAGGAGTAGCAATTATAAAGAAAAACAAGATGGTAGTCAAGATGGTGATATTGGATGTCATGTCAGCACCATTTTCATTTAGGACCAGCTGGACATTAGAAGAAATCTTTTAGTGAGAATCCCGTGTTTATAGGTCATACATTCAGAAGACTTTTTAGATGGCTGCAGTGGCAGCAATACTGGATATGTGAGCACCACCATTGTCATCTAGAGGCAACTAGACAGTAGTTTCACAGCAATCCTGTGTGCAATTTAAAAGGAGTAGAAATGATGTCTTGCTAACAGACAGATGAACAAACTTCAACGAATAACAGACCATCTCAAAGGCTCTTCTGGTTTATGACCTGGAAGCAGCACTATCACTTTCCCCATAAAACAAAAAACATATTTTTAATGGCCCAAATCTCAGTTTTATTTAACTTTTGCTCTTCTTTTAAATTGAAATAATTATCCTTTAAAACTAATGTTACCTGAATTTCCAGTATACTGTTAATTGAAACATAATTATTACTATAATGAATATGACTAATCACCATGATTTAAAGTTTTATTTGAAGATGATCTGTTAAACTAGATCATCCATATTGATAAGGCCAAGAAATCAAATGATTCTGTTTTTTTCATAACACAAAGGACCTTTTAAAATCCTGACATTTTTATTTACCAACATCAAATTTTTAAACTGTTAGTGTTACATGTCCCGGTATCTTTGTTTCATAAATTTTCATAAATTGATATGTTCCCGATCTTGTTTGGTATTTTGCATTAAATACTCTTAATACTTTCTAGTTATTTTTCAACTCATCTAAAAAATATAAATTCAAAAAACACATATTAAACAAAATTTATATTTAGTTTCCCATCCTTAATCAAGTAGCATTTACTAATATGTGTATGACTATTATTCAGAAGGTACCTTATTTACTTGACAGACTATAAATCATGTCCAATGGCATACTGCATAAAGCTAGATCTGCTGTCCCATAATTTATTTGCAATAATCAGTTGAACCAGCTACATGTACTTTGATCTGCCTGAGCATTATGTTACAGCAAATCATGGTATATGCTATTTGCAGCTGTACTCAACTTGAACAAGGCACAGAGGCATAGCTAGAGTGTTTGGAGCCCGGGGACAAGATTCATTTTATACCCCACCCTCACCTCCGTAACCTGAAACATGTCATTGCTGAACTGAATAGATCTTGAGGATCTACAATCTCTTGCAAACTGTAATGCTGTTTTCTTAACTTAACATGTAAGACTAATATTAAAAGAATGCTCAAAATAGCTGATAATAATTATTAGAACAGTTTAAATTTGAACCATTCCTGGTCACACCCAATAAGTGATAAATACCCAATTACATGTACTATAAAATAAAGTCAATGTAAAACAAAATATATTTGTCCCCAACATAACATAAGAATGGTAGTATTTCGCACATATATTTCAATCAAAATAACAAGTTCCTTTAAAAACACAACACTGCCTAGGGAACATTAGTATAATTCATGACTGATCACTCAAGGTGATATAAATATGGGGGGAAAAAAGTTGTTATAGGGGTTAGCGCCATTTTTCTGCACAAGATAGGCTATACATGGCGGCCAGTATTATTGGTGGAGGAAGAACCCAGGAAAACCCAGGAAAGAACCACCGACCCACGAGAAGCTACCGGCAAGCTTTCTCACATACCTACATTGGACTAACATAATTTTCCCTAAGAACACCAATGCATACATGCAAAATAGAAAACTTGTCTCATTACCTATGTCAAAAAGTCTGAAAGCCTCCATCATGGATTGATCCAAAAATTACTTTACAATATCAGTGTATAATCCAATTTTAACCTCTCTGTTCATTAACATGTAATAGGCCCTGTACAGAACAAACAAAACCAGAAAGAAGCAAAGAAGCCCAAGTTTATACAAAGTGGGAGACTTGACATAAGCCATCCCCATGACAAGACCAGATAGCCATACAGTTCAAACAGCCAGAGCCATGTTAAGATTGGCATTTTATGTTGCCCTAATACCAAAAGCACAGACTATGACTAACTTTACATACTCTATTAGGCCAAAAACTATTATTCTATTAATCAGAGAGTGTGAGAGAGAGATTCATTAAAACTGGTCTGGCCACCATATCTCTGATGGTAGAGTGGGTTTATATTGTTTCAGTGGACAATACAGATAAAATGTATAATAATGGAGATAAAAGGCATCAGATTTCCAAACTGTGGACCTTCATAATCACTGGAAGCTGTATTGTTTGCCAATACATGTACTCTGATGCTGTATTAATTTGTTGAACTAGAAAATATTTATGTTATGAAGACCCCAAAAAACTTTTCACCTGACCATTTCTAACATTTCATAAGCATAAGTAGTTAGTTGGACACTACTTAACATTAAAATATTTTCAATCTTTATTTGTGAAAATCCTGCAATGATAAAAAAAACAAATCAATCGATGAGCAAGCTTGAATTTTTTATATATATATATACGATTAACAAGAATGCAGAAACTGAGGATTAAATCAATCAAGTATACTAAAGACTTTATATCTTAAATATATAATATATATTAAAATCACTAACAAGAGTCCTCGGAAGGGACTGATGCTCTACTGACCAACAAAGAGCAAACGTCCCTGTCTGACATGATAATGAAGACAAACAGAAATGAGGGGCCCCAAGAGGCCAAGTGGTCAAAAGCACTTTCCGTTATGGATCACTGCCATCACACCTCTGTCTGCGTGGGTTAAGTCTCAGATTCGGCCAATGTGGGTATGTAAGAAAGCTTGCCAGTAGCTTCTCGTGGGTCGGTGGTTCTATCCAGGGGTTTTCCTGGGTTCTTCCTCCTCCATTAATACTGGCTGCCATGTATAGCCAGCCTATCATGTGCTGAAAATGGCATTAAACCCTACAAAAACAACAGAAATGGTGCATTGCATATGTATGTACTAAACACATGATGCACATTACCCCAAAGAACAAGCTGGCACGCTCATTCAATTCTATGTCATATATTAACTCCAATTACAAATGTTTAACCACTGTCAAGCCATGCCAATTTGGATATCAATGTCCATTAAAAGTTGACTACATTCCTAAAGATGGATGTAATATAGGATATGACAAGAGAGTCATCCTGACAATATGGGAGGCTGCAGTGGAAAGGATTTATCCTCAAGGTCAGGTGATAAAGTATAGGATAAAGCCTGGTAATTGCTGTCCTTCCAAGCACTAGTACTGAGTTAAACATATTCTCTGCTGATCCTTCCAAGAGTGATTTGGAATTGCAACCAAACTATATTCAATCATTAATTTATTTTTTCTAATATTTTAATTATGTTTATTGAAGAAGAAAAAATGCCATACCATAGAACCCAGGGTTACTGGACCAGGCAGTGATTACATCCAATTATTTAAGAAGCTAATCAGGTGGGCAACCCAAAAGCTTGACATCTCTCCTTACAATGTGGGATTGTGTAATATGGTGATGGACCTAGATCTTATTATATTATATGTCAATTAAACATCTCTGCAGACATAAGAATGTGGAGGTTCCCATGGCATTTCCAAGAAAAGCAACTGTACCTTAGTCATAGGTGCACTAAGTAATATGCTATCATTCTTTTGGTTAAGCTATCTAGTTAAAATTCTACAAAGCAAAACCACTGATATGCCACAGTACAAAAACTCACTGTTGCAAAGGCCAAGTGTACTTGCCAAAGAATGGACTGGATCAGTGTGGAAAGAATACATTCCAATCCATCATGTTGGTGAAGCAGTGGCCAAGAAAAGTTGCAATGGCACTTGTTTGGCCATATGGTAGATCTTCCTTCCCACCTTTAAATGCATTCCAAAGTCACAAACTTTTAAGTCAAACCATCAAATGAGGCATTACAGGCAGGTCTGCATCCCCTTCTCTATGACAAGGTCAGCTTCAACATATCTAGGTACATGCTGATTATGGCTGATGTTATCAAGTCTGCCATGAATACCAGTAACTAAGCTCAAAAGACATTCATTACAATTGTCCAGTGCTTTTAAATGTATGTATAAAAGGTAACACTGGCAATGGGTGAGCATTTGCAACGGTTGCAAAAGCATATCACCAGATAGTCTCTCAGCTCCAAAGTTGAGAAAGATCAAAATGGGTCAAGGCTTGTGTCCCAACTGACCACAATAGGGATGTGTGTGAATAGGATTTTTAACATAGCTTTAACAATTTTTCAGTCATATCGCTATGATGTCTCCAGTGAGGCAGTTTTATAGTAATGTCTAGCACTGGGGCATCATGCTAAAGACATGTAGCAGGATGTCCCACCCACCCAGTCACATTATACTGACACCAGGCAGTCCTAACACTAAACTCTTAATGCTGAGTGCCAAGCGAGGCAGCAGTTAGTACAGTGGGACCCCGCTATAACACGGTAGTTGGGAGCCATAGAATCCGACCAGGCTATGAACCGAGCCGTATTATAAGCAACCATGTACAATACCAACACATTTTTGGATTTAATTGGGGGGGGGTTTACATAAAGACGGGTGCGAAAATGCATGGCACAATTACCATTTTTAATCAATATATATTAAATGAGAAAAACATTTGCTTTGGTAACAGAAATAGCAGATATAATATATTACTTTATTCATAGAACCATGCATTGGTACATACACGTGTCTAATTTATGTATACATGTATAATCTATTGCATGAAAAGAGTATCAACACCATGTACTCACCATCGAATCTTGTAACATACATTGAATCCATAATACAAATATTTCCATCGAAAATATCCACACACGGATGTAAAATATTCAATGATTTTGTCACAGATCATTATGTGACTGAATTCAATGAAAAAAAAAAAAAAAAAATTACGTAATGGGTGTACGTAATGAATGATGAAATAGTACATGTCCATAGATTAAATAATGGAAGCTAAAGTGTATTCTTATAATAACTACATGTACATCTCAGGATCTTTCTGTCTCTGAATTCAGTCATTGTAAATTTCAGCACATTTTCCCACCCAAGCTGCTAGTCAAAGTCCTTTGAACTTGCCGCCCAGTTATTGCGTCATGTTCTTTTGATGTACTCTAATACAGCAGGCAGAACTGGCTGTATTTTAACCATGGAATTATGTCACTGTTTAGCTCGGCAGTTCACTTTGATGATAAACAATGTATTTAGATTGATTTATACATTCTGGTGAGAATCTTTTATTAACCGCCGCATTGGCTGTTGCTCAGTTGTGTATGATATTAAGAGAAACATATATCGGAGATTATTTGAACAACGATTGTATTCGGAATGCATTTAAGACAAAGACAAAGTATGCCATTTTTGGAAGTCTTTGGTATGACTCAGCCAGGGATCAAACAGATGACCTCCCTCTTCCTTGGTGGATGCTCTAACCACTAGAGCAGTTCCACCCTAGGGATATCTTTCTGCATCATCAGGTCATGTAGCCACTCATTTTTGCCAGTACAGTAAAAAGAAATCATGGAATGTCTGCATTTGTAAATTTTGTTTATCATGGAGCCTGCAGCAAGTTGATATTTGGGTGCAAACACAATAGAATGCTTGTTGCAAATGTACTCAATCACCTACAAAGGTATCGAAAATGCTTAATCATGCATATTTTGATACATTTTTTTATCTTGATGCAGAAAATCACTTATACAGGAGTCCTCCATACTAATGCATTTGCTGGACGGCAAATTCAATGGCTTGCAGGTCCTGCTTGAACCCCGTGCTGAGTGGGAAAATGTGCTGATCACTTTAGCTGTGCTGATATTTACAATGAGAAAATTCAGTGGCTGAAAGACACCCAGATGTACATGCTGTCACTGTAAGAATATATTTAAAGAACATGATCCAATGGCTTGGCGAAGTTCAAAGACTTGACTAGCTAAAAAGTGGTGAGAAAATATGCTGATATATATGATGACTGATTTCAGAGGTAGATTGACCCATAGATGTACTTTTTTTTTTTTTTTATAAAATTAAATCAAATGAACAACTTTAGCTTTCATTATTGTTTTCGTTTCCAAGTGTAGCAAACTAAGTAGTGCATGTCACCTTGAAATCAAGACATGTTGAAAGTTATACAAAATGCTGTTTGGAAATTTGGATATGTATTTTGGGCTTAAAAAGAAAATTCACAAATATTTTAATGAAATTCACCAGAGTGGAAGAAGTTTCTAGAACTTATATTTTTATAGAACACTGTGATGAATATCTAAGAATTTGGATTAAGACCTTTCCTTGGCCTGACATAATTTACTCTCACTCTAATGGACAAACAAGAGTTATATGTCTGTGGTAAAAGTGAAGTTAGAAAATTAAACTCAATGGGAACAACATCCTCAGAAGCGCAAACCATTCTGCCAGCAAAATAAAAATCTGCATGGTTGAGCTTATACTGACAGTGACCCCCCCCCCGCAAAAAAAGTATTTCAAGCCTAAGGCTTGTGACTTTAAAAATATGACATGCCCTTACTCAAATTCCATAAGCCCTAACTTCAATTTCCTTATGCCCATAATATTGCAATTGTTCCACTTAAATGATTAACATCCTCCTTGCTCAGTGTATGAACAGTATTTATTTTCATTAACTTCTTGAATGTGTCTTGACTTGTAAATGTTTGTTTACCTTTTGTATGTTGTTCAAAGATGCTGCTTAATACATTTAACCAGTGTTGCATTACAGTAGTGTAAGAAAGAGAAGGGACATATTCATTATTATTCATTAAACTTGAACTTGAAATATCCTGAACCATGTAATAAAAGTTAATCAAGACCATGAAAAATTACTTGTTTAATCCTAAATCATTTTTTGGTGGATTGTCCTCTTTTCACAACTAGCCAATTTTTAACCAAACATTCTAAAACTGACCATATTTGATACCTTTATTACTTAGAATACCTAAAACATTGTCCTGTATATGGCCTAAACTCTTGAGATTACAACAGTAAAGTAATCAATTAACAGTTTTTGTTGTCTATGCATGCAAGCATTAATCCTATGTGGCCACAAATTACTGCACTGGTTGCCATAAAGGCTGAACAGTTAAGGTACCCACCTGACTGATTCTAGCTGATTTTGTTAACGCACATAAATATCCAAAACTGTATTCTGTACAACCTCCAGTACAATAATATTGATGTTAAAGCCAACTTAGCACTAATTATACGTAATCCAGTGCTAATTATAGGTAGTCCAGTATTAATTATTGGTAATACAATCTGTTCATAGGTCAAATGGTTGAAGTACAAGTCAATGATCTTCATATGGGTAAGTGGCATACAGATAGATCAAAAATAATAACCCATGCTAGTCTCTCAACACCTTGACAGCAAATTTCTTCATTTCATCAGTGCAATCAAAGTTTCCTCACGCAAATTATTTTTTTCACAAGCCCAACAGGCATCTTGCTTAAAATTCAGGAGGGGCCTGATTTGAAATTAAAGTGTCCCCAGACATCAGGCAATAAGATTTTGTGAGCAAAGGTTGAGATGTTTTCTTAAAGTAAACAGAACTGTGGCCACTGACAGACTCAGTGGTCCAAAACACTGCAACATGGCAAGAAGATTTATACGGGCATAGATCAACGTTTGTCCTTATTATATAAGCATATATTCCCAGTTGAAACAAAATAAATATGAAATACTGCCAAGAGTGTGGTAATATTTCCAGCCAATCATATGCATAGATTTTGCTCATTATTAAACCCATCAAGAAGATGGCAATGCAACAAGTCCATAGTTCAAGATCAGATCTGAAATAGAGCTTCAAAAAGGGGTATAAAAAATTATTACAAATTCAATCTATTAAAGTTCAGGTATTCATTCACTCTCTTATTCCAATTAACATATAAATACTTGAACCCAATTTGTGTTGTTTTTATTTTTATTATCCTTATGATGTTTTAAAATCACTTGATTAAATGAAAGAAGGTAGCTCAGTAAAAATCTGCTTAACATATCAATAAATATTTGATCACTTTCAGTTATTATTATGAGCTAATAAAAGTCTCTCTAGTATTATTTATTACTATTTTTAGGTTCCCAATCCCCCACCCCACCCCCCATCCCCTCGAAATAAAAGTACATTTAGAAAATTGCAGACTTTAATTTTAGCCTTACATGTACCAGTTATAGAAATAAAGCAATTCCATTTTTAAAAGTTAATTATATGTGTCCTCTTTTTGCAGTCAATAACAAAGTGGAGACAGATGACGTCTACAGTCAAAATCAGAAAGTGGTTGGCTTCAAGTGTTAACATTTATCAATTATATATACCGTATTTTCGCGCATATATCCCGCACACGCAGATAATCCGCACCCTCATATAGCCCGCGGGTTTTGGGGTTTTGTGTAAAAAATCGTTGGCATAACCCGCACCTTTGTATAACCCGCAACCATAGATATATTTATACAGCTACAATCGGAAATGAAATCAATTACAGGATCATGGGGCTTCGCTGATGTAGCAAACTGCGATTCTGTTTTCCGTTTTGGTGACAAAATATACCATCTGGTGATATTTGTGGCGACACCAATTTTGGCTGATAAAAACCGTATATACAGTCTTGCGTTTGGAGTAGAGAAAATCAAAGGCACCATGACAGGAAACAATGTACTGGAATATATTGTTAAAATGACAAGTCCTTGTCTCATACTGGCAAACCACACTAACAGTACACTGTTATATCATAATCCGCTAATGATGATATCTGGCCTTATTACTTTATGCAACTGACTAGTTAAAATCCGAATCCGCAGAAGGCGGAAACGTAAAATGAGTACAGTCCAGCAGATGACACTAATTTAAAAACAAATACCAGATGGAAGAAGAAAAAATACGTTTGCTGACACTTCAAAGAGAACTGATTACCTTTGAAGCACTGATATTTACTAAACAAATAAAACAAATCTGTTTCAATGTTCTACAATTATCTGAAGTTGCCGCAGCAATAACAAACAGGTATTTGTTTGACCCTTCAACTGGAGCCTTTAGCGGCGCCATCATCAAAGTAAGCCGACGACCTTTGCTCAATAAAAGTCAGCAAAATACACGGTACACAGTGCTTGTGTGCGTAGGCTGTCTATAGGAGCTGTGCCTCAACTACAGGCTACATAAACACGGACATTTCTAAATAATCTTGTATTCTTGTGAATTGTAGATTCGAGTTTAAATAATTTCTTTCTGTTTAAATTAAAAAATGCCGAAACGAAAGTCTTACACAGCCGACTTCAAGCTAACTGCCATTGCGTATGCTGAAGTGCATGGCAATAGAGCCACAGGCAAAAAATTTGATATTGATGAGAGTGTAATCCAAGGTTGGAGAAAAGAAAAAGGAACGTTGGAGAAGATGAATCCACGAAAACGTGCTCATCGCGGACCTAAAGCAAAGTGGCCTCACCTTGAAGCTGACCTGAAACAGTGGATCGTGGCCCAGCGGTAAAATTAGGTACCGAAGTTATTTCGATTGAAAACAGAAAATATTGATTATGAAAACGTGACGGATACGAAATTTTAAGTTTTTATCCCGAAATGTTGATTTTGTCCCGATACCGTAAGTTGTTGTAAAGTCACCGTAGTAGCCATAATATCCAACCCCAGCAAAACAAACTAGAACAATATATGTTATGTAGTTACGTTTTTCAAACAATATATTGAAATATCATTATGTGTAAAAAAAATTGTGATATAGCCCGCACCCTTATATAACCCGCACCCCCTCCCCCGATGGGGTTTGTAAAATCTGGTATAACACGTGGGATATATGCGGGAAAATACGGTAAATACTTTTCTATATATACTGTATAAATGTACCTTTTTACATATAGTTCAAGCATAGATCTGAGTGTATTTGAATAAAAAGACATGCCTAATTTTGGTTTCAGAGTAATCTGTGTATGAACACTTTGTACAAATAATAGTGTTTTATCTATTAACAAAATGCAATGATGTTCCCTTAATTTATCCGTTTATCCATATGCACCTCTGAGATGATGAAGATATTGATATTTATTACAGTTATGGGGAATAACATCTCCTAGACATGCTCACAGCACAGCAGTGAATCAAGATTATGGTCTGCCATTTTGGGGGTTAGTAGATGTAATAGTTCTGGTTATGTGTTTCTTCCACAGTACATGTTACCTCTAAATAACCAAAGGCTCCATACATAATTCCCATGACTCACTTCCATGAAATTCAACAAATTAAGTCATACATGTACACACTAATATATTGCATAAAGGCAGTGAAAAAACAAAACCTCATGCTGAGAATTTTTTGCAGGTAAAAGGGAATGTGGGCCTGGGTCCATCATTTTTTGGTAAAGAATTAGATCAACTAGGAAGAAAGTTTTCGAAATTAAATTGCTAAAACCTGGAATTCTGCATGATTTTGATACATTCCTTACTGGGATAGTATTAGGAATCCTCTGAGGACCCATTAATAACAAATACCTAGCCTGGCCTAGATACAAGAAACAAAATAAGATAGCATATAATTAACATAATTGTTAAGAAATAAAACGAATCGCGTTTTGATTCATTCAAACTATAACATGAACACTGTTCTTTTGAAAAGGTAGGCATACCAAACCACACCTGTAGGTAGGCATTTGTCATCAACTGACAGGTAAGGGGAGCAAACTATGAAAATGGCAGAGTTTTAACACATAATCATTTGGTAAAAACTGAGCATGCACATACATTTCTTATGCATTATCCTGTGAATTCAAAATGTAAATGCCAATAAGAATTACGAAAATGAATTTATACATTATAAATAACACCTGTAACAATAAACTTGTGAAGCGTGTAAAGGTGTATATAAATATCGGAACTTTTGGGGGTATATCATAGACACAGGTATCCAAATGATGCAGAAACTGTCTGCAAACATTTGCGTTCATAAATGTTTCAGCAAAGAGTTTGTTTAAGTGAAACTTGATAGCGTATTAAATATATATCTTACCTTTTTAATGGCAAAAACTGTTGCTTTCTGACCTAGTTTCCTCCTAAGATCGACGCCATATTCATAATATTAACATCCGGGGTTTCAGTATTTATTTTAGAATGCCACTAGAGGGCGCTTTAAACGGGTTCTTTAAAACTCGCGGACGAACGCATGTAAGCATCTTCCACAATATAAGTTTTTGAACTGTCTTATGGACTGTTTCAGCCTAGGTGATATAAATTACACCTTGTATGCGTTGAATTGTAAAACATTTTTTTAAAAAGTTTTTTTTTTATGGGTTGGTTTCACCTAGTTAGCATAGTTATGTTACGCAATATATCTACACTAGTGAATATACACAGTATATTTGTATTGGGGAAGATTTTTTTTATACCCTGACATTTTGCTTTTTGGTCCAAATGTTTATGAAATATGAGATTTCTGCTTTCAATCAGACCTAATGGTTTTGTTTTAAGTGTCAAATAAGCACGTAAAGCAAGCACAAAATACTTTTATTTATATAACATAACATTTAATTTACTGATTTAGGAAAACAAGGCTACTTGAAAGACCGAAAAACCGAAATACACATGTATTTACATGTTCTCTCTATATAAGTCAGTTTCCACACACAAATTATTATTTGTTTTTGTTTGAATAATAATATAAAGCAAAATAAAATATGATTTTTGTGATTTTGATGTGAATTTTTTACTTTTTCCTAGTTATAGCACGCGTCAATTGGTCGTACTTGATTGGAGAGGTTGATCGTTTCGGATTGGAGGTGGTATGATAACGACTGACCGTTTCGAAACGACGGTGTAAGTAGGTTTAATTCATATTGTTTCTAGTCGCTTAATTAATGTTACTTGAGTTGACTTTGTCTATCATCATATTCGTGGCATGTTAATCTTACACTTGAAATACATATAAAAAGTGAAAGTGAATGTAACAAAGTACCAAAAGTGTATATGATAGTATATATGTAAGAGTGAGATTAATATTGTGATCTTAACAAGCAATGATATTTGATGATTAACAAAGACAACTCGGTTAACATTAATTGACTTGAAACAATATAAATTAAGCTGACTTACACCGTCCGTTCCAGAGATTACATTCGTTTCATAAGGATCAGTCGTTATAATACCACATCCGTTCCAGAACAATCAGTCTGTCCAATAAAGTACGACCAATTGAAGCGTGCTATAACTAGGAAAAAGTTAATAATGTATATCAAAATCACATAAATCATATTTTATTTTGCTTTATATTATTATTTTAACAAAAAAATTGTGTGTGGAAACCGATATATACAGAGAGAACATGTACATGTGTATTTCTTTTTTTTTCATGTATTTCGGTGTTTCTTGTAACCCATTACAGTTTAATATTTTTTTAATATTATAACATGTGAGTACAGTCCTACCCATTTGTATCAGCATCACTAATAAGCCACCTATGTAGACAAAAAAAGTGAAGTCCCAGCCCCTTGGTCTACTATTACCACCAAATTGTCATGCTTATGTCGACCTTGAGATAAAAGATAAACGTACATGTTGACAGAAGCCCTTGGTCCCAGCTTGAACAAATCCTTTGTTTTCTAATTGGACTTTATTCAACAATTAGTTGATCTTGCCGCCAGTCTTTAATGTCGCTGTGGGATTTATAAAAACCAACAGGCTTTTGTTTGATCTGTTGGCCACTTGCGGAAACTTAAATAGAAGCAATGAAATCTGATCGATTCTAGCATTTTCCAAAGTGATTGGTGATTAAAACAAGTTTATTGAATGTGAAAGTTTTCTTTTTTTTAGTTTTTATTTATGATGGCAATCAACAGCAGTGTAAAACACAGATTAAATTTACAGTCTCTGGAAACTAAATATCTGACTGTAATGGAAGTTGAGGGCTAAGCATCTTGCAAAGTTGTCTGAAATGTTTTCACAATAACTGCTTTAACTAAATACATGTACTGTTTGAACAAATTTGTTGACAGTTTTTCAATACCCCGTGAACAGCCACATTCCCTTGGTAGCCTCAATAAGATAAGAACAGACTGACCAAAATCTAGGTAGATTTAAGTACATGTACTTGAAGCAAGTAAATAACAACTAGACAAACATGTGCTAATGCTGACATTAAATATAGCTATGTTTCTTCAAATCAGGATTTGACTGATGCAGTATTTTATTATGGATTTTATCACACAACGATAACTAAAATGTAGTTTGTTAATATACAAGTGTAAATCACTCTAGTTTTGTCTACTTGTACTAAAAATTTCCATTGTTTTCTCAGTGTAAATAATACTGTATACAGGTCAACCCTTACTGAAGAATTTAACTTTTATCTTTTTTCAGACCCCACCCCCACCCCCACTCAAACACTTGTATTTACATTTGCGTATCTCGACAATATTTCCTCGGGCCTAAGGATGTCAACATGAACTGGTAGGACTGTATATCACTTTATGTGATTCTAATTGGTCCAAATAAGCCCATGATATTATTGTGCAGTATTCTCTGTACTGATTGGTTGCGATTATGTGAGAACTTTTAACCCTTCTGGAATGTTTTGTTTTCACTGAACATTTTTGGCAGGCATTCTTCACAGGTGTTTCTTATATATAACAATAAGAAAATTGGTGTAAAAAAAAAAACCTCCAAGACAAAAACAACAGCAAGAAGTAAAACTAAGGGTATTGCTTATTTGATAGTGGGTTTGGGTGGTATATTTGTAACATAGAAATAGTAACCACCCTATTTACAAGCAGGGTTTAAATGTGAACTTAGAGAACTCATCTGTTCACAGAAGAATGAGGACATAACCTGGTCTTGCAACTGACAAAAAAATCATATTTACACAGTAAATATGTGATGCAATTGGACTGTAAAATAAATTATTTTATGTCTTCCATACAGTCTACTATTCAAAATCAAATTTATTATTCTTTCTATTTGAATAATTTCCCCTGAGAAAAAAAACTGTGATACAAAAAATCTAAAATAAGAAATGATTTAATAAAATTATTAATTTAATATTAATATTACATTTATGAAACTTGATGAATAATGTCCAACTTTGTGCTAAGGCTTTATTAAATATGTAGATGCCTGTAGTCATCATATATTAAATATGTAGATGCCTGTAGTCATCCTATATTAAATATGTACATGCCTGTAGTTGTAGTCATCCTGTATTAAAATATGTTGATGCCTGTATTCATTCTATATTAAATATTTAGAAGTTCTTCAGTCATTTTATATTAAATATAGAGATGACTGTAGTCATCCTGTATTAAATATATACATGCCTGTAGTCATCCTATATTAAATATGTAGATGCCTGTAGTCATCCTATATTAAAATATGTTGATGCCTGTAGTCATCATATGTTAAATATATAGATGCCTGTAGTCATCCTGTATTAAATATATAGATGCATCTTAATGAGTATCACACTGTTTAGAAAATTGGGGTGCTGAGTTAAATTTCATTCTCCAGTGATAATCTTTAAATTGTTGCATATAACTCAGTTATGTCTTGCTTGTAGAGAAATACAAATTTTATGTAGATGTTTCACATAGAGAATACTTTGGTACTGAAAGCATATTTTATACTAGTGATAGGTGTGTGTGTGACTTGGATTTGTTAAGTTTGGCAATTGATAGTGATATTTAGCACTGGGGTAACATGCAGCAAATATGTAGCATCGTTTCACACCCAGTCACATTGTCCGGACACCAGGACGACCAGTCCTAACACTAACCTCTAAATACTGAGCATCAAAGCAAGGCAGCTGCTAGTACAGTTTTTATAAGTCTTTGGTATGACTTTGCCAAGGTTTGATCTCTCGCATCAGAGGTGGATGCTCTAACCTCTTAGGCCACTGGAGTTATAGGTGTTAAATTTGTGTTTCCCTCAATATTTATCATTTTCCAAAAGTCATATAACTTAATGATTACTTGTTTTCATTAGAAGACTTTCATTCAGTAAGTATGCATGGAGGATGGGGTTAACCCAAATGCATTCGCTTACATATGGGGCAGGGCGGTCTACTGTTAATGTGTGAATGCATAAGAAAATGGGTTGAGTGGGGGGGAATTTTAATGGACACTAGAGAGACTTTTTAAAGTTATGCAGCTCATTTCTTTGATGCAGCCAGACATTCAGCATTAATAGACTATCTGTTTTATTCAACACATTATTTTATTAATAATCCTTAATTGTTTCTATGTGAATTAAATATAGGCTGTTTTATAGAATTTTTGGGGTGGGGTGCGTGAAGCATACATACTCAGGTCTGGGGTGTGTAAAAAAAAAAGAGTATGCATGTGTACAGGGAGGGGTCAGGGTCAAGCTTTACCAGATTTTTACATAAATGCTAAATTGATGGCCCCTTAGGAGTACCACAATGATATTTTAGACAAAATCATGCAAAGTCTGATTCATATATAGATCTTTGACATAATGGAAATCTGATTAACACTGATACAAAGTCATGATCTTTTGACCTTCTAATGAAATAAGATACAGCTTTCACATTTATCAAAGTGACCAATATTATTCAGTACATATTGTTTCTACCAATATCTCTCCCTAACACAAAGGTCACCAGAACATCAACCTTGTATTGATTCCTGTTAGATCTACTTATTCAAAAGTAGATCTTGATTTTAATTATACATTGCAATCTGACAATACTGCCTTAACAGAATATATCATTGCACACTGTATGGAAAGAAATTTTAAAAAAAAATTTGACCACTAGATAACTAGCTTTAAAAATTGCTTTCCGGCAAAATCGGGATTTGTTGATCACCCCAAGACTCTTGAAAAAAACACAAAGACACCTCTAGTTATGTTGAATAGTTGAATTTTGTTTCTCAGATGAACAGAAATAATTTAATTTGGTCTTAAATGTCAAATAATATATGATTTTAAATCCACCAAATACTTTTACACTGATTATCTTGTCCTGCACAGAAATGATAGAGTATTGTTTGTTCATATTATTCTTAGTCTTGAATCGTGTTCTGTATCATATGAATAAATGAATACCAAATGTGCTGCAAAGTAATTGAATACATGTACTCACCTTTTTCATTTGTTCTCATGTAGCTAGGCTACACCATGAGGAGGTGCTCATTCCATGGCTCTTTTTATTTATGTTCTTTGCTGTTTTGTTTCTTTTTCTTCCTTTTTTTAATTATCAATATAAAGCAGTACCTACTCCATTTTTAAAAAAAATACATATTTTGTAAATATCTTTAAGAAGTATCAATATATAATCAGTTTAGTGGAACTCAGATTAAATTTTTATTATTTTTCTATGATTTTGGTTTGTTTAGTGTGCTGCTTTTAATAATAAAAAAGATGTATTATATTCTGTAAAGATTTTAATAAATATAAATATAGCACCCTTAGGTTCTGACTTATTCAGTATACTGCTCTTTGTCATATTAAAGATTCTAAAAGAGCTTTTAAAGAATTTCCTACATTTTTCATTATGTTGTAAATTTATCAGACATGAACATTGCTCATATTTCTGTTATGATTTTAAAAAATGTGTTATTTCTTTTTAATTTCTGCCAGGCATGTATTAAGTGGTGCAAGATTACTGACAAGGAAATTTTTTTTTTTTACCAATTGTATTAATAATTATACAACACAAAATTTTACTAATTTTATCAACAAAATCTAATCATTGTTTGTTCAGGTTTTTTTTAATTTTTTTAAAAATAATTTTATTTGACAGTATGGATGTACCTGGGTAGCTAAGGGTATTTTAGGGATAGCTTTGGGCTCTTTAAGTTGGGCTGCAGCAGAATCATTTAGTTTTAGCAATTCCAGTTGTAAAAAATAATTACTCTGGCATTCTAACTTGCATGTAATGATAGAATTTTTTGCAGATGAGTGCAAAAATATAAATTTTCATATGTTGGCTTATTTTTTGTTGCATCATGGAATATTTTTTTACATATTTTAAACCGTTGTTTTTAAAAGCGGGTTACCCATTCATGGCATTTATCTTTTAATCATTTGGTTGTCATGCTTTCATTTTATGTTGTCCTAAACAATTAGGCAATAGATTTGTATACCCTGTGATAAACTGACTAAATTAGATATCTAAGACTACGTTTGTAGCTTCTACTTCTTTTTCAATATGCTCATTATGGATGAAATGTAAATTCAATATCATGTGTTGTAGTATACCAACATATATTTTACCAGATGAATAAATCCCAGGTATTTAATTCAAGCAGTTTATTTAGATTTATTTTAACAAAAGATTTACTGGTACATGTACATGGTTGTTACATCATAATATTTTGACAAATTAACTTTTGTGTCAAAGGGTATTTTGTAGCTGTCACTGATAGTGTCAGGGAATGATTTCTTTTCACTGCTGTTTTGCTAATACTTCCAATACACAAAAAGCAATATCACATTCACTTTCCATTTTCAGAGTTGTTTCCATTAAGAAAATGGCAACAATACAACAGTACAGACTTGGTGATCTATCCAAACTGATATCTTCTGGTTCTGATAAACCTGAATCAAAGAAAAAGAAGACTGACAAGAAGTTGGAATCATTATTTGGTGGGAATACTCAGAATCTCCACTTCAGCATAGTGCCAGCAGTGTTATCTAATGAAAAGATTGTAAGCTGCCCTCTCTTTTCCCAGTTATTGATAGCTTGTTAACCGGAAATGCTGTTTTCTGCAGATATAATTGCAACTTGGACAGATGTTTCAAAAATGTATTTAAATAAGTTAGCAACTGTGATAAATTCAGTAAATTATCTAATCTTGAACCGCTGGATAAAAACCCAGAAAGAAGGTTAAGTTCATATTAAATGTATGAATGCATATTAATGTGTGAATGCATAAGAAAGGGGGTTGAGTGGGGTGAATTTTAATGGAAACTAGAGAGACTTTTTAAAATAAACTGTAAAACTTGATAGAAAAATGCAGCTCATGTTTTACACTTCTGTTTCAGAAGAAGACCTCTATGTACATTTGAGTGGCCAGTAAAATGTGATAGCGTCGATCAGTATTGCTATAGTCAGAGACATATGTTTGTAAACATACATTTCTCATTTGGATACTAGCGATACGTACATTTTTGTACAATACAGAAACTGCCAAATAATTCAAAATAGTTCACTTTGAGAAGAAGGCACATAGTGCATTGTTGTTGTTGTAGGGTTTAACACCATTTTTTTTATAGGGTTTAACACCATTTTTCAGCACATGATAGGCTATACATGACAGCCAGTATTATTGGTGGAGGAAGAACCCAGGAAAATCCCCGGAAAGAATCACCGACCCACGAGAAGCTACTAGCAAGCTTTCTCACATAACTACATTAACTGAATCTTAGACTCAAGTTCACACAGACAGAGGTGAGATGGCAGTGATCCATAACGGAGAGCGCTTTAGACCACTCTGCCACTCAGGGCCCCTACATAGTGCATTGATGCTTCCTGAACTAGATGCTGTTTGGACATAAGATATTTTATAAATGTTTGATTCAGACTGGTTGGATGCAGGGTTACAGAAAAGTTGTGCTAGAGAAGTTCCACTGTTTCATTGTCATTTTGAGCATGTAATTATCATATCAGCATGTACATTTGACATTATTATACCATATCATTGCTTTCTTTGCAGAAATCAAATAATGCAGGATCCAACAGTATCTCAGAACCTGATAGCACAGAAAGAAAAGGTGGCACAAAGATGAAAGCAAAAAGAAAACACAAAATGGACGATAATGATGATGAAGTACTAAGCACAAAATTCAGAAAGTTAGAAAGGAAGGAAGAAACCATTAAGCCAAGAAAAGAGAATGTGTCTCACTCACCTGGTTACTGCCCACCAATAGGCATTGTTCATGAAGCTGTACTGAAACAGATGAAGACAGAGTATGATAATATTCTTGCCAGATCATTAGCCTTTGACCACTTTTTTGTAAATAAGTTTATGTTAAATTGCTTGTAGTATTTACTTAATGAAAACACCATGATGTTATAAAAGTTTATAATTTTCATGGGAATTTTGCATTTATAGCAGTCTTAGCAGAGTTCAGGGCTGCAGAGACCTGGGCTCTTCACTCGTGGAACTCAAGTCCCTTTCAGAAGGATAAAAAGGAAAATGAAAAAGCACATGCTCATTATTGTATTACATATTTGTTATCACTAAAAAACACTGTATATAACCCACAACAGTAAAATCATCCAGTTAATTTCAGTTCCAAGAATAATCATTTTTAATGCTGTGTAGGTCTCATTGCAAGTGAAATAGCATCTCCATTCCTACCAAAGACATTTGTATGCACTAATGCCTGGCATGACACTGTACCTTGTATATAAACATAACTTAACATTATTAAAGAAAGAATGAATAAATATACCAGGCAACAAATGTGATAAAAAAAGTTAATTCAGAATATATATTAATATACTTTGTTAAATGCTGTATAAGATGGCCCTTAAAAACAAGGGGTATAAAAAGTGGGCTCTGTAGAAAAAATGAATTAATCTTTGTACTTGTATGGTACCCAAATATATGTAGCTTGAGACTGCAGATTTTAACTGTTTTAATGTATTCATACTGGTTTTAGGTACTGATATTCACTTATCGGTCAAAATTGAATTTTTGCATAGTTTTTCTTCTTCTTTTGTTGGCATTAATGTTTATCCCAAGTTTATATATAAAAAATTTAAAATAGATTTTGCCTAATCAGTTTTGAATCCAAATACTTTTCTGTATTTTCTTAAAAGTATACTGATAATGTTGTGTTAGAAATCACATGAACCAAACTCTTTGACATCAGCACCACCTTCTTGTGAGCAGAATGGTTATCCATCACAGAAAGGAGAATGGTTATCCATCATAGAAATATTCAAACCATTCTTCCCTTAATGGTTTTTGTGGCCAATGTTGGATTCTCAGCATTTTTCTCATGTTTTCTCTTTTCCCAATGTAAATGTGTCAGGGGATATATTTAAGGATAAGCACATTTTTTATATTTTTCTGAGAGGATTATTACCTGATCACAATATTATTAAACCATTCTACCTCTCCCCACAAATGTGACTATTCTTGTTTGTATTGGCTTAAACTGGTTTACTATGGGCACCACTTGGTGCTAGGTGGGAGGTAATGGTTAGGAGTTTTGACCCTCTGTCTATGTGGTATATAGATGGGTAAGACAGTTATTTTCATCTTTTGGGGGAGACAGTTGCGTTTATGTCTCCTTCAAATACGTTCCCCAATCACATTATGTTAGGAATATTAGCCTGCTACCTTGCAAATCATCTTTTCCTGTCTCTGTCAATAGGCATAGGGCAAGAACTCTTGCCCATTACCTCCCCTTAGCACCACAAGATGTCACTAGTTTTTAGCTTCGCTGCTGTACTTGATAACATCATACAGTTTATCCTCCACTAATCTAAGCTATTGTTATGTTATAATTCACTTGTCCAACATTCCTTTTGGATTTATTGTGTGGATTTTGATGCAGGTTCAAAACATTCAGTTTTATAATTTCTACCAGTTTGAATGATTTTTTAAACAAGCTTTGTACAAGCTCCACCATTTTTTTTTTTCTTGGTCTGGGAAATAGAAACTGTTGGCTGGCATGCCAAGTAAACCTACTTGAGTTTTTATCTCACAGATCTAGCATTGCAGAAAGAAAAAAAACTTGCATATTGTTGGTTTGGTGGCAGCAGCACAGATGGCCACCAGACCAATGTAGATCAATCAATTTAGCCTTTTAACTTCACTTCCTTCATCAGTGAAATTTGTTCTGTAGGAATTCAGTATTCATCTTCTTTATCATATGTTAGGGTCACAGGTCAAGTGATCCAAAGCTGTGTTGCTTATGTAATTAGGAGAATGGGTTATTGTTCACATGGGGAATACAACTATTCTTCCCTAGAGGGATACCACAAGGTAGAGGTCAGATGCTCAGCATCCCCTTTTCTTTTACTTCCAGAAAGCAAATTTTTGAAATTATATTTCTCTGAGAATACTTACCCAATCACAGTACATAAAAACCCTCCCAATCACCCCACTGTATGAGCAGCCTTGTTAGTATCTTGATCTTGCTCAGCTATAAGCTAGCAACACCTGGCAGTGCCATGGGGAGGTAATGTGCAAGAGCTATTGCCTTTTATCTATTAAATAGACAGGAAAATATGAATTTCTTCTTTTAGTAGGACTGGATTCGCAGTGTAGCAGGCTAATATTCCTAACCTAATGTGATTGGATAAGTATTTTCTGAAAAACATAATTTACTACAAAATAGGCTTTTTTCAAACATTGATACAATCAGTTAATTTTTTGCAGAGAAACATGGAGTATTGGTCCCCAATATCTAATATTCCATTATAAGGTTGTATATGCAATAGCTCTTGAGTTGTTGATTTTTTTTTTCTTTTAAGGAGGCTTAAATTGTGATGATGGCAATAATGATGGTAATGACCCACAATGAATATTGATGGGGGCATTTAATGTTTCCCATATTAGCCCATTAATCTGTCTTTGTAAATTTTGCATTTAGGTCAGTTTCTTAGAAATTATAACAAGAGTATTCTTGTTTAATGAAAATATATTTATGTTAAGACAGTTTAGTGCTAAATTATACTCTGTAACCATCTGTGCTTATTTGCATGCATTAGCACTGTATATTTCTTTCTAGCATTTACAGATGTAAAAGTGGCACTTGCCTGCATGCTAGTGCAATGTTTGAGACGATTTGGGCAAGTAATACTCTAGCTGTATTTGCCCCATTATGTCATGTGCTCAAAACCATCAAAAGTTGTATCAAATTTGTCTTCTTTATATTTCTTCAATTTGGTTCAAACCATGGTTCCTACACTTCCTTGAAATCCACAAAGTACTGGATTTATGCTTCTTAAAATCAAGGCTTTGAAATACTAGAAAATTGACTTTTTAGTTTGAAAGTGTTGAAAATTATATTTGCTCCCTCGAAAACTATTTCAATGATTTCTGGGATATTGGCTTTATTGGTTCATCAAGTCTTGCTTTGTTGTGCTGCGGCTATCTGGTGATCTTAGCTTTTGGGGTTTGATATCAGTCATTGCTCTATATGTGATTTTCACATTTACTATTTATATATGTGGTCTTGGAAATTTAATTTGAAGGTTTTAAATTGTCCTGGACATGTTCTTGAACTTCATTTTATAAGAAATCTATTCTTAATATGTGGATTGGGGCTAAATCCCATCAGTAGTGTAGTTACTACTGTTGACTAATACAGACAGAGGCCATGCAATACACCTACAAGTATTTTTAATTTTCTTGACTTTACAGCAAGCTGGACGAGTGTTCTCTTCAACAGAAAGTATACTCCGTCTGTAAATTTTTATAACTTTTCTCTTCTTTCTTTAACTGCAAGATTTCTGGCTTTTCACTTTATTCACTTTTCCATCCTCACATACTTAGGTGCCCTTGGTACACACCCGCACAGGTCACTACCACTTAAATGCATATCACTTAAATGCATAGCGAAAGTATGGTCCTTAATTAATATGCATAGTAATCAATGCTGGATAAATGCATATCAGTTCAATGCATAAATCATATAATTGCATAGAATTTGCTGGTATCAACCATTGACTTTATACGTAGTTGACACCGCTTTATTTCATAAACATGGTCTAGACATCTTAAGTGGAGGTCAGGGTTGTATATGTGTTGACTGCTATCCCAAAGATCGTAGGAAATTCTAGTCTGCTGCCCCAGCTAAGCTCTGCGCTCATCAGCTAAGGCGTTATTAAAATCTAAAATGGCTAAGCGCACATTAAGATTTTATTGTTGGCGTATGGTGTGAAAGTGATGAAGAACTTAGATAATAAAGAAACTATGTCATCAATTGCACAGTTGTTTGGTGTTAACTTAGTCATATCGTTGGAAAACCTCCAGATAATCTTTAAAAATTGTTCTTGCAGAAAGAAAAAAAATGACATTGGTGCTGATGAAGATGACCCTAAAATGGACAGGGAACAACAGAGATTGAAACGGAAATTGAAATTAAAAAGAATAAAGGATACAGACCCTCGAACAATATTTATTGGAAACTTACCCCTCTCTGTGACAAAAAAGGTAAAAGTTTACACTACCAGTTACTCATTAGGGCTGTTCCATTAAAGCAAACAAACTTGGGACCTGGGGAAGGCAGTTCAAACACGGAGTAGTCACCCATAGTTGCAATTTACAAAGGTGCCCTCCCTGGGTACCATGTATGTTTAAATGGAACATTCCTTTTTAAGCACATTAACAAAGTTCAGCTTTTTTTAAACTTATTGCACTATTTTTTTAAAATTGAGACATGTCGATAACATGAAATAATTTGTAGCATTTGGCTCATAATCTCACATTTTGTAGCATTGCTGTTTTGGAGGTGTTAGTAAGGGAGATTGAAATTCAAATGACTGGTCAAACAATACTCTGGCAGGTTCAGCTGTTTTAAACAGGTTTACATAAGGACTGATTCAGTTATAGTAAAACACTTGGGATCCAGAGAAGGCATTTTTAATGTGGAGCAGTCACCCATAGTTACAGTTTGAAATGTTGTATTATTTTCATAATGAACATTTTGAAAAACTAGAGTGCCTTGGCATCAGTTTTTAAAAAAAAATTATCTCCACTGGTTACCATGTACATTTAAATAGATTATTGAATGTGTATGTAATTGACCATTTAAAATTTTGAATAAGTACCACTTGATTGTACATTGGAAAATAATAATGTGTGGTTGAAATTGGAAAATATCCAGAAATTGTATGTTTCTTGTATGGGAACCTGTATATTTCCATTGTGTTTTGATGCCACAGGTGAAGTTGACACCTATATCACAGTAGTATTATCTTGTTGAGATGCATTTGATATTGTTTTCTGATAGTTATATATTGATATGAACAATTTTGGGTAAAGGCAAATTCCTTGTTCACTAAAGTTAATTAGAGATGTTCAAAAGACACTGTCCCCAACATGAGGAACAGTTGCAGTAGATTATACTGACCAAGAGCAAATATCAATCATAATTCAAATTCTTGGTTGATAGATCACATGTACACTTATACTAAAAGTAATGAGTAATATTAGTTTTGTCAATAAGAGGCATATGTTTGCTTAGAAAGATTCCCATTTACAAAAATGACTGAGATTGATTGTAACTTTTGGTTGATCAGTTGGGATGCAGTATTCCATTCAGCATCATCAAGAATGGTGAACATGGTCGTGGGTCTGTTAAATGTAGAAAAGTGGATCGCATTGATATAAATTTAAGCGGACTGCTCTGTTGACATGACAAGTCAAAGTATCAAATAGTATAAGTACATTTTATAGTCGATAGGAGGTAACAAATTTATTCAGTGCTTAGTGCATACATGCAAAGAAGGTAGTTAGAATCATTGCGAAAAAAATTGAGATTGCATGTCATTTGGGTTGGCCAATCTAAATCATATTAATTATAGATTTATTCAAACTTAGCATGGAGGTTTACTTTGATGTTGTCAGAGAGAATTACATTAATCATCTATGATAATCAAGGTTAAATGACATGATAAAGAATTTTATATTGCATTTACATTTATTATGTTAACTAAAACATGTAAGAATATATTTTGGTTACTAAATTGATATTGTGGAGTTTATTCAGGAATACTAGAGATGATTGCAATACTCATCAATTAAAAAGAAATAAATGGACAAAATAAACAAACTTGTTTTGGAGTCTCAAAAATTTGTTTGGTCATGGTATCATCATTCACACTATAAAAAATTTGCTTTACTAATGTTAACATGGCATACTTTCTTCTCCAGCATTCATAATTTCAATTTCAATCATTCTAAATAGGTTAAAATAAATTTGATCAATTCATAATGTAATAAATTTTGGTAATCATTTACACAGAAATTGCTGAAGCTATTCAAGAAGTATGGCAACATAGAAACTATCAGGTACAGATGCCTGGTAAGTATTATATTTACATATTTTTACATTTGTATGTATCAGCATCAGCATTTTTGAATAGACATTAGATTGGTCAGGAACCCCATAATAACCTATTCTTATTATCACAGGTAAAAAGGAGAGCCAATGACTTTCCATGTTAAGTTGCTATTCTAACCATAAATACTTGGGACCAGATTTATTGATATTAAATTTTGAGACCTTATCAAAAATATTACGAAATGTAAATTCTTCATATCATACATATGACACTAATTATTCCCTATTTTGGTGAGGATATTGAGATACCCATTGTTGCACACTGAGCATGGCTTGGTGGTTTCCCACAATTTTTCATCCTGTATCTCCAAGAATTACCTATGGCGTTGTTTTACAAAAGAAGAAAAAATTTAGAATACACCTACAACTTTTCTTTAGTGGATGACAATAGATTTCTTTGCAAACATTGATAATTGATAAAAGTTTTAAGTTGCTGGTGAATGCTTATTTTAAACCTATGTATTTGAAAATGAAAACATTCAAGGTTTGTGGTAGTTGCATTGTAGTAGTTTGCTGAGTTGCATTGTAAATTTGTTGACAACTGTCAGTATAACATATTTTGTAATTTAACCGGATTCTGCAGGTCATGGAATCTTGGAAATGTTTCAGAATTTAAAACATAAATTTCAGATGCCTTGTAAAGTAAAAGAATTTGTCAAAACCTTGCAAAATTTAGGAAAGGTCATGGAATTTCTGACAGTGGAGTTAAAGAAATTGATTACTTCAAATTTTAGAGCGCCAAGCACCGATTAAATAAAAACACTATAAAATTATGATTGATAAATGGTTTTATTTCATATAACAAGATTAAGTTCCCCTAACAGTAGATATCACATGATTTACAGTGTAATTCATTTGGAAAATTCAAATGGACAGCCATGCTTTGTTGAGTAATTGCCACTTGACAATCGGTCAAAGCAAAGTTAATTTCTTTTGGAAAAAAAGTGTGTTATGGCAAGTTGTGTCCAGTCATAGAAGATCTTGGCACTATCAACCATCCTACAAATTTCTTTGTATAGACCTAATGTTTGACATGTTAAATGTAGAGATTAATCGTTCACACCCTGGAAAGTCACCATTGCCAAAAGGATCTTGCAGTCTACATATAATTCATAATGTATTCAGGGATGGTTTCGCTGCCACAGATGGGAATCTGGAGGAGACAATTGCCAACCTCTATTCTTCAAAAATTCTCCAGCTAGAATAGAGGATTATCAAAAGCCATCTGGTATCAAGGAACTGCCACTAAAATTATGTAAGCACAGGTGGCTTGAGAACATCACAGTTATAGAGAAAGTCCTGTCCTTCCTTCCATATCTAGCAACATATATTGATTCACTTAAAAAGCATCCAAAATTAAAATCATTTGAGAGCCTCAGGAATGTTCTTAAGTCTCGTCTCTTCATTCATCAAGCACAGTTTTTCCTTTCAGTAACGAGTTTAATCCAATTTTATAGGAATTTCAATGAATCGCTCCATTGGTGCCTTTCCTTGCAGAAGACGTTTTCAGAATCATCAAAGCCTAAATTTTGTAGATCAGGATTTGCTACTAACCCTGTTTAAACTAATTGCAAACACCTTAAAGACCATACAAAGACTGAAATTGGCTTTATGACAAAGACTGTGATTGCTGACTTTAAAAAAATTGAGGAAATTGGCAGATAGGGACATTTTGTCTTTCCATCTTGATTGCAGGCAATTCTTCCAAGCTGTTGTCACAAAGTTGCTCACAAATTCGCCAGTGACTTTTGCCCTTGTAAGATATATGACATGCTTGAACCCAAAGAAGATGAAGGATATAAAGACCAGGATTCAGTCATTCCACTCACAGGCAAAATTCTAGTCAATAATGGAAGAATAGATCCAAAACAATGTGATGATGCCCTGGTTAAACCTACATATGAAAAATAGTTTGAAAACAAAAGACTCAAATTTCTCAGTTTTCCGGACAGAAAAACTGCTTAGATTAATTTTATTTTCTTCATTCCTTGATGGCAAACAAAAAGGAATATGCTGTAATGTAACCAGTTGCAAAACACCTTCTAACTCTGTCTCATGGCCAGGCAAATGTTGAATGAGGATTCTCCATTAACAAAGAAGCCATAAGAGATAACCAAATGCAGCTGCCTCTCATTTCAAGAAGAATCATTATTGATAGTATTCAGAAGCATTGAAAATGTAAATATTAGTTTGTAAAAAAATGTTTAAGTTATGCTTTAAATGCTAGACACATACAGACTAAACTTGCACGAGGAGAGGAAAAGGAGGGATGAGTGTAAGAGGAGCAGAAAAAGAAAAGCAGATCTTGAGCTGGGTGACATGTTAAATTCAAGAATATGACTAATGGATGACATCCAGCATTTGCAAAAAGGACAATAGTCTGAGCCTGCTAACTGCATCCAATTCTATCAGAAAGACTGCAAAAGTGAAACAAGAGTCCAAAAAGCCTTGAAAATGAGAACGATCAGAAAAAGTTTGCTTATCACTTAAATACAAGAAAGCAACTGGAATGTGATGCGTTTTGTTAATATTGTAAATAGGAACACAAACAAAGACTACATAGGATTGCTTCTTTTTTTTTCCTTTTGAATACAAAATACATTGAATGTTGGATTCTGACATAAATTACTACATGAAGTAAAAATTTAAAATGGACATATTAAAAATATTTGTCAGTAACTTATTTTTTAATTTTCATTGATAGATGTCATTCTTTATATTCATTAACAATGCAAGATAGTGTTGTCCTTTAATTTTGTCAAATGGCACTGGAAAAGTCCTGGATTTTTTTTTTAAAAATCTGCCGGAACCCTGATTAAAGTTACTCCTATGGCAATGAAGATTCAATTAATTGAGATTGAAAAATGACAAAATAGACACAATTTATGCAAATACACAATTTGCCATTTAATTAATGATTTGTTTGTTCTGAAATGAAAGTAAGATGCAAATACGGTTATGTATTATAACAAATGCTGGTAGATTTGAATGTACACTTAAGTTAAATGAGAGCAAGATCAGAAGTGGAAAATTCCATGGTGCAGCTCATTTCAGATTAATAATATTTTCATGAATTCGACACTTGATAAAACTTTCATTGCAGTAATGTAAATGTCCATGGAAAATATGATAGTACAGGACAGTTAGGTGACAGAAATGTTGAAACAAATAAGATTATCATCATTGTTAACTTTATTCATGCATGATATACTGACATTTTCCTTTATTCCTTTTAAATGTGTGAACCCTGAATTTGGAAGGTGGAACAGTTTCCACTGCTCCTGGGAACCTATGTGCAACACTGAGTGCTTATTGGCATGAGCAGTATTTATTGGCTAGTGGTTTGATACTGAAAAATATAGAGACTGTGGTATATTTCTTCACATGATATGACCAAAAGTAATTTCACAATAGATCTTAGTATCAAACTAATAACCTTTTTATTGTAATCTCCTGAAATTTAATAACTGTAAAAAAAAAATTCAAAAGCAAAATAAAATAAGTAAAATGTTAAAGGCTAAAAACTAATTGTATTTGGTATTGCACTGCTATACATTTACACAAATAGCTAATCCTTGCCCCCAAATATTCCCAGAATCTCAAAATAGCACTCTCTGTGATTTCAATGAGAAATGAATACTGACAGTGATGCTATGATACATATTAAGGTTATGGCATGTTACTGTATCGAGACAATGCAATAAAAGCAGAACTGCATCCCTGAAAACACTAATATTCATTTGTAGTTAGGTTCGGTGTAAGATCATATATGACATTTATTTAGACTGGGCCCAGGATGGCCAAGTGGACTTAGGCACTCACCTGTACAGTTCATTGACATCTTACCTCTGGCTGCAAGGGTCTGCTTGGAAACTGTTGGTATGCAAGAAAGCATCCCAGAAGTTTCCCATGTGCTGATAGTTATTCTAGGTGTTTTCACTTGTTGCCATATATAACCTATCATGTGCTTAAATAATGGTGTTAAACCCACATAAAGCCAGACCCAAAACAATTATGATTGTCCTTGTAAAACAATGTTGGCAAGGTGGCATACTCATTGTCATGATTGGACATTGTATATTTAATTCACAGATGAAGGTAATTTCGAGGCATCTGTTCTTCCACGATACTTCTCAGTTTTACATGTTTCTATTTGGAAAACTTAAGAGTCAAAGAAGAATATGGCCTGAATGTTAAGTTCCTATGTGGACAAGGTTTGTAATCCATTTATGGAAAGCCTTTTTCTTACAAGGAAAGTATTTAGTACCAAAATATGTGCCATATTGAAAGTATGCCTTATCACAGGATCTTGCAAATTTTGAATATGAGGAACAAGAAAGGATTATTTTTAGAGTATATAATAATTTCTGTAACAAAAGGCTGGATCAATATCTGTATTATCTGAAATTATTATATACTCCAAAAATAATTTTCAACACATATTACATTGCTAGTGCCACAATACCTTGATGCAGTAGCACTTGAAATCACCATTTTGTTATCCAATTGAACATGAAAGTGACATTTTGTTATCCAGCAGCAGTTGAAAGTGACATTTTTAATATACTTTAATAACAGTTGAGAAAAGAAAAGAAAACAAGTGCTGATACAAACAGTATTAAGGATTTAGATTTTTTAAATTATTATACCACTGCTAGACAAAAGATGTCTCACATGTTCACCTTTTCAGCAAGGAAATGTAGATATATCATGGAAAAATTCAGAATTTCTTTCCATCAGATATGATGATGTAAAATGTACTATTTGTTTTATTGCAAATTCAGGTGTGAAAGATAATGTGTTGATTTTATATCACTACACTAATGTAATTTTTGATCCAGTACTGCTTTACTTAAACTGAAATGGTAGATGAAACTTTAAATGTACACACCCCACCCCTAATTCATGTATTTAGAGTCCCAGTCTGGAAACAATTCAGGCTTCAGTGCTCAAACAACAGTAGAGGCATTGTACAACTGTTGATATTTGCAGGAATACTACAAACCTTGCCCATACTTATAATGTGACTCGAGTGACAGAGATGTTACATACAAAAGACAGTCTGTGGAGGTACAAGTCTTTCTTGGTACATAAAGTATAGTCACACATCAATTGCAAAATGTATTGTATTGTGAGCAGATATATTTTTATTCATTTTGTATAGTCATCAGTTGTAATATGGATGATATTGTGACCTATGAATCATGGTTTGCATTATAAAGTCACTCATCAATTGCAATATTGCAGTATGTTTGATATTGCAAGGTAATGAATCATGATATGCATTTTGTCACCAAGATGCAGGCAAAGCACAGTTCTAGTCTGTCTACCCATTTTTTCACTAACATGTCTTTGTAAGCTGCATGGTGGAAATTAATGGAGTTTGGTAGTAATCATGCCTTTATGGTAAGTGTCAGCTAGGATGGTAAATTACTATTGGCTTCCTTTCATGGTGTCACTGCGAGGAATGCAAAGGCACATAAAGGTATGGAACAGATTTTGGGTTAATGACTTGAATCTTATTCCATGAGGATGAGTTATGATATGGGAAATAATATATGATGTACATTTGAAGATTTGCTATGGTAAGCAATGGAATTATCCGTGTTTCTGATTGTATCTCTCTTTTCTAGCCACCAGCAGATCCCAAGATTCCCAAGAAAGTGGTTGCTATAAAGTAAGAACATTTTTTGCACTTATCATTTATTACCTCTTTTTTTTATAGCTCTTTTGATCATAGACTAGAAGAGTTAATGGGAGGGTCTATAGTTTGTCCATAAATTAGCACTACTACTAAACTATATGGATGATTGAAATGAAATATTAATGCATTCATCCCATGGATTAGTTGGTCCTTAGTGAACATGGTGGTTCGCAGACATCCAAAATTGCTGCGGCAGTGGCCATCTTGATAATCTTGTTATCGTTACTCATGAATGGATGGTCATATCAACATAGGGATTTTACTGAAATATTTATTATGATGTCTAATTGGTTCTAAATGAAAAAAGTGCTAATATGATGTCTAATACATATATGCCAACCAGTGTGATATTAATGTAATCATTATGCTTTTTATTCACTAAATTATGACTTACACATGCCTGTATGTTGTTTGGTAAAATAAAACAAAAATGAAATAAAAATAAAGCAATAAAGTTCTTGTCATTTTTATTGACATCTCTTTAATAACACTCTTATAAATTTGAGAATATTCTTAAACAGAAGACTGCTGTGTAAGAATAACATAAGATTCCTTTCCTTCTTTGCTATTTATAGCAACTGGATATGATCCATTTCCAAGAAACAGATGTGTTTCTTCAAATTTGATCTCTGCCTCATAGATTCATGATATCGATTGGAGCATTAGTTTGTGGGCCAGTCTATACTCCTAAAGAAAATGGTGCCACATGTTAACAGAAGCACTTTATGGTGCAAGTTGTGGATGTTATATGATGGAAAATGTTAGAGCAGATGGATCTTTTCAAACTTCAAACCATGTCAGATTAGATGGGAAAAAAAGACAAATCATTGCCACTTTACAAACTTTAGAAGAACATGTGAGTAATATGATACAGCATGCTGAGCACATGATCATGATCATTGTAAAATTCCAGTTCATGATCATTGATTGAAAGTTACTAGTATAAACTAGTTAAAGCGAATGCTGAGTAAACATTTCTTTATATTTTGTGTTTGTATTCTGGTTCTAATCCATATTGATTCTGCCCTTTGTGACAAGAATTTTGACATTCAGCAGACCCATGTTAATTGCAAAAATAGATGTATTGTTATAATACATGCTGTAATTCTGGCATGTAATATATAGATTACACTTTTATTTACAAATTATGCTTTTTTTTGCCACTTACAATAGCAATAATTACGCTTTTGCCACAGGGGAGGGGACATGAATGTTAATATATCCATCACAGTGGTCATATTTTAATGGGGTTTTCACTGAAAGATGTATGATGCTTAGTTGTTTATGAATGAAAATAGTACGAGTCTAACCTGCATTATGGCTTTCACAATGGAGATGTTGAAACAATGTTTATTTTTACATCTCCCATTAGCTGATGATAATAACGGTGAGCTTTCACTCTAATGTCTAGCTGATCCTTCGATTGAACAAAGGTACCACACAGGAATTATATTGTTCCTTATTTTAGACCATCAGTTATTAATTTGAAGATGGAATTAATAACCCAGGAATGGTTATAGAACCAGGGAAAGTGATATCAATGCAACAATAGCAAGCATTTATAATTAAAAACCCATTTTCAAACAGATATTCACCATTTGGAAAATGTTGTGCTAAATATATAGTCAGGATTATCATTCTTCAAGTTTCACTATGTTTATCTTATCTCTTTTATATTGCAAATGAGGCACCTATAAATTTTTTTAAAAAATGATGAGTTATGTATTTTACACATTAATTTGCAAGGTTCTGTCAAATAATTCAGCATATAATGTGAATATTTACAACAGAAAGACTGAATCAGATTTTGAATATATATTTTGATTTGCTTACAGGAAGGATTTCCATTCACAAAGACACAACTGTGTTGCTTACATTTGCTTTACTACAAAAGAAGGTGCAATGAAGGCTTTGGAAAGGTTTGCATACACATTCATAAAACACTTTCTGACTAAAATGTATGCATGAATCCATCATACTTAGACTGAGCATTGTGTTGTAAGTCACAATATCATAAGTTTGGGTTTTAAACAGTGGCAAATGTCTTAGTGTCTGACATAGATATCAAAAAGAGTAGATGTTTGTTTCTTTGAATTTACTATCATTATTATTTAGCTGTCTGTTGTATTATATAAGAGAACATATAGTATAAATCCAAACAGTCAAGCATTTGCTTTCCAAATCTATTGATGGTCCACTATATTTAAATTATTGTTTGGTTTTGAGAGAAATAAAGCAACTTTTAAAAAAGTAATTAAATATGCAATTAGGCAGAAGATATAAGCCAGGTAATCTATATAAAGCATGAATATAGAGAATATTTATTTTCCTAAGTTAATATCATATATTTCATTGTGTGGTACAAAAATCATTTTTTTATTTTTGGAACCATTAGATGAAATATGCCTGGTATTAATAAGGAAAAATAAATTTTCTCCATATAATATTGCCAGACTTGCTCCAGAATCGAAAGTTAGAAGATTAAATTCACTCTTTGAAACATCTCCTTCCCTCCCTTTTCATAAGTTCACCTCAGTTTCTTTGGTTTATCATATAAATACACATGATGTAAGAACTAACAAAAATGTTACTAACAGCTGCCTTGCTTGGCACTCAACATTAAGAGGTTAGTGTTAGGACTGGGCGGCCTGGTGTCAGGATAATGTGATTGGGTGGGACATCATGCTACATGTTTGTGGCATGATGCCCCAGTGCTAGACATCACTATAAACTGTCACACTGCAGATATAGCAATATGGCTGATTTTTTTATTTTAAAGCTACATTAAAAATCCAAATCACATACACACACACACACACACATGACTTAAGAGAACACTAGAATTGGGTTTACCTAATCAGTTTCATAGACATAACAAAGCAGCCAACCCAGTTTGGTGTAGGTGAGTACCCCTTGATTATGAATCTAACCCTCTACCAGCTGAGCCACTGTCACTCCAGTATGTGTATGTATGTTACATATAACTGATATTTAGTTTTCTAACAATGAAATAGCTTGTGAAAAATTATTACATTATGCAGGTATCCACATTATGATGGCAGATATGTGTACCCCATATTCATCCCCCCATCTATATTCTGATTTTATGTCTTATTGTTGATTAAATTGTTATATTATTTGTTGGATAATTTCTAATGTACCTTTACAAAAAAAAATTATCAAGATTTGTTGAGTAAAGATGATTGCTGAGATACTATCACACACATCAACCCTGGCTGACATTATGAAAGAATCTAACAATTTCGAAAATCAGAATAAACAAACTTGTATAGAAAACTTTAATGTGACAAGTACACAATCTGCAAAGAATTTTACTTTTTGATTATTTTATTTACCTTTTTAATGGTACAGAGGGGTACAAATTAGTGAATTTTGCTGACAAATATTTAGTCCATATTTAGACTATGCAAGGAATATGATGAAAGGAGCATAATAATATTACCTGTAGCTGATAATTTGTACAGTACAAGGAATATGATTCAAGGAAGATGGTAAGATTACCAGTAACAAATACTTTGATTGCACAGTGTAAGGCATATGATGCAAGGAGAATGGTAAAATTACCTGTAGCAAGTAATTTGGTTGCTCAGTGCAAGGAATATGTTACAACGGGCTCGGTAAAGTTACCTATAACCAATATTTGTATTGCACAGTGCAAGGAATATGATAGAATGTGCATAGTAAAATTACCTGTAACCAATATTTTGATTGCACAGGGCAACAATATATTTTAATATTCTATTGAATATTGTATTGTATCTAGGCTTGGTATCAATATATTGTAATAGTATATTGTATCTAGGCTTGGTATCAATATATTTTAATATTCTTTTGTAATAGTAGTAGTAGTAAATTTAGTATTCTATGGCACCAATAATTTTGAGAACTAGATTCTTTGAAAGATACATTTTCTTTTCAGCAATGGAATGCAAGTTGAAGATTTACATATTCATGTTGATTTAGCTTCACAGTCAACAGATGTAAGTTTGCAGTCATTTTATGTACTAATCTATATAGATTACTCTTGTCTTTCCTGATATGTCCATGAGCATACTGTAACTTGTATTGAAGAGGAGAGTTTATTAATAGTAGTTGTTTAAAAATGACAAACATTTTATTATGCATTCTAAATTTTCATAGAGTTACTTATATAGGGATAGACAGAAGTTCTAAATCTGAAGAGAATCATTACTGTTGGTTTATTTTCATCCACGACTTCATGTCTGGATTATGCCTGCTTATTTTGTGTCTTACAAGACTTAAAAACTTTTGATGATGGAAATGTAGACCATACCCACCTTTAATGATGACCCATGTAATCTTTGACCTTAGGGTCTGTCCTTTTTGGGATGGGAAATATACGTTAAGGAAAGATTTAATAAAAAATTTAACCGTTTCAAATAAAAAAAAAATTAATGTAATTATTTAGATAAGTTTCAACACAAGGTAACTAGCAACAATTGTGACCAGCAATCCACCAATACCAAGATTGCCACAAGTATTTACAAAGTGGGATGTGATGAAGTGGAGTGCTGCAGTCATATTTTAATGATACAGGGAACATTGTTTAAGAACTTAGTTTTCTGTAGACATTCACTAGACTTTGCCGCAGTTGATTTTTCTTTGTGTTGACCTTTTTGTATGAAGGAGTACTTAATGTTTGACAATGTACATACACAGTTGATACTTGTTTGAGGAAAAATCGAGTCCTATTAACATGTAGATCTTACAATGAAATTATAAATACAAGTGTTTAAGTCCTATCTGCCTGTTACTTTTTTTTAAAAGTGTCATATAATGATGAACTTGTAGAGAAATTAATTATTCATTTACGTGCATTTATGGTCTCAGTTTTTTTGTTGTTTTTTTTTTGCAGAAGGACAAGAACAGATCAATATTTGTAGGCAATATTCCATTTGGTAAGGCTCGAGTATTTAGTACCATATCAGGGTTGAATGGTAATTTAGTATCATTATCATGATGACAGGTAATTATTATATAGATTTTGGCAGGTAATTAGTATCATATCAATGTTGACAGGTAAATCATATCAATGTGATAGGTAGCTAGTATCATATCAATGTTGACAGGTAATCTTGTACATAAAGACTGAAATTTGTATTTCTTTCTTTCTGTGTCCCAGCTGCTAAACAAGAGGTCACAAGTTCACCAGGCTCATGTAGTTAAGTTAACAAGCTTATATTAAGCTTCCCCAGAGAAACAACCCAGCGGCATTGTGCATCAAGCCCACCCCATAGTTTGGAAAAAATTTATACCTGGATACATAATTTCATGGATTTGTCATTTAGAGAGGGAAGATAAAATATTGTGTAATGATGTAAAATGTACTGATATTCACTTTCAAGTAGTTTAGAGTGAAAAAGGCCTAATCAATCTCATCAGCATAATTGTTTGTTTATTTAAGCAGTTCTTTTCTAACACTACTATATATGTATAGGTCCCAATTAAAAAAGATGCAAACAACCTCAAACATCAGTCTAAGCTTTTCAAAACAAAGGTTTTATCTTTTTCATATCTAAAATGGTATGTCAAAATTAAGTTTCACTTTTTTTATTTATCATAATGTGGCTGACACATAGGTCAAAGAGTAGGGTACATGAGTTAAATCTACAATTGCAAACTAGCCTAATTTAAAGGAATCCACTGTTTAATAAAATCAGAATGTTTTCCAAGCACATTGCAGGGAGTGGTTTGCCTGATTCAAGGGAGTCTTCTGTTTAATTGAACATGAATGTTTTCCAAGCACATTGCAGGAGTGGTTTGCCTGATTCAAAAGTATCCTTTGTTTAATTGAATCTGAATGTTTTTCAAGCACATGGCAGGAGAGGCTTTTAACATGTTAAAGAATGGACAAGTTGCGACCTTTAGTTATGTCCATCCCCACCCCTAGGCCGAGTGGTCTAAAGCGCTCTCCATTGTGGATCACTGCCTTTTCACCTCTATCTGCATGGGTTTGAGTCTAAGATTCGGCTATTGTAGTTATGTGAGAATGCCTGCCAGTAGCTTCTCATGGGTCAGTGGT
Source organism: Unio delphinus (assembly GCA_029339505.1). Taxonomy (NCBI): domain Eukaryota; kingdom Metazoa; phylum Mollusca; class Bivalvia; order Unionida; family Unionidae; genus Unio; species Unio delphinus. The sequence continues at coordinate 8,013,612 of JAQISU010000236.1, forward strand.
TCTTTCCTGGGTTTTCCCGGGTTCTTCCTCCACCAATAATACTGGCTGCCATGTATATCGTATGCTGAAAAATGGCGTTAAACCCTACAACAACAACAACAACCACAACCACCCCCCAGTGATTGCTTTATTTAGATGGAAGATTAGTAGAGATGTGCTCTTAAATTATGTTCAGTTTTCCTGAAATCATGTAACTTGATGCAAAGTAGATTATCTCCATGCTTGACACTTCAGATCAATTTGATTAAAATGAACTTGCAAGTGATTTGATGACAGTTATTCAGCAAATGGTTACATCTGTGAAATGTATTTAGTAATATCAAAATGCTCACATAACATGTTTGCTCAGTGAAATAGCAAATACTTACTTATGATCAGCAGCTTAAAAAGTGCAGTGAAAAGGTCTCTTCTTTATTCATGAAACTACAGTTTGAATTAGACATGGTAATTACTTTTATGTTAATAAAGGTACAAACTGATTAGCAATTCATTTTCTCCATTTTGAATGCTGTCACATATCACATGTCTCAGGTTTTACTGAATAATAATTATTATAAATGAGTTAATGTGTGCTTTGGAAAGCAGTGAAAACACAAATCATAACTTTGTCTGTACATCTATTGTATCAGAGACATGTCATTATTATACAGTTTCAAAACAGTATCATAACCTGTATGCCAGTCTTTATTTCTGGTATATGTACCAGCACTATAAATACCAATGGTATGAAAACAAGGAAATGTGTGATGCTGTATCAGGTAAATGATCTCCATTTTCTGTATGGAGGTAAGGGGGGGGGGGGGTCTATCATTTCTGAACTTTTTGTGAGTAAGAAAACTGCCTTTTGATTTGGGGTTTAAATAGTCACTGTCACTATGACTGAAAGAAGAAAAGTATCTTTTGAATAATAAATGTCAGTTCTAGAGCGCATACTTTATCAAAGTTTGTGGATGGTTTGCACTTGCAATTTGGAAAAGGCCTAATGCTTTTGAGGCTGTAAAGTCCATGATCGTGAACATTGTGGCTCAGAGGAAGAAAAGGGTTTTTGCAGAAACACTGTTGTCATATTCAAAATTGGTGGATGGCTTTCCCTTACTGTAATACAAATTCTGGGGACAAAGATCAGAGGCTATGGTCAAGGAAAGTCAGTAATTAACAATGCCATACTAGTACGATCAAAAAAAACTTCTGTTCTTGGAGTGGTTGTATTTGTGCTATTCATGCCACTCATATTCTATCTCCTATGAAAGGTTTTCTTTAAAAAAAAATATTTGTGATATTATTGATAGTTTGTTCCAGCTTCTAAAAATGAAGTCAGTCACTAGATTGTTTGTTGACTCTTTCACCTTGTTCAGATGGCAACATGTTTGTTACATTATTAACTAACTTTAAAAGATCACATCAGTGACATGATACGAGTAATTGAAATAAATAATTATTTTTGCCATGCCTCTGACAGCATGGTGAGACATAGATTTCCCTTTGGCATCAATGTTAGGATTAAATATTAAATGTTATGCTTATACAGCAACTGTACTATTGCGTCACTTAAGGTGAAACACTGTTTAGGCAAAACATTCGTCCATAAAGAATGAAAAACACAAATAATTACACCAAAACAAACTCGTATGAGATATTCTATTATATAGATCTCAAAAATGTATACAGTCATATGCCCGAAACAATCCAAAAATGTGAAGCTTATTGAGCGAAAATCACTTTATTTTGGATTTGAGATTAATCATATTTAAATGATGATGAAATTGTTGAACCTTAATTTTTATTGTCACAGATCAATTATTTGTATTCATTTCTTTTGCAGATATAGAAGAGGAAGCAATAAGGAATCATTTCCATGACTGTGGCATGATAGAGAATGTAAGAGTCATCAGAGATAGAAAGACTGGACTTGGAAAAGGTTTCTGTTATGTTTTATTTCAGGTAAGTTTTATAAAACGGCTTCACTCTATAGTACTACAGAAGGTATTTAATTTAAAAATTGATTTGGCCTTTGTACTTTTTTAATCTACTTTCTGGTGAGAATTGCTAACATGGTACCTCCAGCTTTAGTATATTTAGGAAATGTTGACCCAGCTTTGCTTAATGATGCACCGTCATCTCAGTATGCACCAACAATATAACTTTGATGGAAATGAAATTAATTAGAAATGTGTTAATGTAACATGGATGTCCCACTCTAGTATGACTTGAACAAAATTTAAAGGTTGGACAAATGGACTGTCATGATGATGCATAAGGATGTTGAATTTGACCCAGATATGATTTGGTAGCAGCTTTGAACACATTTTTGAAAGTATTTCCACTTTTGTTGCACAGAACAAAAATCTTAATAAAATTAAACATCTTTACGCTAAAATGCACCCATATTGCAAGTTTGGTCATAAAAATTGAAAACTTGGACACATTTATTAAGTAATATCAAATAAACCTAAAGAGATAGGTCACATTAACCTGGTTTGGTGTGCAGCATCTTCATTCTTATTTGCAACTGTACAGCAAGTTTTATTATGGTATAGTAGATATAAACGTTACGGTCCTTATCAGGGAGGACTCCCAAGATGCAAACATGAATACTGTAGACTACTAGCATATTCTAGTGGAGGTATGATAAAAGCTATTCTCTTCTTTCCAGGCATTTGGTATAAGTTGGATCTGGAATGGTATTTAAATTAACTTTGATAGCAAACTACTATCATAATGCACTATTAAACACCCAAAACAAAATCAACCCAACTTGCATCTAATGTCTTAAGACTTTAATTCTCATCCAGTTTAGTAAAACTTGGTAAAAAATAATTGGTCTGTATCACCAAAATCTTGGACGAGTTTCGTTTGAGCAAGAAACTGTGCATACAAATTATGTCTTTATTTATGGGAAAACTTTTATGGGACTATAGAAATTGATATGATATAAAGTAAAGGAGATAATTTAAATAGTTTTGTGTTCTTACAGTAGTGTATAAACCTGCTTAGTGAAGTGGACAGCTATTAGGTTAAGCAAGACAGGTGAGATAACAGACCTACTTGTGTCTCTTGTTTAAGATGGACTTAATTATACCGGTTTGCTCATCAGAAGTTAAAATGCTGACTGGTAAGTTCTAAATCTTAAATGAGAATTTTCATCTAGAACAGTTAACAGTTTGACAACAAGAACAAAACACTGTTCATTATTTAAATTTTTTCATTTCATCATGTATATTCCGACTGGTTCTTTGTGCAAAAACTATGTACTATATATATATATATATATATATATATATATATATATATATATATATACCATCTCTACAATATTTTTTTTATCATATATAGGTTATGATATAATGATATTAATTGTTATTGTTATCTTTACAGTCCAAAGATTCAGTAAGCTTAGCGCTTAAACTGAATAACTCAAAGCTGCAGAAGAGACAACTTCGAGTCATGAGGTGTACAATCAACTCTTCCCAGTTAGGAAAAGATGTCAAGAAAATATCCTTTCTAATAATTATTTTTTTTATCAGAAGCTATAATGTGACTTTTGGTTTGGATGTGCATGTGGTAAGCAACAAGAAAAATACCAGAATCAAATGTGATCTCAATGTCTCATCATCTGTAATGGGGAAAATCAGAATTTGAATGTATGCACAAAGGCTTATCAATGAATAATGACTTTAAGATAAAACACACTAACCTACACCAACATTTCAGTAAATTATTGTACCTAGTGTTGGTATTTAAGTAGCTCTTGCAGTGTCAAAAACGGCTAATTTTATTGATAATGTAAATTATTTTTCCCCTTGCCTGCCCACTGACTAGGATAGTCATTAAACCAAGTTTTACAAATGTAAAATTTGATTATTTTTAAAATTTATATTTTATATTGCTGGTGTCATCACAATCAAAGCAGCATATTCTGTTTGCACATGGACATTCACAGATTGATGGAAAGAGCATGGCAGTTTTCTTTGCAATGAAAATTCTTGTTGCCTTTTGCAAATTTCCTGAAGACTTGTTTTAGTGATTTACTGAAATGTATCACCACTATAAACTGAAATGACAGAAGTAAACTAATTTCTTATGATTTTATGCCAATTTTGTTTTTTAAATTGTAATTTTGACAGTAACTGGGAGATTTTAAATTCTGTAATAATTAAATTTCACTATTTGTCAAGTCATCTTTGAGAAAAGGATTTATTTTATTCCTCGCATGTAGTTTCATTTATATCCAGTGATAACTGTACTCTGTATATGTAACTTGCCATACAGGAATTAACTTTATGTACCATTTTAATTAGCATGTCCTGGCAACTTCTCTCCTTGAAATTTCCAGCTTTTGCCTAACAGGCCTTTGCATTTACTGCTGACCTAAAGGCTCTTAAACCAACATGGGACACATTTTTTATTTAACACGGCTTCATTTGTATGGCAGATCTCATTGCTTTGTAAATCTTGGTTGGTAACTGAAACATTACCAACAGCCATCTCTGAGGCTGGGTTGGTAGAATGGTCTAAAGCACTTCTCTTTACCAATCACTGCTATCTTACCTCTGCGTGAGTTGGAGTCTTTGGTTCAGCCAATATGAATATGAGAGAAAAATGCCAAAAGTTTCCGGTGGGTTTGTGGTTCTTATTGGGGTTTTCCTCCACCAGTTTTACTAGCTGCTTTGTGCTGATAAATGGCAATAAACCCACAAAAGCAGCAACTTATAACACAAAGAGTATAAATGAAATTTCATTTTTCTGTAAACCTCATATAAAGAATTATTTGGACAAGGTATATTTTCCCAATAATTAATTAATTATTGCTTTTCTGCTAACTTGGAAATGAAGATATTTTTCATTTATGGATTATCTACAATTATAATAACTGTCATCTAGAGATAATTATATCAATATGTACATGTTGAATAGAATAAAACAAAACATGATATGAATATTAAATGGCAGTAAAGCACATGGTGAACAAGCAATTTATGCACAAAAACTTTTTATTTTCTAATAGTTTATAATGAATATGACAACAAATAATGCAGTCTGATGTATATAGGTGTTTATAAGCCAATTAAATTTTATTAAACTGTTCCCTTAAATGCTTTTCACATTGACACATATCCTGTATATACTCACTGTAAAATTTAAATATTGTTATGAATATTCTTAGATTGCAGCCTAAGGTACATGTAACTCCTTTTAGTAAACCATGTTTTCCACAGACTCAAATCTTTCCAATTTCCATGGTATTACAATTTTGTATTCAGACATTCTTGTTATTGGATTAGTTTCTTTGGTCCTAAAAAAGAAAAAGATGAATCCATGTCCCAACATTTTCAGTAGTATTTTCACACATTAATATATACTTGCTCCAAAGTTCAGTCCAACTGCAGATAACAGACCATGATCTGCTGTCACATAATGTATTGGCAGATCAGGGTCTATACTGTTTATTTTACTGATTACCCCTTAAAAACTACATTGATGTAGATCAGCTGGTGCATTATGCAATGGCAGATCATCGTCTGTGCATTTTTAGTTGGACTTGATTTATAGGCAGATGTATATGATATGTATTATTTGTGCATAAAAAGTTTATATCAAGAATAAATTGATTGCTGCTTTCTGGAATGGAAACAGAAAAATATTAAATGAATATAAATAATACCACTCATGCACCATTTGAAAACAATCTTTGTTTAAAATACGGTACACACATCTTTTCTCTTTCATTGCCCGGTTTTTCATTTTAGACAAATTTATTTTGCCTTGTATGTAGCCGAGTTTTATGGTTGGGAGGAGGGACGCAAGATTTTTTTAAATGTGATCCTATGTCATTATTTAATTTTTCTTCAATTAGTTTTTTCCAAGTAAACAGTGTAACATATTTGATAAAAAATATTGAGGCACTATTTAAATTTATGATGGTTGATACCCAAGAAAGTTGCTGGGAACATTCTCTTAAATTCATGAATGAATAAAATATCAGTGATTGGAACTCTTTCTGGCAAACATAGATTTAGTATGTGTAACTGGTTGCCACGATGATGATTGATGTTTTAAAAAAATGTATAAATTGACAAGGATCATCATGACAATAACAGCAGTATTAGATAATATCCTAAGCTACATTCTTTGGTAAGGTGAATGTATTCGGTAATTTTATAATATCCTTTCAGACACATATACTTGTTAACACATTGGACTTGAAAAACAATGATATAAATTTGTTTCCTTTACCATGCTTACATAGACTCAGTGAAATCTAAAGGAAAGAATGAAAGAACTGGACAGCAAGGAGAGAATCGAGAAAAAACAAAGAGAGGAGACTGGCCAAAAGTAAAAACATTTACACCATCTAATATGAAAAGAAGTCCATTTCAAGAAATGAAAGCCAAATCTTCTAAATTCAAGAAAAGAAATAAAGATAAGAAAAAGAGACAGAAAAAAAATAGTAAATTTCCATAGTTTGATACCAAAACATCAACTTCTACTCAAACTGGAAAATATGGATTTTGATGCTGATTCCGGGGTTAATACAAAGGAAAATGTGAAATAAAGAAGAAAGCATAAACAACAAATAAATTTTACATGCATATACTTGGGTTTGTTTGTGTGTTTATCTTGTTTTGTTTCTTTTTTAAACACCAGTTTATTGAGACACAAAGGGAATATACTTGGCATCAGTAATTTATATTCATATTATTAAAATACATAAGCCTAGTAGCTCACAAGGCCTGAACTGATTATGTTTCTGCAGTGTTACAAAAATGGATAATTTCACTTGACAGGATGCAATTTAAAAATTGTTTTGCTGTATTATAGTTGTCATTGTGACTGGAAGAGATCACGAAAGTATCGTACTTGTAGTACTTCAAAAGGAATAAATATTATCATCTTCATTACCAACATGTAAGTGCCAAGTAAATGTGGCATATCTGAGCAGGATTTTATCTAATCATATTCACATTGTGCTCCTTTTTTATTTATTTTTCAAGCATTTTCCTGATGTTAAGTTTGTATCATCTTCAGCGTTAACTCGGATGGCAAATTATATGGAGTTTGTGATACGAATTGGTGTTTACAGTTTTGCATAATTACTATCATAATCTTAAATTCGAAAATTTGCCTGCATCAAATAATTGACAGTGATTAGTTTTGATAAAAATAGGCAAATATCTCTCTGTTTAAACTATTTTATTCTAGACTATGATCCAGATTTCTCGTTATGTTATCTTGTACATGGTGTATGTAAGAGCTTATTAGAGAACTCAATGAGATCTGATTGTCTGCATCACTGTTTCCCTTAAGAAATAAATATTTTTAAAGATTATTGACTAGTGCCTATCTAAAGAAATCTAAATTTAGCCAATTTTTGGTTTGCTTCAATGCATGTATTTGTGGTACATCTTCAGATATAATTGATTCTCAGGAACGATGTAGTAGACTGAGTAGATATGTATGCCATATATAGCTCGCGGTCCATAAGGCTAAGTGAGCTTAAGGTATCTTATCTGGGACATCCATCAGCATACATGCCAACCATTATGCTTTTGGCGTAATCATTGTACGTTTTTTTCACTAATATATGCATTATGCATAACCATATATGGGCTATGCTTTTTCAGTATATCCACCTTCCCAAAAAATCAATTATTTGTTTTTCTTGTTGTTTTTAATAACATTCAATTAATCCCACAGACTGTATTTTAGAAAAGATGGCTTCTACGTAACTACAATATAAGGGTATGCTTGTCCATGGACTTTCATGCACTTTCCTAGCAGTATCATGTTCTATTTATAGCAACTTTTGACATCATATTCTATTTTTAGCAGCTTATGGCTTAATGGGAAGAGAACAGACTGGGATTCAAATTTCAATCTTTATGCACATGTTTTGTTCTAATTCATATTAGGTGGAGAACCAGTCTGATGTATTTTGCGCTAAAAAAGTATATTTTCTTTTAGTAGATGCGTATGAGAGCAAAAATATATTCCTTCAAAAAATTTCACAGAAAGAATTAGAATAAAGCAAAAAATAAACTAAATAAGAAAAGCAGAATCTGCTAAATATGAAGACGAGGGCAGCATCACGTGACGTCTATTACAGGCCATGTAGAAAGAATTTTAATAGTTGCCTGGGTTACTAGAAAAACTGAAATACACATATTACATGTTCTCTCAGTATTTTTGGGTTTCTACACAATAATAATAATAATAATAAATAATAATAAAATATGAATTATTTACTTTTTCCTAGTTATGGTTATAGCTTCCAAAACTTCCACACTGTTTTGACATGCATACAAAGTGGCCTCTATTCTGTTCCGAGAAACCTATGATAGGTTCTTTTTGCATGGCAAGATTGAATTTTTACATCTTATTTAATGGATATTTAAGAAGGTATATATAAAATATGAGAATGTTTGAAGACCATTTGTATCATATATGTTTTTAAACATTTATGTTTAAATTGGACTCTTTGTCAGTAAGATGACCAACTAGCTGATAAGTTTACCACTACACCTTTAAACAAGACTCACTTGAAGGGACTGATGCTTACTGGTCAAAAAGTATATCTAGGGAAAAATAAAATTTCTATTTTTTTAAAAACTGCTCAGTGTTGAAACCATCTCTGATATGTTGAGCAACAAAAATTTCTTAAAAAGCCACTGTAGTAGTTATAGTGAATGTAAGATCAGTGCCATTTTCATTTATCGCCCACATGAATTGTACCTTGAATGTCAGTACCGGTAGCTGAAATTTTGACTGCACTGACTACTTACAAAATGCAGATTAACAGACAAGGTACAAATAATTGAACAGTTTTTTCATTTATAAGCTCTCTGTCAATACTTCAGCAGCCAGTCCAATCATAAAAATAACTGAGGTGGTACAAATAGATTTGGTTTGACTTTCCTCAAAGAAATTTTATGATTTGTCTCAAAATTACTAAGCTGATGCATCATAGGTATAGTTTTGTTTTACAGACATAGCTGAGGTGGTTCTGAATGTTCTGTAGTTTTACACACTAACAAGCTCTTCAACTTAAGATGAAAATAAATCTTGCATTTTGTCCACAATCCCATAATACCTAAATGGAAGTGATCGATTTTGAGAAACAAAGGAACATACAAGGTATGAAAGACTATAAAAACAAGATTTTCAAAATGGCTGCTACCATGGTGTCCATATTTGATGTCAGATCAGCAGCATTTTCATTTAAGACCAACTATGTCACAAATTTTCTTGTAAAAAATAACCAAAATCAAGTTGATATAACTTTCTACTTAGAGAATAGATAAAATTTTCAAGATAGCAGCCAAATTAGAAAATGTTAATTGTGACCCGCGGTCAAGTAGAGGACTCAATCTCAATCTTTTGTCATAAATTATTATTTCATGTTTTAAGATCTTATCAGAGTCCATTGTACTACTGTTGTGTCCACTAATTAATTTGGGCTGGAATTTATTTATTCAAATTATTTATTCACTGGAAATACAAAGTGCTCTGCATTCTTGGAAATAAAGATGGGCCACCATAGGCACATCAACTCTTTCAATGTTGGATTTAATATGGATTTTCACTAGAGTTTCTTCAGAACTTTAATCTTTAAAGCTTGTGTAATTCTAGGATTATTAGGTATTTGCAATAATAATAATACAAATAATAATAATGAGGACTTTGTATAGTGCCTAATCTTTAGAAGCTCTAAGCTTTACATCTATAATGATATGACTACACTACAGAAAAACAAAAACAATGAAATTGGAAAACATTTTTTTTTTAAAATGCTGAAAACATGTACATGTAAGATACAAAACATTATTAGGTCTCTAAGTTTGTTCCTGCAGTTGAAAAAGGTAAGTTTTAAGAGCACTCTTAAAAGGGACCACTGTGTTTTTGTGTCTAATTTCAATGGGCAATTCGTTCTACATTGCCGAACCCTGGTATGCAAAAGAACATTGTCCATATGACTTCGTTTTCATAGTGGGAACAATGAGTATACGATTATCAGAAGAGGAGTGTAAGGATCTTGCTTGTGTATACACATGGGTGAGGCTGGATAGGTATGTTGGACTGGAATCTACCAGTGAAACGTAGCACAGAGAACAAATTTTGTGTTTGATTCTGTATCGAATGGATAGCCAGTGTAGGGTACAGCAGTGGTGAGGTGTGTTCTGATCGAGGTACACTAAAGATGATCTGAGCAGCTGTGTTTTTAAGTTTTTGGAGTAGATATTGTGATGAACCAGACATATTTGAGTTACAATATTCCAGTCTTGAAAGTACTAATGAACACACAAGTTTCAATAATTCAAGTTTCTTTTTTTAAATTTGTACTTTGTATTATATTTGTTGAATTTTTTTAAACTTATTGCTTCAAACTCTTCTATTACATATTTTAAGAGTCACCATAGATTCATAATACAGGATTCTAATGATTGTCAGCCATATCGGATATTCAACCATCATTATGTTCCTTAACACAATAACCCTGGAGTTTTTTTGCTGGAAGGGAATCTTGTGTTATTCTTACACAGTAGTCATCTGTTTAAGAATATTCTCAGATTTATATGAGTGGAATTAAAGAGATGATAATAAAAATGACAAGAACTTTTTGTTGCTTTATTTTTATTTCATTTTTTTTATTTTACCAAACAAGCGTAAAACATATACAGGCAGGTGCAAGTCATAACTGAGTGAATAAAAAGCATAATGATTACATTAACACATTAACCCCTGAAATTTTTTGCTTTTTTCACATGAAATGCACGTAGGAAACACATATTAGGGACTATTTCTGAATACATCAACTTCCAAGCAATTTTTCATTAGCCTAATGCCTAGTTGTGTTAAAAACATTGTTTGCCGTTGGTTATTTTGCTTGCGAGGAGAAGAGGAGTTTTTTTTGTTGGTGGTTATTTTGCTTAACGGACCCATCATTTTTTTTATATGGAGACCACTCTGTATTAAAAAATGTCCCCCTCATCCTACTATTTGCACAGGTTCACCTGTGTGCAGATTTGCCTCAGATATGAGGCCAAAAATTATAAAATCTGGACACAATTGGATTCTGACCATTGGTGAATTTTGGGTGAAATACAACTAGTAAAAAAATTAGGTTTTTCCCTCTGTATTTTGTTGTGCAACTAATATGTCCAGATTATTTGGTATCATTATCGAGCTCTATCTGACTACCTTTCTATAATACCACCCACTTAAGTGTATCAGAATACACGACGTTGATGCTACAGAGCTTGGCAGTCAGCTACTACCTCCTGCCCTGTAAACATGGCACCAGGGGTTAATATGTTAAAGACCAACAAAGCCTTATGCTGTAAATCTATGTTGATATGACGTTCCTTTAAGGAAAAGTAGAGATAACAAGATTTTCAAGATGGCAGCCATTACCATATTGGATATCAGATCAGCACCATATTTAATTTAGGTCCAACTAGACATCACAAGGAGTCTGTTTAGTGAAAATCCAATGTTGACATGACCATCCATTCAGGAGTAAGGGCCTCTGGTGTCCATGTGAATTAAGAAGCTCACCTCATAAGATCGGAGACATCTCACCATTGTCAGTGTTGATTCAAGTCTCAGCTCAGCCAATGTGGATACGTGAGAAAACTTAACAATTGCTACCTGTGTGTTGGTTATTCTTCCTGCACCAAATATTTTGGCTACCATGTAGATCATGAGCTGAAATGGTGTTAAACCCACAAAACTAAACCAAACCAGGAGAAGTAGTGGTAAGAAGAATTTCAAGATGGCAACTCTAGTGGTTATATTGGATATCCAGGCAGCAACATTTTCTCTATGACCAATGAATGTGTGTTTATTGTTTCATGGCAATCCTCTTGGTAGTTTAGAATTAGTATTAATAACAAACTTGTGCTAACAGATTGATGGACAACAGGCCATATAATAAAGTGTTTTTTTCTTCCTATGACCAGCAGAGCTAGACATTTCTTGGTGGGCAGGTTATACTTTCAACTTTTTATATTATGACCCCTGATTGCCTGTCACCCTAACTTAGTAGATTCATGCAAATAAATATACAAGAATTGTTAGATTTGAGAAATATCATGCATGATGCGTTATTGTTGAGCCCACATTGACAGAAGCTCAATAAAATGATCAGTGGTCTCTATTTTTCCACACCCTAGACTAAGGTTAGCATTTAAAAGTTTTTTTAAGAAAATCTTTCTTTAAAAAACGGTATTGGTAGGACTTTGAATTCCAGCATTCTAAGTTATCACAAGTTCTAATGGCCATAAGACCAAGTGAGCTTATTAGTTGACCATACAATTGCTGGAAGTCGTATATTTCAATCCAGTTTTAATCAAACTGTAAATAAGGGCTTGTGTTATCAAGGTTTTGGATGAGTTAAGAAATTCAAATCAAGGTTAACATTCACACTGTAACATGACAGAAACTTAATTGAAATGAATGGATTAAATGAAGACACTGAACACAATGTATGTAAATGGATTTTCTTTTAATGATAATCAAGTATGAGGGTATTAAAACTCACCATAAATATTAATGCAACAATGAAATGGACAAAGAAATATAACAATTAACAATAGCTACAATAAACATGTATGCTATAATAATGCATTGCCTAACACACCATGAAAATAGACTCTCTCTTACATACATAATTTAAAAAAAGACCACCAAATGATGCAATACGAATAGTGTTGGCTGTTATATGAAAATTTATTCTACATGGAATGATGAATACAAATTGGGCTGACTTTTAAAGCTGGCAGGTTTGACTCTCCAGAGCCATGCCACCACAATTTGCTGCTTGAATTTTTCAGTTTTCTTTAGGTGGTGCTCTACAATTTTGCATAGGTTAGAATTTTAAGGAAAACTAATTTCCCTGGATGTCCTTACTGGTTATTCTGGCTAAAAGAGACCTTGTATATCTTAGGTAATGTTAAAGAAACTTTTAATTCACTTTATTTTGGTGTATGATTGATGGATTATTGATTACACAACTTGGCCTTATTCCAGATGTGCACCTTTCAAAAACTGCTAGCTCCACTTTTATTTTCACTTTCTGTACTTCAAAGGTTAATTGTATATAATAAAATAACTATTTTTACATTTTATATATGTAGTAATTCATCCCTTACACTTTTAGAAGCTGGTATTGTCTAGTTAGGCAAAATTCATTTTCTCTATTTTAATAGGTGTTAAAGATACTTACTTTCAACTAATCCAGGCTGATTTTTATAGCACACAGGAACAGTCATTTTAGTTAGATTACTTAGATTATGTACAATTTCCTTAAGTACAGTATCCAAAGAAATTTCAGCCACATGACATCAAAGTAACATAGAAGTATGCCAATATTTCTCTCCACTGTGCATGTTTCAAATGCAAATATCTTCACCCTGCATACATAACTCTGAAAAGTACATAATAACTGGTGAGCTACCCCCTAATGTTGCATCATGTGAACTGCATCAGACTTTGATCTAGATTTACAGCAATTGGCAAATCGGTTCTATCTTTTGAGGCAAATGTTGAACGTTTTAAGAAGCAGGCATATGTTCTGTTCTAATAATTAAATTTCTAACACATTTGGCACATACTGTAGTTTCACAATTATATATATATATATTTGTGATGTGAAATTCCTGTTTTAATATTTTCATTACAATTTATTCCATGCATTTCTCTACAATTTAAGACTTAACCTTGGTCATAATCCATCTGAATGAATAATCTACATGAAACATAGTAAAACGCCAACATGTATACTTTTAATATTACAAGTAACAAACTTTCCTGTTAAAATTTTAATTTTCTGGCAAGCACATATTATTTTATCCACATATTCAATACAAAGGAGGAACAATTCCTTAAAACCCAAATGTTAATTAATAGTATGTATACTAATTACAATACTAAATGTTGCACTGCACTCATTTTCAGACAAACCAATGAATAAAACATCATCAGTAAAGAACACACAAAGGCTTGTCACAGTACTGCCTGCATTGGTTCTTTTTAATGAAGAGCACAAAACATGGGATAATGGATTGATATTAACCAATATTGTTTTTGTAATAGTATTGTTTTAACCATGTTTTTGTTTACAAAGCCAAGAAAATTTTCATAAAAATAAATGCAACCAAAGTTAAGTTTAAAATAATATACCTGAAGGAATGAATATTGAGAAGGTCAATGCAAAAGAGATCATATTGTTTACTAAAACCAGTGGTATAATCATAAACAAGACGATGAATTTCATTACTGTTTATGGTAATCTGGCATTAAATGTTTATAAAATTTGCAATTTCGTCCAATGTGTGCAATACATCCAAATGGCTTTAGAATGAGCATATTATTACATTCTACTTATTGTCATCAATCACTGTGTATGCCGATTGCTATTTCTATGTGATAGCTATGCGACTTTCAATCACATAAAAATATACATATATACATATAAATCTCAATCTAAGGGATAATAAAAACCGGTTCAATGAAAATATATAAGGATAATCACTACATTATGTTGGATATTAAAAAAGGACTGTTAACTGGATTAAAAATCTAGCCGTCAAATGCTAAACTGAGATTAGTTTACAAAAATTTTTGTTTAATGGAATCATTCTGATTTCTAGGAAAATGTTGGCAGGAAGATTTTGGATTAGAGAACACTACTGTGTGATAAATGACTATGTACAAGATCCAGTTTGTAAATGATACGATTTTGGCCTTTGTGTCAGTTTATGAAACAAATATGTTTAGTTATAACTAATAAGTTAAATTTATATGTTCAGATAGGTAAGGGTTGATACAAGGTCTGTTTTTTTGCTAATCCCAATGCAAGATAAACTACCTTATGCCACTGCTTTGTGGTTTCAGTAAATTCCACATTTTTGGTTTGGGATGCACTTGGATCTCCTATCCCAACATAAATATCCGAAGTTTTATTTTTTGAAACACAGGGTGGCAAAGATCAGAGAAAACTTGGAATAACTCTTTTTCAATCCACAAATTCGAGTAAATCAGGAAAATTTATACCTATACAAATAAATGCCTTTACCTTGTCTCAAATAACTGCAAAGGAAAATTAATGCAAATATGATTTTCATACATTTGTTTTCATTTTAATAAATAATCTAAAAATTTCTGAATCAGAATTCTCAAGATACAATTTTGTGTACTATTACAAGTTTATTCTCTTAAACTTAATAATTCTTGGTCCTTACTCCTAAGATTTAACACAAAAAGAAACAAAAGAAAAATGGACAGTGCAATTTATCTGTAAAGCCTACCAATTCTTAAAGTGAAAAGTGTCAAAGATGTTAATAAAAATGCATGCAATGCATTTCATTTATCAATTTATAATTTCTAACATGACTGTTGCTAGAGGGTCCCTCACACTGTCAGCATGTTGGCATATAACCAAAATTGATGGTCTCAATGTAGACAAGCTGAGAGACTGCTTACTATCCTTTTCTGGTGTCGAATAATCCATTTCAGTAATAATAAATAAACTCTGTCATATGTGTTCAATACTAGAAATGTCTAGTTTTAATATTTTTAAAACAAACTCAACAAATAAAAGAGAAACTCTTGTATATGTGTGTTGAAAGAGACACAACTCCAAAATGTATGGAATTATCGATAATATCAAAGACACTGAACTACATCAATGCTGCAACTTGAAAACAGACTCGCCCATGCAAATATGGTGATTTGTGTTACATTTTATTTGAATTACAAACAGGTCAACAGTGTTAGGGATCCCCTGGTTTGTTTTCTAAATTGGTAGGGAGGATACACACAAACAGGAAAAGTGTGCAAATACCATTGTATTGTTGTGATCCATGACTCAAGTCATGTGTGTGTGTGTGTATGTACACATACACATACATATACATATATATATATATATATATATATATATATATATATATATATATATATATATATATATATATCCTTCAGGATCCTTAAGAAGATAGGCTGCCCCCCATGACTGCTCGCTATCATAACATCGTTCCACGAGAACATGCACATCAGAGGCCTTCCCAGTCAGCAGCGGAGTGAAGCAAGGCTGTGTCCTTGCGCCAACTCTCTTTGCCATCTACTTTTACATTCTCCTCCAGTACGCCTTCAAGGACTGCAGCGAGGGTGTGTATATACACACCAGGACTGACGGAAAGCTGTTTAACATCGCCCGTCTCCGTGCAAAGACTAAAGTTACAAAGGTTCTCATCCGTGAATTGCTCTTCGCCGACGATGCAGCCTTGACATCACACACGGAAGATGGACTGCAGCAGCTAGTATGCCGCCTCTCCCATGCCTGCAAGGAGTTCGGACTGACCATCAGTCTGAAGAAGACGAATGTAACGG